>CM047503.1:22225502-22281127 GCA_026122505.1 Aldabrachelys gigantea
CCTAACTTCCCCCCGGACGGTGGAACCGTGGATCCTAAGGACAGTACCTGGAGAGGACAGGGCCAGTGTGGCTCCCCTCCTCACAGGGAGGGTTGAGCCCCGGCAACCCTAGTCACACTCACCCTAACCTTTAACTCTAACCCCTAACCCTTAAACCTAAAACCTAAACCATAACCCTAACCCTAACCCCAACCCCAACCCTGGCCCTCCCCCTAAACCTAACTCCTATCCCCTAACCCCAACCCTAAGCTAACCCTAACCCTACCCTAAACTCCAGCCCCCTAACCCTAACCCCCTACCTCTACACCCCTAACCCTAACCACTTAAACCCTAAACCAAAACCCTAACCCTATCCCTACCACTCACCTCTAACCCTTAAACCCCAACCCTGGCCCTTCCCCTAACCCAAACCCCTGACCCCTAACCCCTAACCCTAACCCTAAACTAACAGTAAACCATACCCTAACCCTAATCCTAACCCTAATTCCTACTTCTAACTCCTAACCCCCGAACCCTAATCCAAACCCTAACCCCTATCCCCTCACCCCCAACCCTACCCCGTAACCCTAACCTCAACCCCAACTCCTAACCTTAACCCCAACCCCTAACCCTAAATCTAAACCCTAAACCACGTGGGGTAATGCACAGAGCATTAACCTCAAAGAGAGCAACAGTTGGCACTGAGCGGCCACGGGGGATAATGCACAAGGAATATCCCCCACAGAGCAACAGTGACACCCAGTGGCCATGCAGGGTAATGCACAAGTAATATCCCCCACAGGAGCAACAATGACACCCTGTGGCCATGCATTATAATGAACAGAGCATTTTTTCTCATAGAGCAACAGTGACACCTTGTGGCCACGTGTGGTATATGCACAAAGCATTTCCCTCACAGAGCAAAAAATGACCCTCTGTAGCAACGCGGATTAATGGAGAGAGAATGTCCCCTACAGAGCAGCAGTGACACCCTCCTCTCGCCACACGGGTTTATGCACAGGGGCCTTCTCCTCACAGAGCAAACTGTGACACTGTGTGGCCACGTAGGATAATGCATGGAGAACTATCCCGCTCACCGAGCAACAGTGACACATGTGTCCACGCACGGTAACGCACAGAGCATTTCCCTCACAGAGCAAAATTGACACCATAAGGCCATGTCCCGTAATGCACAGAGCATTTCCTGTATGGGAGCAACAGTGACACTATGTGGCCACCCAAAGGTAATACATAGAGCATATCCCTCACCGAGCAACAGTGACACCATGTGTCCACTCACGGTAATGCACAGAGGATTTACTTCACAAAGCAACGTTGACACCATAAGGCCACGTCCTGTAATGCACAGAGCACTTCCCTCACACAGCACATGCTGACACTGTGGGGACCACACGGAGTAATGCACAGAGCGTTTCTCCATGCAGTAACACACTGACACCACTGTGGCTGAGAGGGGTAATGCAGAGAGCATTTCCCGTACAGAGCAACAGTGACACCCGGTGGCCATGCGGGGTAATGACCATGGATTTTCTCTCTCAGAACGACAGTGGCACCGTGTGGCCACGCAGGGTAATGCACAGAGCCATTTCACTCAAAGAGCAACAGTGGCACCCTGTGGCCAAGCTCGGTAATGCACACAAAGCATTTCCTGCACGAAGCAAAAGTGACACTCTGTGGCCACGCGGGGTAAGGCACAGAGCATTTCCTGCCCTGGAACAACATTGACACCGTGAGGCCACACGGGGGTAACGCACAAAGCATTTCCCTCACAGAGCAACAGTGACACCCTGTGGCCATGCGGGATAATGCACAGAGAATTTCTTGCATGGAACAACAACTGACACGGGTGTGGAAAGGCAGGGTAATGCACAGAGCATTTCCCTCACAGAGAAACAGTGACACTCTGAAGCCACATGGGGTATTACACAGAGCATTTCTCTCACAGGAGCAACAGTAACACCCTGTGGACATGCGGGGTAATTCACACAGCATTTCCCTCACAGTGCAACAGTGACACCCTTGGACATGCGTGGTTATACATGGAGCATTTCCCTCACAGTGCAACAGTGACACCATGTGGTCACGCAGATTAATGCACTAAGAATATGCATCCAAAGAGCAACACTGACACCATGTGGCCATGCGGGGGACTGCACAGCTAATTTCCCTCACAGAGCAACAGTGTCACCGTCTGGCCACACGGGGTAATGCACAGAGCATTTCTCTCAAAGAGTAACAGTGACACCCTGAGTCCATGCTAGGTAATGCACAGAGCATTTTCCTCTTAGAGCAACGGTGACTACCTGTGGCCACGCGGGGTAATGCACAGAGCATTAAACTCATAGAGCAACAGTGACACCCCTGTGGGCACGCAGAGTAATGCACAGAGCATTTCCTGCATCAAGCAACTGTGACATCCTGTGTCCACGCAGGTTAATGCACAAGGAATATCTCCCACAGAGCAACAGGTGTTAGACGCCCCCTGGAAAAGGGGTTTTGGGTCCACCTGGATGTGGGGGTTTGGGGGCCCCTGTGGTTAGGGGCCCCTGGAAATGAAGGTTCGGGAACCTGGGAATAGGGGCCCCCTGGAAATGGGGTTTTGGGTCCCCAGGGGTTAGGGGCCCCTGGAAATGGGTGGTAGCTGTTGCTCTATGAGGGAAATGCTCTGTGCCTTACCCAGCATGGCCTCAGGGTGGTCACTGTTGCTCTTTGACAGAAATGGTCTGTGCATTACCCCCGTGGTGGCCAGACGGTGTCACTGTTGCTCTGTGAGGGAACTTAACTGTACAGTACCCCCGCATGGCCACAGGGTGTCACTGTTGCTCTGTAAGGGAAATGCTCTGTGGCATTACCACATGTAGCCACACGGCCGTCACTGCTTGCTCTATACAAGAAATGCTCTCTTCATTTCCTAGCTTGGCCACACGGTTAGGCGCCAGTGGATATGGGGATTTGTGGACCCTGGGGTTTTTGGGCCCCTGGAAATTGGATTTGGGGCCCCTGGGGTTAGGGACCCCTGGAAATGGGGTTTTGGGGTCCCTTGGGGTTTTGGGACCCTGGAGTTAGGAGCCCCTGGATATGGGTTGGGTGCCTCAAGGGGTTTGAGGCCCCTTCAAATGGGTTTTTGGGGCCCCTGGTGTTAGGGGCCCCTGGAAGTGGGGTTTTGGGTCCACTGGGGTTAGGGGCCCCTGGAATTGTGGCTTTGTGGTCCCTCAGGTTTGGAGCCACTGGAGATGGGGGTTTTCGGGGCCCCTACGGTTAGTGGCACCTTGACGCTGGGGTTCTGGGGCCCCTCGAGGTTAGGGATTTCTGGAAATGAGGTTTTTGGGGGCCCCTGGAGTTAGGGGCCCCTGGAACCTGGGGTTTTGGGGCCCCAGGGGTTAGGCGCCCCTGGATATGAGGATTTGTGGCCCCTGGGGTTTGTGGCCCCTTTGAAAAGGGGTTTTGGGGACCCTGGTGTTAGGTGCCCCTGGATATGTGGGAGGGGGGCCCTAGGGGTTTGCGGCCCCTGGAAATGGGGTTTTGGGGCCCCTGGGGTTAGGGGGACCCTGGAAATGGGGATTCGGGGCCCCTGGTGTTTTGGGGAACCAGGAAATGGGGTTTTGGGTGCCCCTAGGGTTAGGGGCCCCTGGAACATGGTGTTTTCGGTCCACTAGAGTTAGGGACCCCTTGAAATGGGGTTTTTGTGCCGCCAGTGGTTAGGGGTCCCTGAATATGGGGATTTGGGGTCCACTGGTGTTTTGGGCCCCCTGAAAAAGGGGGTTTTCGGGCCCCCTCTAGTTCGGGGCCTTGGAAATGTGGTTTTGGGGCTTCAGGGTTTACGGGCCCTTGGAAAATGGAGAATTGGGGCCCCATTGAAATGGGGTTTTGGGGGACCCCTGGTGCTAGGGGCACCTGGAATTGGGGTTTTGGGGCTCCAGGAGTTAAAGTCCCATGGAAATGGGGGTTTTGGGGCCCCTTGGTAATGGGGCTTTGGGGGGCACCTGGTGTTAGGGGCCCCTGGAAATGGGGTTTTTGGGGCCTCAGGGGTTAGGCGCCCCCTGGTTATGGGGATTTGTGGCACCTGCGGTTTGGGGCACCTGGAAATGGGGTTTTGGGGCCCCTGGGGGTTAGGGCCCCCTTGCAGTGGGGTTTTGGGGCCCCTGGGTTTAGCTGCCCTTGAATATGCACATTTGTGGCCGCAGGGGTTAGGGGGGCCCTGGAAATGGGGTTTTAGGGGCCCTGGGGTTAGGGGCCCCTGGAAATTGGGGTGTTGGGCCCCTAGGTTTAGGGGGTCTCTGGAAAAGGGGTTTTTGGAGCCCCTGGTGTTAGGGGCCCCGGCAAATAGGGTTTTGTGGCCTTTTGTGTTGGTGGCCCCCTGGATTATGGGGTTGGGGGCCCCAATGGTTTGGGGGCCCCTGGACAATGGGGTTTTGAGGTCCTCAGGGTTAGGGCCCCCTGGAAATGGGGGTTTGGTGCCCCCAGGGTTAGGGGCCCTTGGAAACGGGGGTTTCGGGCCCCCCAGAGTTAGGGCCCCCCTTGAATTGGGGTTTTAGGGCCCCCTGGTGTTAGGGGCCCCTTGAAATGGTGTTTTAGGGCCCCTGGTGTTAGCTGCCGCTGGATATGGGGTTTTGGGTCCCCAGGGGATAGGGGCCCCTGGAAATGCAGTTTTTGGGGCTCCTGGGGTTAGGGGGGCCCTGGAAATGGGCGATTTGGGCCCCTAGGGTTAGGGGGCCCCAGGAAATGGGTTTCTGGGGCCCCTGGTGTTAGGGGCCCTTGGAAATAGGGTTTTTTCGGGCCCCAGGGGTTAGGGGCCCCTGGATATGGGGATTTGGGGCCCCTGGTGTTTGGGGACCCTGGAAATGCTGGTTTTGGGTCCCCTAGGGTTAGGGTCCCCTGGAATTGCGGCTTTGTGGCCCCTTGGGCTTGGAGCCACTTGAAATGGGGTTTTGGGGCCTAGAGCTAGCGGTGCCTTGAAATGGGGGTTTTGGGGCCACCTCTGTTAGCTGCCCCTGGATATGAGGATTTGGGCCCCCAGGAGTTTGGGGCTACTGGAAATGGGGTTCTAGGGTCCCTGGGGGTTAGGGGCCCCTGGAAATGAGGTTTTTAGGCCCCCTGGGTGTTTAGGGTCCCCCGGAAATTGGATTTTGGGGCCCCAGGGGTTAGGCTCCCCTGGATATGGGGATTTGTGGCCCCTGGAGGTTTGGGGTCCATGGAAATAGGGTTTTGTGGCCCCTAGGGGTTAGGGGACCCTGGAAATGGGGTTTTGGGGACCCTGATATTAGGGGCCCCTGGATATGTGGGATGGCGGCCCTAGGGGTTTGGGGCCCCTGGAAATGGGGTTTTGGGGTCCCTGGGGTTAGTGGCCCCTGGAAATGGGGATTCGGGGGCCCTGGTGTTTGGGGAATTCCTGGAAATGGAGGAATTCGGGGCCCCTGGAAATGGAGCTTTGGGAGCCCTGGTGTTAGGGGGCCCCTGAAATTGTGGTTTTGGGGCTCCAGGAGTTAGAGACCCCTGGAAATAGGGATTTGGAGCCCCTGGAAAATGGGGATTCAGGGTCCCTGATATTTGGGAACCTTGGAAAATGGGATTCTGGGGGCCCCTAGTGTTAGGGGCCCCTTGAAATTGGGTTTTGGTGCTGCAGGGGTTAGGGGCCCCCTGAATATGGGGATTTGGGTCCCCTGGAGTTTTTGGCCCCTGAACATGGTGTTTTCTGCCAGGGGTTAGGGGCCCCTGAATATGGGGATTTGGGTCCCCTGGAGTTTTTGGCCCCTGAACATGGTGTTTTGGGGCCTCTGTGGTTAGGGGCCCCTGGAAATGGGGTTTTGGGTCCCCAGGGCATAGGGGCCCTTGGAAATGGATTTTTGGGGCCCCTGGAAGTGGGGTTTTGGGGGCCCTGGTGTTAGGGGTCCCTGGAATTGTGGTTTTGGGGCTCCAGGAGTTAGAGTCCCCTGGAAATGGGGTTTTGGGTCCCCTGATAATGGGGCTTTGGGGCACCTGGTGATAGGGGCCCCTGGAAATGGGGTTTTTAGGGCCCTAGGGGTTAGGGGCCCCTGGAAATGGGGTTTTTGGGCCTCAGGGGTTAGGCGCCCCTGGATATGGGGATTTATGGCCCCTGGGTTTTGGGGCCCCTGGGAATGGGATTTCGGGGCCCCTGGGGTTAGGGGCCCCTTGAAATGGCGTTTTGGGGCCCCTGGTGTTAGCTACCCCTTTATATGCACATTTTTGGCCGCAGGGGTTAGGGAGCCCCGGAAAAGGGATTTTAGGGCCCCTGGAGTTAGGGGCCCGTGGAAATGGGAGTTTTGGGCCCCTAGGGTTCGGGGCCTCTGGAAATGGGTTTTTGCGGCCCCTGGTGTTAGGGGCCCCTGGAAATTGCGTTTTTGGAACCCATGTATTAGGGGCCCCTTGATATGGGGATTTGGGGCCCCTGTTGTTTGGTGCCCCTGGAAAGGGGTTTTGGAGCACAGGGGTTAGGGGCCCCTGGAAATGTGGTTTTGAGGCCACTGGAAATGGCGTTTTGGGGCCCCTGGTGTTAGAGGCCCCCGGAAATGGGGTTTTGGGGCTCCAGGGGCTAGGGGCCGCTGGAAAATGGGGTTTCGGTTCCACAGGGGTTGGGGCCCCTGAAAATTGGGATTTGGGGCCCCTGGGGTTAGAGTCCCTGGAAATTGGGGTTCAGGTCCCCAGGGGTTTGGAGCCCCTAGAAATGGTGTTTTTGGGCCCCTGGGGTTTGGGGCCCCTGGAAATGGGGTGTTGGGGACCCAGAGGTTAGGGACCAACGGAAATGGGGGTTTGGGGGTCCCAGGGTTTAGGGGCCCCTGGAAATGGGATTTTGGGGCCCCTGGGGTTCGGGGCCCCTGGAAATGGGGTTTTGGGGCCCCCTGGGAATGCGGTTTTGTGCCCCTGTGGTTAGGGGACCCGGGAAATGGGGTTTTGGCGACCTGGAAAAGGGGATTTGGGGCCCCAGGGCTTAGCGGCCCCTAGAAATGGGGCTTTGGGGTCCCTGGGCTTTGGGGTCCTCTAGAAATGGGGTTTTGGGGCCCTTAGTATTAGAGGACCCTGGATATGGGGTTTAGGGGCCCCTGGAAATAGGGTTTTGGGGCACCTGGAAATGGGGTTTTGGGGTCCCTGGTGTTAGGGTAACCTGGAAATGGAGTTTTGGGTCCCCAAGGGTTTGGGGCTCCTTGACATGGGGTTTTAGTGCCAAAGGAAATGGTATTTCGCGGCCCCCGGGGTTAGGGGCTCCTGGAAATGGGAAATTGGGTCCCCTGGGGTTTGGGGGCCCTGGAAATGGTGTTTTGGGGTCTCAGGTGTTAGGGTCCCTGGAAATGGGGTTTTGAGGCCCCTGGGGTTTTGGGCCCCTGGAAATGGGGTTTGGGGGCCTGTAGTGTTGGGGCCCCTGGAATTGGTGTTTTGGGGCCCCTGAGGTTTAAGGCCCGTGGAAATGGGGTTTTGGGGTACCTGGAAAATGGGTTTTGGGCCCCTAAAGTTAGGGACCCCCTGGAAATCGGCTTCATGGGCCAATATGGAAAGGGGCCCCTGGAAATACGGATTTGTGGCCCCAGTTGTTAGGAGCCCCTGGAAATGGTGATTTTGGGCCCCTGGTGTTAGGGGCCCCTGGAAATGTGGTTTGGTGGCCCTTGGTTTTGGTGGCCGCTTGATATGTGGGTTTGGGGCCCCAGTGGTTTGGGGCTCCTGGAAATGGGGTTTTGGGGCCCCCACGGTTAGGGGCCCCTGGATATGGGGTTTTGGGGCCCCTGGACATGAGGATTTGGAGACCCACGGGTTAGGGGCCCCTGGAAATGGGGTTTTGGGCCCCTGGGGTTAGGGGCCCCTGGAAATGGGGGTTTGTTGCCCCTAGCGTTAGGGGCCCCTGGAAATAGGGTTTTGGGGCCCTTGGTGTTGGTGGACCCTGGATATGTGGGTTGGGGCCCCCAAGGGTTTGGGGCCCCTGGAAATGGGGATTTGGGGCCCCTGGATATCGGTGTTAGAGACCCCTGGTGATAGGGGCCCGTGGATATGGGGGTTTGGGGCCCCTGGGTTTAGGTGACCCTGGAAATGGGGGTTTTGGTGCCACTAGGGTTAGGGGCCCCTGGAAATACGGGTTTCGGGTCCCTAGGGTTAGGTGCCCCTGGGAAAAGGGGGTTTGGTGCCCCTAGGGTTAGGGGCCCATGGAAATGGGGTGTTGGAGCCCCTGGTGTTAGGGGCCCCTGGAAATGGGGTTTTGAGGCCTCAGGAGTTAGGGCCACCTGGAAATGGGGATTTCAGGCCCCAGGGGTTAGGGGCCCCTGAAAATGGTTTTTTTTGGGCCCCTAGTGTTAGGGATCCCTGGAAATGGGGATTTGGGTCCCCCTGGGGTTTGAGGCCCCTGGAAATGCGATTTTGGAGGCTCCTGGAAATAGAGTTTTGGGGCCCCTGGGGTTAGGGGCCTCTGGAAAAGGGGTTTGTGGCCCCCTGGAAATGGGGTTTCTCGGGCCCCTAGTCTTACGGGCCCTCTCGATTTGGTTTAGGGGCTGCTGGTGCTAGGGGCCCCTGGAAATGGGGTTTTGGGGCCCCTGGAAATGGGGATTTTGTGCCCCAGGGGTTAGGGGGCCCCTGGAAACGGGGGGTTTTGTCTACCTTGGGATTTGGGGCCCTCTGGAAATGGGGATTTGGGGCCCCTGGTGTTAGGGGCCCCTGGAAATGGGAAATGGGGCCCCTGGAAAAGGGGTTTTGGGGCCCCTAAAGTTACGGGCCCCCTGGAAATGAGGTTTTGGGAGCCAGGGGTTAGAGGCTCCTGGACATGGGGTTTGGGGGCCCCTCAGGATAGGGGCCCCTGGAAATGGGGACATGGGGCCCTTGCGGTTTGAGGCCCCTAGAAAAGGGGTTTGGGTGTCTCTGGGGTTAGGAGCCCTGGATATGGGTATTTGGGGCCCCTGGGATTTGGGGTCCCTAGAAATGGGGTTTTGGGGCCCCTGAATATGGGGATTTGGGGGCCCCTGAGGTTGGGGTTTGGTTTTTGGACCCCAGGGGTTAGAGGCCCCTTGAAATGGGGTTTCGGGGCCTCTGAGGATAGAAGCCACTGCAAATTGGGTTTTGGTGCGCATCGAGTTGGGGGTTTTGGGGCCCCAGGTGTTAGTGGTCCCTGGAAATGTGATTTTGGGGCCCCTGTGGTTAGGGGCTCCTGGATATGGGGGTCTGGGGCCCCAGGGATTTGGAGCCCCTGGAAATGGGGTTTTGGGGCCCCTGGGGTTTCAGGCCCCTGGAAATGGGGTTTTGGGGCCTGTAGTGTTCGGTGCCCCTGGAATTGGTGTTTTGGGGCCCCTGAGGTTAGGGGCCCCTGGAAATGGGGTTTTGGGGCACCTGGGAAAACGGGTTTTGGGGCCCCTAAAGTTACAGACCCCTGGGAAATGGGGTTCATGGGTCCCTAGGGATAGGGGCCCCTGGAAATATCGATTTGTGGCCCCAGTAGTTAGGGGCCCCTGGAAATGGTGATTTTGGACCCCTGGTGTTAGTGGTCCCTGGAAATGTGGTTTGGTGGTCCTTGGTTTTGGTGGCCGCTTGATATGTGGTTTGGGGGCTCCAGTGGTTTGGGGCCCCTGGTAATGGGATTTTGGAGGCTCCTAGAAATGGAGTTTTGGGGGCCCCTGGGGTTAGGGGCCTCTGGAAAAGGGTTTTGGGGCCCCTGGAAATGTGTTATGAGGCCACAGGGGTTAGGGGCCCCTGGAAATGGGGTTTATGGGGCCCCTAGTGTTTCGGGCCCTGTCAATGGGGTTTAGGGGCTCCTGGTGCTAGGGGCCCCTGGAAGTGGGGTTTTGGCGCCCCTGGAAATTGGGTTTTTGTGCCCCAGGGGTTAGGGGGCCCCTAGAAATGGGGTTTTGTGGCCCTTGGGATTTGGGGCCCTCTGGAAATGGGGATTTCGGACTCCTGGTGTTAGGGGCCCCTGGAAATGGGAAATGGGGCCCCTGGTAAAGGGATTTTGGGGCCCCTAAAGTTAGGGGCCCCCTGGAAATGGGGTTTTTGGGCCCCAGGGGTTAGAGGCCCCTGGACATGGGGTTTGGGTGCCCCTGGGATTAGGAGCCCTGGATATGAGGACTTGGCGCCCCTGGGGTTTGGGGTCCTCTGAAATGGGGTTTTGGGGCCCCTGGAAATGGGGACATGGGGCCCTTGGGGTTTGAGGCCCCTGGAAATGGGGTTTGGGTGCCCCTGGGGTTAGGAGAACTGGATATGGGGATTTGGGGCCCCTGGGGTTTGGGGCATCTTTCAAATGGGGTTTTAGTCCCCCTGCGGTTGGTTCCACTGGAAAAGGGGATTTGAGGCCCCTGGGTTTTGGGGCCCCTGGAAATAGGGTATTTGGCCCCAGGGGTTAGGAGCCTCTGGAAATCGGGTTTTGGGGCCCTTGGTGTTAGGGGCCTCTGGAAATGGGGTTTTTGGGCCCTAGGGGTTAAGGACCCCTGGATATGGGGCTTTGAGTCCCCAGGTGTTAGGGGCCCCTGGAAATGGGGTTTAGGGGCCCCTAGTGTTAGGGGCACCTGGAAATGTGGTTTTGTGGGCCCAGAAGGTAGGAGACCCGGGAAATGGGGTTTGGGGGCCCCTGGTGTTAGGAGCACCTGGAAATGGGGTTTTGGGGACCCTGGGGTTAGGGGTCCTGGATAAGGGGATTTGAGACGCCGAGGGTTTGCGGGCCCTGGTTATGGGGTTTTGGGGCCCCAGGGGTTCGGGGCCCCTGGAAATGGGGTTTCCGGGCCGCTGGAAATATGGTTTTGGACCCCAGCGGTTAGAGTCCCCTTGAAATGGAGTTTTTGGGCCCCCTGAGGATAGAGGCCCCTGCAAATGGGGTTTTGGTGCCCATCGATTTGGGGTTTTGGGGCACTTGGAAATCGGGTTTTGGGGCACCTGGGGTTTCGGGCCCCTGGAAATGGGTCTTTGGGGCCTGTAGTGTTAGGGGCCCCTGGAATTCGAGTTTTGGGGCCCCTAATGTTAGGGGCCCCTGGAAATATGGTTTGGTGGCCCTTGGTTTTGGTTGCCGCTTGATATGTGGGGTTGGGGCCCCTGGGATTTGGGGCACCTGGAAATGGGGTTTTGGGGCCCCTGGTGTTACGGGCCCCAGAAATGGGGTTTTTGGAGCCCCAGGGGCTGGGGGCCCCTGGAAATGTCGGTTTGGAGCTCTTGGGGTTAGGGGCCCCTGGAAATGGGCGTTTGGGGCCCCCAGGGGTTTGGGGCCCCTGGAAATGGGGATTTTGGACCCGTAGTGTTAGGGGCCCCTGGAAATGGGGTCTTGGGGCCCCTGGTATTAGGGGCCCCTGGAAATGGGTTTTGGGACCCCAGGGGTTAGGGCCTCCTGGATATGGGGATTTGAGGCCCCAGGGGTTAGGGGCCCCTGGAAATGGGGTTTTGTGGCCCCTGGGGTTTGGGGCTCCTGGAAATGGGGTTTTGGGGCCCCTGGGCTTAGGGTCCTCTGAAATAGGGCTTTGTGGCCCCTAGGGTTAGGGACCCATGGAAATAGGGTTTTGGGGCACTTGGTGTTGGTGGCCCCTTGAGATGTGGGTGGGGGCCCCGAGGGGTTTGGGACCCCTGGAAATTTTGAGGCCCCAGGGTAGGCAGCCCCTGGAAATGGGGGTTTAGGACCCCTGGGGTAAGGTGACCCTGGAAATTGGGGTTTGGGGCCCCAAGGGTTAGGGGCCATTGGAAATAGGGGTTTGTTTGCCCCAAGGGTTAGGGGCCCCTGGAAATAGGGTTTGGGGCCCTTTGGTTTTGGTGGCCCCTGGATATGTGGGTTGGGGCCCCCAGGGGTTTGAGGCCCCTGGAAATGGGGTTTTGGTGCCCCCAGGGTTTGCACCCCTGGAAAAGGGGTTTTGGGGCCCCTGGGATTAGGGGAACCTGTAAATAGGGTTTTGGGTTCCCAGGGTTAGAGGCCCCTGGAAATGGGATTTTTGGGGCCCCTGTTATTAGGGGACCCCGGAAATTGGGTTTTGGAGCCACAGGGGTTAAAGACCCCTGGAAATGTGGGTTTGGGGGCTCTTGGGATTAGGGTCCCCTGGAAATGGGCGTTTGGGGCCTATAGGGGTTAGGGGCCCCTGGAAATGGAGATTTTGGGCCCCCTAGTGTTAGGGGCCCCTGCAAATCGAGTCTTTGGACCCCTGGTGTTAGGGGCCCCTGGAAATGGGGTTTTGGGGCCCCAGGGGTTACGGCCGCCTGGATATGGGGATTTGAGGCCCCAGGGATTAGGGGCCCCTGGAAATGGGGTTCTGGGGTCCCTGGTGTTAGGTGCCCCTTGAAATGAGGTTTTGGGGTCCAAAGGGTTAGGGGCCCCTGGAAATGGGGGTTTCGGGCCCCCAGGTTTAGGGGATCTTGGAAATGTCGTTTTGGGGCCCCTGGTTTTCAGGGCCCCTGGAAATGGGTTTTGGGACCCTAGGGGTTAGGGGCCCCTGGAAATGGGGACTTGGCACCCGTGGTGTTTGGGGCCCCTGGAAATCGAGTTTTTGGGCCCCAGGCTTTAGGGGCCCCTGGAAATGGGGTTTTGGGGCCCCTGGGCTTAAGGGCCCCAGGAAATGTGGGGTTGGGGCTCCTGGGGTTACGGGCCCCTGGAAATGGTGTTTTGAGGCTCCTGGGGTTAGGGGACCCTGGAAAAGGGGTTTTCGAGCCCCTAGGGTAAGGGGCCCCTGGAAATGGGGTTTTGAAGCCCCTGGTATAAGGGGCCCCTGGAAATTGGGTATTGGGGTCCCAGGGGCTAGGGGCCCCTGGATATTGGAGTTTGGGCCCATAGGGTTAGGGGGCCCTGGAAATGGGGGTTTTGGACCCCCTGGTGTTAGGGTTCCCCTTGATATGTGGGTTGGGTTCCCCAGGGGTTTGGGGCCCCTGGAAATGGGACTTTGGGCCCCTGGGGTTAGGGGCTCCTGGAAATGCGGATTTGGTGCCCCTGGTGTTTGCACCCCTGGAAATGGGGTTTTGGGGACTCCTGGTTATAGGGGCCCCTAGAAATGGGGTTTTGGGGCCCCTGGGGTTAGGGGCCCCTGGAAATAGGGTTTTGGTGCCCCTTTTGTTAGGTGCCCATTGATATGTGGGTTCGGGGCCCCAGGCGTTTGGGAACCCTGGATATGGGGATTTGTGGCCCCTGGTGTTAGTTGCCCCTGGAAATGGGGTTTTGGGGCCCCTGGGGTTAGGCGCCCCTGGATATGGGGATTTTTGGCCACTGGGGTTTGAGGCCCCTGGAAATTGGGCTTTGGGCCCCCAAGGGTTATTGGCCCTTGGAAGTGGAGCTCTGGGGCCCCCTGGAAATAGTGTTTTGTGACCCCAGGTGTTAGAGGCCCCTCGTATTGGGATTTTGGGGCCCCACGGCTTAGAGGCCCATGGAAATGGGGTTTTGGGGGCCCCTGGAAATGGGGGTTTTGGGGCCTCTTGTGTTATGGGCCCCTGGAAATGGGTTTTGCGCCCCAGGGGTTAGGGGTCCCTGGAAATGGGGTATGGTGCCCCTGGAAATGGTGGTTTTGGCCCCTAGGGTTAGGGACCCCTGGAAATGGAGTTTTGGGGACCTAGGGTTTAGGTGCCACTGGATATAGGGATCTGTGGCCCTTGGGGATTGGGGCAACTGGAAATGGAGATTTGGGGCCCTGGAGGTAGGGACACCTGGAAATGGGGTTTTGGGGCCCCCAGGGATCGGGGCCCCTGGAAATGCGGTTTTGGGGCCCCTGGGGTAAGAGGACCCTGGAAATGGGGGTTTTGGGGACTCAGGGGTTAGGGGCTCCTGGAAATGGGGTTTTGGGGCCCCTGCTTTTAGGGTCACCTGGAAATGGGGGGTTTGGGCTCCCAAGTTTAGGGGCCCCTGGAATTGTTGTTTTGGGTCCCCAGGGGTTAGGGGCCCCTGGAAATGGGGTTTTGGGTCCCTAGGGTTAGCTGCCAATGGAAATAGGGGATTGGGGCCCCTACTGTTAGTAGCCCCTGGAAATAGGGTTTTGGGGCCCTTAGTGTTGGTGGTTCTGGAAATGGGGGTTTGTTGCGCCCAATGTTAGGGGCCCCTGTAAATGGGGTTTTGGGGCCCCTGGGTTTAGGGGCCTCTAGAAATGGGGGTTTGGGCCTCTAGGTTTAGGGACCCCTGGAATTGTGTTTTGGGGCCCCAGGGGTTAGGGGGAGCTTGGAAATGGAGCTCTGGGGCCCCTGGAAATACGGTTTTGCAGGTCCTGGTGTTAGGATTTTGGGACCCTACGGTTAGTGGCACCTGGAAATGGGGTTTTGGGGCCCTTGGAAATGGGGGTATTGGGGCCCCTGGTGCTAGGGGCCCCTGGGAAATGAGGTTTTGCGCCCCAGGAGTTAGGGGCCCCTGGAAATGGGGTATGGGGCCCCTGGAAATGAGGTTGTGGGGCCTCTGGTGTTAGGGGACCGTGGAAAAGGGCTTTTCGGGTCCCTGGGGTTAGGGGCATCTGGAAATAGGGCTTTTGGGCCCCTTGGGTTAGGGGCCCCAGGAAATGGGGTTTGGGGGCACCTGGAAATGGTGTTTTGGGTCCCCTAGGGTTAGTGGCCAATGGAAATGGGGGATTGGGGCCCCTAGGGTTAGCAGCCCCTCGAAATAGGGTTTTGGAGCCCTTGGTGTTGGTGGTCCTGGAAATGGGGGTTTGTTGTCCCTAGGGTTAGGGGCTCCTGGAAATGGGGTTTTGGGGCCCCAAGTGTTAGGGGCCCCTGGAAATGGGATTTTTGGGCCCCTGGTGTTAGGAGCCCCTTGAAATAGTGATTTGGGGCCCCTGCTGTCAGCTGCCCCTGGATATGGGGATTTCGGCACCCAGGGGTAAGGGACCCCTGGAAATGGGGTTTTGGGGCCCCTGGGGTTAGGGGCCCCAGGCTATGTAGGTTGGGGGCCCCAGATGTTTGGGGCCCCTGGTGTTACAGGCCACAGGTATTGGGGTTTTGCGCCCCCAGGGGTTAGAGGCCCCTGGAAATGATGTTTTGGGGCCCCTGGAAATGGCCTTTTGGGGTCCCTGGTGTTAGGGGCCCCTGGAAATGGGGTTTTGTGGCCTCTGGAGTTAGGGGCCCCTGCAATTTGGGTTTTTGGGCCCCTGGGCTTATGGGCTGGAAATGGGGGTTTTGGGCAGCTAGGGTTAGGGGCCCCTTGAAATGGGGTTTTGGGGCCCCTGGTGTTAGGGGCCCCTGGAAATTGGGTTTTGGGTTAATGCACAGAGCATTTCTTGCATGAAGCAGCAATGACACCCTGTGGCCACGCAGGTTAATATCCCCCAGAGAGCAACAGTGACACCCTGTGGCCACGAAGAATAATGCACAGCCCCCTGGTGTTAGGGGCCCCTGGAAACTGGGTTTTGGGTTAATGCACAGAGCATTTCTTGCATGAAACAGCAATGACACCCTGTGGCCACGCAGGTTAATATCCCCCAGAGAGCAACAGTGACACCCTGTGGCCACGAAGAATAATGCACAGAGCATTTCCCTCACACAGAAACAGTGACACTGTGTGTCCACGCAAGGTAAAGCACAGAGCATTTCCCTAACAGAGCAACAGTGACACTGTGTGGCCGTGCAGGCTAATGCACTAAGAATATCCCCCACCGAGCAACAATGGCACCCTGTGGAAAAACAGGTAAAGCACAGAGCATTTCCTGCATTGAGCAACAGTGACACCGTGTGGCCTCGCAGGGTCATGCACAGAGCATTTCCCTCACAGAGCAAAAGTGACACCGTGGGGTTACGTGTGATAATGTACAGAGCATTTCGCTCACAGAGCAACAGTGACACCCTGTTGCCTGGCGGGGTAACGCGCAGAGCATTTCCCTCACAGAGCAACAGTGACACCCTGTGGCCAAGCAGGGAAATAAACAGAGCATTTCTTGTATGGAGCAACAGTGACACCATGTGGCCATGCAGGTTAATACACTAAGAATATCCCCAACAGAGCAAGAGTGACACCATGTGGCCACACAGGGTAATGCACAGAGCAATTCTTTTGGGGAAGCAACCGTAAGACCATGTGGCCATGCAGGGTAATCCACAAAGCATTTCCCTCACAAAGCAAGAGTGACACCCTGTGACCACATGGGATAATGCACAGAGCCTCTCTCTCACAGAGCCACACTGACACCGTTTTGCCACACGGGGTAATGCACAGAGCATTTCCTCACAGAGCAACAGTGACACCGTGTGGCCATGCGGGTTAATGCACAGAGAATTTCCCATACAGAGCAAGAGTGACACCCTGTGGCCCCGTGCGGTAATGCAGAGAGCATTTCTCTCATGGAGCAACAGTGACACCCTGTGGCCATATCAGTTAATGCACAGAGCATTTCCCTCACAGAGCAACAGTGACACCCTGTGGCCAAGCTGGGTAATGCAGAGAGCATTGCCCTCACAGAGCAACAGTAACACGCTGTGGCCAAGCATGGTAATCCACAGAGCAGTTCCTTCACAGAGCAACAGTGACACCCTGTGGCCAAGAGGGGTAATGCACAGAGCAGTTCCCTCACAGAGCAACAGTGACACCGTGTGGCCACGCAGGGTAATGCACAGGGCCTTTCCCTCACAGAGCAAGAGAGACACCTTGTGGCCTCAGAAGTTAATGCACAAAGAATGTTCCCCACAGAGCAAGAGTGACACGCTGTGGCCATGCAGGGTAATGCTCAGACCATAAGCCTCTCCCTCACCAGAATTCCCTAAATCCTAAACCCTAAAAACCCTAAATCCTAACCCTAAACCCAGCCCCATAACTCTTTACCCTCACCCCAACCCCCACCCTCAACCTAACCCCAACCCCTACCTCCAACCCCCCAACCCCTCACCCTAAATCCTACACCCTAACCCCTCACCCTCACCCCAAACCCTACCCCTAAACCCTCACTCTAACCCCTAAACCCAAACCCCGGAAAACCTCACCCTAATCCCCGACTCCTTACCCCCGACCCCTAACACCAGACACCTAACCCTAACCCCTACCCTCACCCTCACCCCAACCCAAAAACCCTAACCCCAACCCCAAATCCTAACCCCAAATCCTAACCTCTAACCCTAAACCCCTAACCATAACCCTGTAACCCCTATCCCCTAAAACCCTAAACCCCTAAGCCCCACGCTCACCCCTCAACCCTAACCCTAATTCCTAACCCTCAGCCCACAACCCTCAACCCTAACCCCCTGACCCTAATCCGACCATAACCCTGACCCTAACCCTAACCCCTATCCCCTAACCCCAACCCTGACCCAACCCCTAACCCCTAACCCTGACCCGACTCCGACCCTGACCACTAACCCCTAACCCCTAACCCTAAAACCTAACTCCTAAAGCTAACCCCAACCCCAACCCTAACCCTAACCCCTAACCTCCAACCCCTAACCCTAAACCCAAACCCTAAACCCTTAACCCTAACCCCTACCCCTAAACCCTAACCCTAAACTTAAACCCTAACCCTAACCCCTGATCCTAACCCCTATCACCCTAACCGTAACCCTAATCCCTACGCCAAGGGCTGGGCCCACATTGACATTGCTATTGCTCTGCCCTGCCCCAGAAGGGTCAGAGCTTATTGTACTGTGTTTGGTGCCCCGCTCGACCCAAGGGCTGGCCCCTCTACCTTTGTAACTGCTCTGCCCTGCCCCAGAAAGGCCAGAGCTTATGGCACTGAGTTTGGTGCCCGCCTGCATCAAAGGCTGGGCCCCTACTGACTTTGCCTGTGCTCATTCCGCTCCACAGGGACCGAACTTCCCCCAGACAGTGGACCGCGGATGCTAAGGACAGTACCCGGAGAGGACAGGCCAGTGTGGCTCCCCTCCTCCACAGGGAGGTTTGAGCCCTGGCAACCCTCGTCACTCTCACCCTAACCTTTAACCCTAACCCCTCACCCTTAAACCTAAACCTAAACCCTAACCCTAACCCTAACCCCAACCCCAACCCTGGCCCACCCCTAACCCTAACTCCTATTCCCTAATCCCTAACCCCTAATCCTAATCTAACCCTAATGCTATCCTAACCCTAACCCCTAACCCTAACTCCTAACCCCTAATCCTAACCCCCTACTTCTAACCCCAAACCCTAACCACTTAAACCCTAAAACAAACCCTAATCCTAACCCTACCCCTAATCCCTAACCCCATCCCCAACCCTGGCCCCCCCAACCCAAAACCCTGACCCGTAACCCTGACCCTAACCGTAACCATACCCTAACCCTAACCCCTAATTCTAAATCCTTACCCCTAACCCTAATCCTAACCCCTAACCCCAACCCCTAACCCCTAAACCTTAACCCTACCCCTACCCCCAACCCTACCCCTAACCCTAACCTCAACCCCAAATCTTAACCCTAACCCTACCCCTAACACTAACCCCTAACCCTAAACCTAAACCCTAAACCACACGGGGTAATGCACAGAGCATTAACCTCACAGAGCAACAGTGGCACTGAGTGGTCACGCGGGGTAATGCACAGAGCATTTCCCTCATAGACCAACAGTGACACCCTCTGGCAAAGTGGGGTAATGCACAAGGAATATCCCCCACAGAGCAACAGTGACACCCTATGGCCATGCAGTATAATGCACAGAGCATTTTTCTCATGGAGCAACAGTGACACCTTGTGGCCACTTGTTGTAATACACAAATTATTTCCCTCACAGAGCAAAAATGACACTCTGTGGCCATGCGGATTAATGCAGAGAGAATTTCCCTAACAGAGCAGCAGTGACACCCTCTCGCCACATGGGTTTATGCACAGACCCTTCTCTCACAGAGCAACAGTGACACTGTGTGGCCACGTAGGGTAATGCACAGAGCATTTCCCTCACAGAGCAACACTGACACCGTAAGGCCACGTCCTGTAATGAACAGAGCATTTCCTGTATGGAGCAACAGTGACACCGTGTGACCATGCAAGGTAAAACACAGAGCATATCCCTCACCGAGCAACAGTGACACCGTGTGTTCACGCAAGGTAATGGACAGAGGATTTCCCTCACAGAGCAACGTTGGCACCGTAATGCCACGTCCTGTAATGCACAGAGCATTTCCCTCACACAGCAACGCTGACACCGTGTGGCCACACGGAGTAACGCACAGAGCATTCCCTCCATGCAGCAACACTGACACCGTGTGGCCAAGAGTGGTAATGTAGAAAGCATTTCCCTTACAGAGCAACAGTGACACCCTATGGCCACGATGGGTGATGACCATGGCATTTCCCTCACAGAGCAACAGTGGCACCGTGTGGCCACGCGGGGTAATGCACAGAGCATTTCACTCAAAGAGCAACACTGACACCCTGTGGCCAAGCGCGGTAATGCACAAAGCATTTCCTGCACGAAGCAAAAGTGACACCCTGTGGCCAAGCAGGGTAATGCACAGAGCATTTCTCTAACGGAGCAGCAGTGACACTATTTGGCCACGCAGAGTAATGCACAGAGCATTTCCCTCACAGAGCAACAGTGACACCCTGTGGCCACGTGGGAAAAGGCACAGAGAATTTCCTGCCTGGAACATCATTGACACCATGTGGCCACGCAGGAAAATACACTAAGAATATACCCCACAGAGCAACAGTGACACCATGTGGCCACGTGGGGTAATGCACAGAGAATTTCCTGCATGGAGCAACACTGACACCCTGTGGCCACGCAGGGTAATGCACAGAGCATTTCCCTCCCAGAGAAACACTGACATCCTGTGACCTTGAGGGGTAATGCACAGGGCATTTCCCTCAAGGAGCAACAGTGACACAGTGTGGCCACGTGAGGTAATGCACAGAGATTTTCCCCCATAGAGCAACAGTGACACTCTGAAGCCACGTGGGGTATTGCTCAGAGCATTTCTCTCACAGAGCAACAGTGACACCTGTGGCCAGGCGGAATAATGCACAGAGCATTTCCCTCAGAGAGCAACAGTAACACCCTGTTGACATGCGGGGTAATGCATGGAGCATTTCCGTCACAGAGCAACAGTGACACCATGTGGTCATGCAGGTTAATCCAGTAAGAATATGCATCAAAGAGCAACACTTACACCATGTGGCCATGCGGGGTAATGCACAGAGCAGTTAAATCATAGAGCAACAGTGACACCCTGTGGTGATGCGGGATAATGCATGGAGCATTTCCCTAACATAGCAACTGTGACACCCTGTGGGCATGCGGAGTAATGCACAAAGCATTTCCTGCATCAAGCAACAGTGACACCCTGTGGCCACGCAAGTCAATACACAAGGTATATCTCCCACAGGGGAACAGGTGTTAGGGGCCCCTGGAAATGGGGGTTTGGGAACCGGGGGTTAAAGGCCCCTGGAAATAGGGTTTTCGGGCCCCTAGAATTAGGGACCACTGGAAATGTGGGTCACTGTTGCTCTATGAGGGAAAGGCTCTGTTCATTACCCCGCATGGCCACACGGTGTCACTGTTGCTCTGTGAGGGAAATGGTCTGTGTATTACCCCACGCGGCCATATGGTGTCACTTTGCTCTGTGAGGGAAATGGGGTAAGGGGCCGCTGGAAATGGGGTTTTGGGCCCCTAGGTTAGGGGCTCCTGGAAATGGGGGTTTGGGGCCCCTAGGGTTAGGGGTCCCTGGAAATAGGGTTTTGGGGCCCTTCGTGTTGGTGGCCCCTGGATATGTGGGTTGGGGGCCCTAACGGGTTGGGGCCCCTGGAAATGTGGTTTTGGGGTCCCCAGTGTTAGGGTCCCCTGGAAATGGGGGCTTGGTGCCCCTAGGCTTAGGTGCCCCTGTAAATAGGGTTTTGGGGCCCTTGGTGTTGGTGGCCCCTCGATATGTGTGTTGTGCACCCCAGGGGTTTGGGGCCCCTGGAAATGGGGTTTTTGGGCCCCCAGGGTTAGGGACCCCTGGAAATGGGGGTTTTGGGCCCTAAGAGTATGGGGCCCCTGGAAATGGTTTTTAGGGCCCCTGGTGTTAGGAGCCCCTTGAAATGGGGTTTTGGAGCCCCTGGTGTTAGCTGCCACTGGATATGGGGATTTGGGTCCCCAGGGGATAGCGGTCCCTGGAAATTCGGTTTGGGTGCCCCTGGGGTTAGGGGCCCCTGGAAATGGGGGTTTGGGGCCTGTAGGGTTAGGGGCCCCTGGAAATGGGGGTTTGGGGCCCTTGGGGTTACGGGCCCCTGGGGTCTTTTGTTCCTAGGGTTTAGGGCCCCTGGAAATGGAGTTTTGGGGCCCCAGGGCTTAGGGTCCCATGGATATGGGGATTTGTGGCCACTGTGGTTTGGTGCCCCTGGAAATGGGGTTTTGGGGCCCCTAGTGTTAGTGAACACTGGAAATGAGAGTTTGGGGCCCCTAGGGTTAGGGTCCCCTGGATATGCCGGATGGGGTCCTCAGGGGTTAGGGGCACCTGGAAATGGGGATTTGGGGCTCCTGGTGTTTCGGGCCCCTGGAAATGGGGTTTTGGGGCCCTTGTGTTAGGGGCACCTGGAAATAGGGTTTTGGTGCCCCAGGGGTTATGGGCCCTTAGAAATGGAGCTTTGGGGACCCTGGAAATAGGGTTCTCGGGCTCTTGGTGTTAGGGAACACTGGTAATGGGGTTCTGGGGCCCCAGGGGTTAGAGGCCCCTGGAAATGGGGTTTGTGGGACCCCTGGAAATTGGGTTGTGGGCCTCAGGTGGTAGGGTCCCCTGGAGATGGGATTTTGGGGCCCCTGGGTTAA
Organism: Aldabrachelys gigantea; assembly: GCA_026122505.1. Taxonomy (NCBI): domain Eukaryota; kingdom Metazoa; phylum Chordata; order Testudines; family Testudinidae; genus Aldabrachelys; species Aldabrachelys gigantea. The sequence continues at coordinate 22,247,076 of CM047503.1, forward strand.
GGGGCCCTTGGAAATGGGGGTTTCGGGCCCATAGGGTTAGGGGCCCCTGGAAATGGGGTTTTGGAGCCCGCTGTGTTAGGGGCCTCTGGAAATTTCGTTATGGGGCCCCAGTGATTAGACGTCCCTGGATATGGGGATTTGTGGACCCAGGGGTTTGGGCCCCTGGAAATTGGGTTTTGGGGCCCCTGGTGTTAGGGACCCTTGGAAATGGGTTTTGGGGGCCCCTAGGGTTAGGGGCCCCTGGAAATGAGGATTTGGGTCCCCTAGAGTTAGGGGACCCTGGATATGTGTGTTCGGTGCCCAAGGGGTTTGGGGCCCCTTGAAATGGAGTTTTGGGGCCCCTGGTGTTAGGGGCACATTGAAGTGGGGTTTTGGGGCCTGTGGGGTTAGGGTCCCCTGGAAATGGGGGCTTGTGGCTCCTAGGGTTAGAGGGCTCTGGAAATGGTGTTTTGGGGCCCCTTGTGTTAGTGGCCCCTCGAAATATTCTTTTGGTGCCCTTAGGATTAAGGTCCCCTGGAAACAGTGTTTTGGGCCCCTTGCTGTTGGTAGCCCCTGGATTTGTGGGTCGGGTGCTCCAGAAGTTAGGGGCCCCTGGAAATGGGGTTTTGAGGAGCCTGGTGTTATGGGCCCCTGGAAATTGCGTTTTGGGGCCCCAGAGGTCCATGTCCCATGGATATGGGGATTTGTGGGCACTGTGGTTTGGTGCCCCTGGAAATTGGGTTTTGGGGCCCCTTGGGTTAGGGGACCCTGGAAATGGGGGTTTGGGGCCCCTAGGTTTAGAGGCCCCTGGAAATGGGGATTTGGGGCCTCTGGTGTTAGGGGCCCCAGGATATGTGGGTTGGCGGCCTCAGGGGTTAGGGGCCCCTGGAAATGGGGTTTTGAAGCCCCCAGGATTAGAGGTGCCTGGAAGTGGGAGTTTACTGTCCCCAGGCTTAGGGGCCCCTTGAAATGGGGTTCTCGCGCTCCTGGTGTTTGGGACCCCTGGTATTGGGGTTTTGGGGCCCTAGGGTTTAAAGGCCTCTGGAAATGGGGTTTTTGATCCCCTGCTGTTAGAGGCCCTTGGAAATGGGTTTTTGGGGCCTCTGGTGTTGGGGGCCCTTGGAATTGGGGGTTTGGGGCCCATGGGAATAAAGGCCCCTGGAAATGGGGATTTTGGGTCCCCAGGGTTAGAGGCCCCTGGAAATGGAATTTTGGGGCACCTGGTGTTAGGGGAACCTGGAAATGGGGATTTGGGGCCCCTGGTTTTAGCTGCCCCTGGATATGGGGATTTGGGGCCCCAGGGGATAGGGGCCCTTGGATATGGGGTTTTGGGGGCCCTGGTGTTAGGGGCCCCTGGAAATGGGGTTTTGGGGCCCAGGAGTTAGGGGCCTCTGGAAATGGGAGTTTTCATCCCCAGGGGTTAGGGGCCCCTAGAAAAGGGGGTTTTCGGCCTCAGGGTTTAGGTGCCCCAGGAAATGTGGGTTTGGGGCCCCCAGGTTTAGGGGCACCTGGAAATAGTGTTTTGGGGCCCTTGGTGTTTTGGGCCTCTGGAAATGGATTTTTAGAGCCTCTACTGTTAGGGGCCCCTGGAAATGGGGTTTTGGGGCTCCTGGGGTCAGGCGCCCTTAGATATGGGGATTTGTGGCCCCTGGGGATTGGGGCTCCTGGAAATGGGGTTTTGGGGCCCCTGGAAATAGGGTTTGGGGGCCCCTGCGATTAGGGACCTCTGGAAATAGGGGTTTGGGTCCCCTAGTGTTAGGGGCTCATGGAAATGGGGGATTCGGGCCCCTTCGGTTAGGGGCCCTGGAAATAGGAGTTTGGATCCCCAGGGGTTAGGAGTCCCTGGAAATGGGGGTTTGGGGCCCCTGGGGTTTGGGGCCCCAGGAAATGGAATATTGGGGCTCCTGATGTTACGGGCCTGTGGAAATGGGGTTTTGGGGCCCCTGGATATGGTTGTTAGGGGCCCCTGTTGTTAGGGGCCTCTGGATATGGGGGTTTGGGGCCCCTGGGGTAAGGTGCCTCTGGAAATGGGGTTTTGGGATCCCCACGGTAAGGGGCCCCTGGAAATGGGGGTTTAGAGCCCCTGGGATTAGGGGCCCCTGGAAATAGTGGTTTGGGGCCCTTGGTGTTGGTGGCCCCTGGATATGTGGGATGGGGGCCCCAGGGGTTTGGGGCCCCTGGAATTGGGGTTTTGGGATCCAGGGGTTAGAGGCCCCTGGAAATGATGTTTTGGGGCACCTGGAAAAAGGGTTTTGGGGCCCCAGGGGTTAGGCGTCCCTGGATATGGGGATTTGTGGCCCCTGGGGTTAGTGGCCCCTGGCAATGGGGTTTTGAGGCTCCTGGTATTAGGGGCCCCTGGATATGTGGGTTCGGTGCCCCAGGGGTTAGGGGCCCCTGGAAATAAGGGTTGAGGTCCCTATGGTTAGGAGCCCCTGGATATGGTGTTTTGCAGCCCCTGGTGTTAGGGCCCCCTGGATATTGGGGTTTGAGGCCCCAGGGTTAGGGGCATCTAGAAATAGGGTTTTGGGGGCCCTGGAGTTAGGGGCCCCTGGAAATTTTGATTTGGGGCCCCTGCTGTTTTGGGCCGCTGGAAATGGTGTTTTGGGGCCCCTGGGGTTAGGGGCCCCTGGAAATGGGGGTTTCAGGCCCCCAGGTTTAGGGGCTCCTGGAAATGGGGTTTTTGGGCTACAGGGTTTAGGGCTCCTGGAATTGGGGTTTTGGGGCCCTATGGCTTAGGGGCCCCTTGAAATGGGGTTTTGGGGCCCCTGGTGTTAGCTTCACCTGGACATGGGGATTTGGGGCCCCAGGGGTTAGGACCCCTTTAAATGGGGTTTTGGGACCCCTGGGGATAGCGGCCCCTGGAAATGGGGATTTGGGACCCGTGGTGTTTGGGGCCCTGAAAATGGGGTGTTGTGGCCCCAGGGTTTCGGGTCCCCTGAATATGGGGTTTTGGGACACCTGGGCTTAAGGGCCCCTGGAAATGCGAGGTTGGGGCCCCTGGGGTTAGCGGCCCCTGGAAATGGGGTTTTCGGGCCCCTTGGGGAAGGGGCCCCAGGAAATGGGGTTTTAAGGCCCCTCATGTTAAGGGCCCCTGGAAATTGGGTATTGCGGCCCCAGGGTTTAGGGGCCCCTGGAAATGGCGTTTTGGGGGCCCTGGGCTTAGGGGCCCCTGGAAATGTGGGGTTGGGGCCCCTAGGGTTAGGGGCCCTTGGAAATTGTGTTTTGGGGCTCCTGGTGATAGGGGCCCCTGGAAATAAGGTTTTCGGGCCCCTAGGGTATGGGGCCCCTGGAAATGGGGTTTTCGGGACCCTGGTGTTAGAGGCCCCTGGAAATTGGGTATTGGGGCCCCAGGGGTTAGGGGCCCCTGGATATGGGGGTTTGGGGCCCATAGGGTGAGGGGCCCCTGGAAATGGGGGGTTTGGTGCCCTTGGTGTTAGGGTCCCCTGGAAATGTGAGTTGGGGGCCCCAGGGGTTAGGGGGCCCTGGAAATGCGATTTTGGGCCCCTGGGGTTAGGGGCTCCTGGAAATGGGGATTTGGGGCCCCTGGTGTTTGGGCCTCTGGAAATGGGGTTTTGGGGCTGCTGGTGATAGGGGCCCCTGGAAATGGGGGTTTGGGCCCCTACGGTTGGGGCTCCTGGAAATGGAGTTTTGGGGACCCAGGGGTTAGGTGTCCGTGGAAATTGGGTTTTGGGGCCCCTGGTGTTAGTGGCCCCTTGAAATGGGGTTTTGGGACCCCTGGTGTTAGCTGACCCTGGATATGGGGATTTGGGGCCCCTAGTATTTGGGCCCCTGGAAATGGGGTTTTGGGCTCCTGGTGATAGGGGCCCTTGGAAATGGGGTTTTGGGGCCCCAGTGGTTAGGGGGCCCTGGAAATGGGGGGTTTGGGCCCCTACGGTTAGGGGCTCCTGGAAATGGGGTTTTGGGGCCCCTGGTGTTAGGGGCCACTGGAAATGGGGTTTTTGGGTCACTGGTGTTAGAGGCCCCTGGAAATTGGTTTTTGGGGCCCCAGAGGTTCGGGACCGCTGGATATGGGGATTTGGGGCCTCTGTGGTTAGGGGTCCCTGGAAATGTGGTTTTGGGGCCCCTGGGGTTAGGGTCCCCTGGAAATGAGTATTTGGGGCCCCCAGGTTTAGGGGCCCCTGAGAATGGGGTTTGGGGGCCCCTGGTTTTAGGGGCATGTGGAAATTCGGTTTTGGGGCCCCTAGGGTTAGTGGACCCTGGAAATTGTGTTTTGGGGCTCCTGGTGATAGGGGCACCTGGAAATAAGGTTTTCGGGCCCCTAGGGTAAGGGGCCCCTGGAAATGGGGTTTTGGGGCCCCTGGTGTTAGGGGCCACTGGAAATGGGGTTTTCGGGTCCCTGGTGTTAGAGGCCCCTGGAAATTGGGTTTTGGGGCCCCAGGTGTTCGGGGCCGCTGGATATGGGGATTTGGGGCCCCTGTGGTTAGGGGTTCCTGAAAATGTGGTTTTGGGGCCCCAGGGGTTAGAGGCCCTTGGAAATGGGCCTTTGAGGCCCCTGGAAATGGAGTTTTGGGGCCCCTGAGTTTAGTGGCCCCTGGAAATGGGGTTTTGAGGCCCCGTGGTTAGGGGCCCCTGGAAATCCGTGTTTGGGACCCCCAGGGTTTGGGTCCCGGGGAAAAGGAGTTTTGGGGCCCCTGGGGTTAGGGGCCCTTGGAAATGCGGGTTTGGGGCCACCAGGGTTAGAGGCCCCTGGAAATGGAGTTTTCAGGCCCCTCGTGTTAGGGGCCCCCGGAAATTGTTTTTTGGGACCCCAGGGGTTAGGGGCCCCTGGAATAGGGTTTTGCAGTCCTTGGTGTTGGTGGCTTCTGGATATGTGGGTTGGGGGCCCCCAGGTTTAGGCGTCCCAGGAAATGGGGGTTTGGTGCCCCTGGGTTTAGGGGCCCCTGGAAATGGGGTTTTCGGGCACCAGGGGTTAGGGTGCTCTGAATATGGGGTTTGGTGCCCCAGGTTTAGGCGTCCCAGGAAATGGGGGTTTGGTGCCCCAGGGTTAGGGGCCCCTGCAAATGGGGTTTTCGGGCACCAGGGGTTAGGGTGCTCTGAATATGGGGTTCTGTGGCCCCTGGGGTTAGTGGCCCCTGGAAGTGGGTGTTTCGGGCCCCCAGGGTTAGGGGCCACTGGAAATGGGGTTTTGGGGCCCCTGGTGTTAGAGGCCCCTTGAAATGGGGTTTTGGGACCCCTGGTGTTAGCTGACCCTGGATATGGGGATTTGGGGCCTCTGGGGTTTTGGGCCCCTGGAAATGCACGTTTTGGGTCCCTAGGTTTAGGGGCCCTTGGAAATTGTGTTTTGGGGCCCCTGATGTTAGGGGCCAATGGAAATTGGGTTTTGGGGCCCTTGTGGTTAGTCGCCCCTGGACATGGGGATTTGTGGTTCCTGGGGTTAGGGGCCCCTGGAAATGGGGGGTTGGGGACCCTGGTGTTAGGGGACACTGGAAATTGGGGTTTGAGGCCCCTAGGGTTAGGGGCCTCTGGAAATGGGGTTTTGGGGCCCCTGGTGTTAGGGCCCCTGGAAATGTAGTTTTGATGCACCAGGGGTTAGGGGCCTCTGGATATGGGGTTTTGGAGCCCCAGGAGTTAGGGGCCACTGGAAATGGAGTTTTGGGGCCCCTGGGGTTAGGGGCCCCTGGCAATGGGGTTTTGAGGCCCCTGGTGTTAGGGGCTCCTGGATATGTGGGTTGGGTGCCCCAGGGGTTAGGGGCCCCTGGAAATGGCGGGTTGGAGCCCCTTCGGTTAGGGGCCCCTGGATATGGGGTTTTGCGGCCCCTGGTGGTAGGGGCCCCTGGATATGTGGGTTGGGGGCCCCTGGGGTTAGGGGCCCCTGGAAATGGCGGGTTGGAGACCCTACGGCTAGGGGCCCCTGGACATGGGGTTTTGCAGCCCCTGGTGTTAGGGGCACCTGGACATTGGGGTTTGAGGCCCCCCGGGTTAGGGGCATGTGGAAATGGCGTTTTGGGGCCCCTGGTGTTAGGGGCCCGTGGAAATGGGGATTTGGGGCCCCATTAGTTAGGGGCCTCTGGGTATGGGGTTTTGGGGCTGCTGGGTTTAGGGGCCCTGGAAATGGGGGTTTGGGGCCCCTAGCTTTAGGGGCCCCTGGAAATAGTGCTTTGAGACCCTTGGTGTTGGTGGACCCTGGATATGCGGGTTGGGGGCCCCAGGGGTTTTGGGCCCCTGGAAATAAGGGTTTTGGTCCCCAGGCTTAGGGGCTCCTGGAAATGATGCTTCCAGATCCCTAGGGTTAGCGGACCCTGGAAATGGGGTTTTGGGGCTCCTAGTGTTTGGGGCCCCTAGATATGTGGGTTGGGGTCCCCAGGGGTTTGGGGCCCCTAGAAATGGGATTTTGGGGCCCCTGGGGTTAGGGACACCTGGAAATGAGGATTTGGGGCCCCTGCTGTTTGGGGCCCCTGGAAATGGGGTTGTGGGGCCCCTGGGGTTAGGGGCCCCTGGAAATGGGGGATTCGGACCCCCAGGTTTAGGGGCTCCTGGAAATGGGGTTTTTTGGCCCCAGGGGTTATGGCTCCTAGAAATGGGGTTTTGGGGCCCTAGGGGTTAGGAGCCCCTTGAAATTGGGTTTTGGGACCCCTGATGTTAGCTTCCCCTGGACATGGGGATTTGGGGCCCCAGGGGTTAGGGGCCCCTGGAAATGAGTTTTTGGGACCCCTGGGGTTAGGGGCCCCTGGAAATGGGGATTTGGAACCCGTGGTGTTTGGGGCACCTGAAAAAGGGGTTTTGGGGCCCCTGGGCTTAACGGCCCCTGGAAATGCGGGGTTGGGGCCCCTGGGGTTAGCGGCCCCTGGAAATGGTGTTTTGGGGCTCCTGGGGCTAGGGGCTCCTAGAAATAACGTTTTCAGGCCCCTAGGGTAAGGGGCACCTGGAAATGGGGTTTTAGGGCCCCTGGTGTTAGGGGCCCCTGGAAATTGGGTATTGGCGCCCCAGGGTTTAGGGGCCCCTGGAAATAGTATTTTGGGGCCCCTGGGCTTAGGGGCCCCTGGAAATGCGGGGTTGGGGCCCCTAGGGTTAGGGGCCCCTGGAAATTGTGTTTTGGGGTTCCTGGTGATAGGGGCCCCTATTAATAAGGTTTTCGGGCCCCTAGGGTAAGGGGCCCCTGGAAATGGGGTTTTCGGGACCCTGGTGTTAGGGGCCCTTGGAAATTGGGTATTGGGGCCCCAGGGGTTAAGGGCCCCTGGACATGGGGGCTTTGGGCCCATAGGGTGAGGGGCCCCTGGAAATGGGGTTTTTGGTGCCCCTGGTGTTAGGTCCCCCTTGATATGTGGGTTGGGGGTCCCAGGGGTTTGGGGCCCCTGGAAATGGGATTTTGTCCCCTGGGGTTAGGGGTTCCTGGAAATGGGGATTTGGGGCCCCTGGTGTTAAGGGCCACTGGAAATGGAGTTTTCTGGTCTCTGGTGTTAGAGGCCCATGGAAATTCGGTTTTGGGGCCCCAGGGGTTCGGGGCCCCTCGATTTGGGGATTTGGGGCCCCTGGTGTTTGGAGCCCCTGGAAATGGGGTTTTGGGCCCTCTGTGGTTAGGGTTCCCTGGAAATGTTGTTTTGGGCCCCCTGGGGTTAGAGGCCCTTGGAAATGGGGCTTTGAGGCCCCTGGGATTGGTGTTTTGTGTCCCAGGGGTTAGGGGCCCCTGGAAATTGGATTTTGGGGTCCCTGGGGTTAGTGGCCCCTGGAAATGGTGTTTTGGGGCCCCCGTGGTTAGAGGCACCTGGAAATGGGTGTTTGGGGCCCCAACAGTTTGGAGCCCCTAGAAAATGGGTTTTGGGACCCCTGGGGTTAGGGGCCGTTGAAAATGGGGATTTGGGGCCCCTAGGGTTAGAGGCCCCTGGAAATGTGGTTTTGGGGCCCCTGGTGTTAGTGGACCTATAAAATGGGATTTTGTGGCCCCTGGGGTTTGTGGCCTCCGGAAATGGGGTTTTGGGTCCCCTAGGGTTATGGCCCCCTGGAAATTGGGTTTTGGCCCCCTGGTGTTATGTGCCCCTGGATATGTGGGTTGGGGGCCCCAGGAGTTTGGGGCCCCTGGAAATGGGGTTTGGGGGCCCCTGCTGTTAGCTGCCTCTAAACATGCCTATTTGGGGCCCCAGGGGTTAGGGGCCCCTGTAAATGGGGTTTTGGTGCCCCTGGGGTTTGGGGCATCTGAAAATGGGGGGTTGGGTCCCTAGGGTTAGGGACCCTGGAATTGGGATTTTGGGCCTCTGGTGTTAGGGGCCCCTGAAATTTGGATTTGGGGCCCCAGGGTATAGGCGTCCCTGGATATTGAGATTTGTGGTCCCTGGGGTTCGTGGCCCCTGGCAATGGGGTTTTGAGGCCCCTGGTGTTAGGGGCCCCTGGATATGTGGCTTGGGTGCCCCAGGGGTTAGGGGCCCCTGGAAATGGCCGGTTGGGGCCCCTACGGTTAGGGGCCCCTGGATATGGGGTTTTGCGGCACCTGATGTTAGGGGCCCCTGGAAATTGGGGTTTGAGGCTCCCAAGGTTAGGGGCATCTGGAAATGGGGTTTTTGGGCCACTTGGTGTTGGTGTCCCCTGGATATGTGGGTTGGGGGCCCCAGAGGTTAGTGGCCCCTGGAAATGGGGGTTTTGGGCCTCAGGGGTTAGGTGCCCCTAGAAATGTGGGTTTGGGGCCCCCAAGTTTAGGGGCACCTGGAAATAGTGTTTTTGGGCCCTTGGTATTGGTGGCCCCTGGAAATGTGGGTTGGGGGCCCCAGGGGTTTGGGGCCCCTGGAAATGGGGATTTGTGGCCCCTGGGGTTTGGGGCCTCTGGAAATGGGGTTTTAGGGCATCTGGTGTTAGGGGCCCCTGGAAATAGGGGTTTCGGGTCCCTAGGGTTAGGGGCCCCTGGATATGGGGATTTGGGGCCCCTGGGGATAGGTCCCCTTGAAATGGTGTTTTGGGCCCCAAGGTTTAGAGGCCCCTGGAAATGGGGTTTTGGGGCCATTGGTATTAGGTGCCCCTGGAAATGGGGTTTTGGGGCCTAGGGTTTAGGGGCCCCTGGATATGGGGATTTGTGGCCCCTGGTGTTTGGGACCCCTGGAAATGGGGTTTTGGGCCCCCTGTGGATAGGGGTCCCTGGAAATGCGGTTTTGGGGCCCCAGGGGTTAGGGGCCTTGGAAATGGGGCTTTTTGGCCCCTGAAAATGGTTTTTTGGGGCACCTAGTGTTAGGGGTCCCTGGAATTGGTGTTTAGGGTCCCCAGGGGTTAGATGCCCCTCGAAATGTGGCTTTGGGTCCCCTAGGTTTAGCGGCCAATGGAAATGGGGGATTGGGGCCCCTAGTGTTAGCGACCCCTGGAAATAGGGTTTTCGGTGCCTTGGTGTTGGTGGTCCTGGAAATGGGGGTTTGTTGCCGCCAGGGTTAGGGGCCCCTGGAAATGGGGTTTTGGGGCCCCTGGAGTTAGGAGCCCCTTGAAATGGGGTTTTGGGGCCCCAAGTGTTAGGGGCACCTGGATATGTAGGTTTGGGGCCCCAGGTGTTTGGGGCCACTAGAAACGGGGTTTTGGGGCTGCTGGGTTTAGGGACCCCTGGAAATGGGTTTTTGGGGCCCCCAGGGTTAGGGGCTTCTGGGCATAGCGTTTTGGGGCCCCTTTTGTTAGAGGCCCATGGATATGTGGGTTCGGGGCCCCATGGGTTTGGGAACCCTGGATATGGGGATTAGTGGCCCTCATGCTAGGTGTCCCTGTAAATGCGGTTTTGGGGCCCCAGGGTTTAGGCGCCCCTGGATATGGGGATTTGTGGCCCCTGGGGTTTGGGGCCCCTGGAAATGGGGTTCTGTGGTCCCCGGGTTTAGGGGCCCCTAGAAATGGGGGGTTGGGCCCCTAGGGTTAGGGGCCCCTGGAAATGGGGTTTTGGGGCCCCAGGAGTTAAGGGCCCTTGGAAATGGAGCTCTGGGGCCCCTGGAAATAGGATTTTGGGGCCCCTGGTGTTAGGGGCCCCTGGTACTGGGATTTTGGGGCCCCACGGGTTAGACGCCCCTGGAAATGGGGTTTTGAGGCCCCTGGAAATGGGGTATTGGGGCACCAGGTGTTACGGGCCCTGGAAATGGGGTTTTGCGCCCCAGAAGTTAGGGGCTCCTGGAAATGGGGTATGAGGCCCCAGGAAATGGTGTTTTGGGGCCTCTGGTTTTAGGAGCCACTGGAAATGGGTTTTGTGGGTCCCTTGGGTTTGGGGCGTCTGGAAATGGGGTTTTGGGCCCCTGGTGTTAGGGGCCCATGGAAATTGGGTTTTGGGGCCCCAGAGGTTTGGCGCCCCTGGAGATGGGGATTTGGGGCCCCTGGGGTTAGGGACACCTGGAAATGGGGTTTTGTGTCCCCTGGTGTTAGGGGCCCTTGGTGATATGGGTTCGGTGCCCGAGGAGTTTGTGTCCCCTGGAAATGGGGTTTTGGAGGCCCTGGTGTTAGGGGCCCCAGGAAATGGAGTTTTGGGGCCCCTGGGGTTAAAGGCCCCTGGAAACAGGGGTTTGGGGCCCCTAGGGTTAGGGGGCCCTGTAAATGGGGCTTTGGGGCCAATGGAAATGTGGTTTTTTGGGCCCCAGGGGATAGGGACCTCTCGAAAAGGGGTTTTGGGGCCCCTAGAAATGGGGGTTTGGGGGCCCCTAGGGTGAGGGGACCCTGTAAATGGGGTTTTGGGTTCCGAGGAGTTAGGCACCCCCGGATATGGGGTTTGTGGCCCATGGGGTTAGGGGCTCCTGGAAATCGGGTTTTGGGGTCCCTAGGGTTATGGGCCCCTTGAAATGGGGTTTTGGGGCCCCAAGGGTTAGGGGACCCAGGAAATTGGGTTTTGGGGCCCCTGGTGTTAGGCGCCCCTGGAAATGGGATTTGGGTACCATGGGTTTAGGAGCCCCTTGATATGGGAGTTTGGGGCCCCTGGGGTTAGGGGCCCCTGGAATTATGGTTTGGGGGCCCTTGTTGTTGGTGGCCCCTGGATTTGTGGGTTGGGGGGCCTAGGAATTTGGGGCGCCTGGAAATGGGGTTTTGGGGTTCCCATGGTTAGGGGCCACTGGAAATGGGGTTTTGGCCCCCTGGGGTTTGGGGCCCCTGGAAATGGGGGTTTGGGGCCCCTAGGGTTAGGGACCCATGGAAATAGGGTTTTGGGTCCCTTGCTTTTGGTGGCCCCTGGATATATGGGTTTTGGGTCCCCTAGGGTTATGGCCCCCTGGAAATTGGGTTTTGGCCCCCTGGTGTTATGTGCCCCTGGATATATGGGTTGGGGGCTCCAAGGGTTTGGGGCCCCCGAAAATAGGGTGTTGGGGTCCCCAGGGTTTGGGGCCCCTGGAAATGAGGGTTTGGGGCCCCTGGTCTTATGGGAGTCTTGGAAATGGGGTTTTGGGGACCCTGGTGATATGGGCCCCTGGAAATTGGGTTTTGGGGCCCCAGCGGTTAGGGTCCCATGGATATGGGGATTTGTGACCACTGTGTTTTGGTGCCCCAGTAAATGGGGTTTTGGGGCCCCTAGGTTTAGGGGGCCGTGGAAATGGGGTTTTGGGGCAGCTGGTTTTAGGGGCCCCTGGATATGTGGTTTGGGGGCCTCAGGGGTTATTGGCCACTGCAAATGGGGATTTGGTGCCCCTGGTGTTTGGGGCCCATGGAAATGAAGCTTTTGGGCCCCAGGAAACAGGGTTCTCGGGCTCCTGGTGTTAGGGACCCCTGGTACTGGGGTTTCTGGGCCCCAGGGTTTAGAGGGCTCTGTAAATGGAGTTTTGCTGCCTCTGGTGTTAGGGGCTCTTGGAAATGTGGTTTTGGGGCCCCTGGGGATAGATGCCCCTGGAAATGGGGGTTTTGGGGCCCCAGGGTTAGGGGCCTCTGGAAATGGGGGTTTTGGGGCCCCAGGGTTAGGGGCCACTGGAAATGGGGTTTTGGGGCCCCCGGTGTTAGCTGCCCCTGGATATGGGGATTTGGGTCCGTAGGGGATAGGGGCCCCCTGGATATGGGGTTTTGGGGCCCCTGGTGTTAGGGGCCCCTGGAAGTAGGGTTTTGGGACCATGGGTTTAGGGGCCCCTGGATATGGGGGTTTGGGGCCCCTGCAGTTAGGGGCCCCTGGAAATAGGGTTTGGGGCCCTTCGTGTTGGTGGCCCCTGGATATGTGGGTTGGGGGCCCCAGGTGTTTGGGGCCCCTGGAAATGGGGGTTTGGCGCCCCTAGGGTTAGGGACCCCTGGAAACAGGGTTTTGGGCCCTTGGTTTTCGTGGTCCCTGGATATGTGGGTTGGGGGCTGCAAGGGTTTGGGGCCCCAAAAAATAGGGTTTGGGTTCCTCAGGTTTTGAGGCCCCTGGAAGTGGGGGTTTGGGGCCCCTGGGGTTAGGGGACTCTGGAAATATGTTTTGAGGTCCCTTGGTTTTGGTGGCCCCTGCATATGTGGGTTGTGGGCCCCAAGGTTTTGGGGCCCCTGGAAATGTGGTTTTCGGGCCCGAAGGTTTAGGTGCCCTGGGAAATGGAGCTTTGGGGCCCCTGGAAGTAGGGTTTTAGGCCCCTGGTGTTAGAGGCCCTTGGTATTGAGGTTAGAGGCCCCTGGAAATGTTGTTTTTGGGCCCCTGGAAATGGCATTTTTGGGCCCCTGGTGTTAGGGGCCCCTGGACATGCGGTTTTGGGGCCCCTAGGGTTACAGGTCCCTGGAAATAAGGTTTTGGGGCCCCTGGAAATGGGGTTTTCAGGCCCCTGGGGTTAGGGACCCCTGGAAATGGGGTTTTTTGGCCCCTAGATTTAGGGGCCATTTGAAATGGGGTTTTGGGGCCCCTGGTGTTAGGGGCCCCTGAGAATTGGGTTTTGGGGTAATCCTCAGAGCATTTCCTGCGTGAAGCAACAGTGACACCCTGTGGCCACGCAGGGTAATGCACAAGGAATATCCCCCACAGAGAAACAGTGACACCCTGTGGCCACGCAGGATAATGCACATAGCGTTTCTCTTATGGAGCAACAATGACACCATGTGCCCACGCAGGGTAATGCACAGAACATTTCCCCCACAGAGAAACACTGACACCTTGTGGCCGCGCAGGGTAATGCACTAAGACTATCCCCCGCCGAGCAACAATGGCACCCTGTGGAAACACAGGGTAATGCACAGATCATTTCCTGCATTGAGCAACAGTGACACCGTGTGGCCACGCAGGGTCATGCACAGAGCATTTCCCTCACAGAGCAAAAGTGACACCGTGTGGCTACGTGTGGTAATACACAGAGCATTTCGCTCACAGAGCAACAGTGACACCCTGTTGCCAAGCGGGGAAATGAACAGAGCATTTCCTGTATAGAGCAACAGTGACACCGTGTGGCTACGTGTGGTAATGCACAGAGCATTTCGCTCACAGACCAACAGTGACACCGTGTAGCTATGTGTGGTAATGCACAGAGAATTTCCCCTACTGAACAAGAGTGACACCCTGTGGCCACTTGTTGTAATGCACAGAGCATTTCCCTCACAGAGCAACAGTGACACCCTGTGGGCATGCAAGGTAATGCACAGAGTATTTCCTACATGGAGTAACAGTGACACCGTGTGGCCACCCAGGTTAATGCACTTAGACTATCGCCGACAGAGCAACAGTGTAACCCTGTGGCCATGCAGGGTAATGCACAGAGCATTGCCCTCACAGAGCAACATTGACACCCTCTGGCCAAGTGCGGTAATGCACAGAGCAGTTCCCTCACAGAGCAACAGTGATACCATGTGGCCACGCGGAGTAATGCACAGAGCATTTCCCTCACAGAGCAAGAGTGACACAGTGCGGCCTCGGAAGCTAACGCACAAAGAATATTCCCCACACAGCAAGAGTGACACGCGGGGGCCATGCAGTGTAATGCACAGACCATAAGCCTCTCCTTCACCAGAAATCCCTATATCCTAAATCCTAAAAACCCTAAATCCTAACCCTAAACCCTAACACCATAACCCTTAACCCTCACCCCATCTCCCACCCTCACCCTAACCCCAACCCCTACCTCCAACCCCCCAACCCCTCACCCTCACCCTAATTCCTACACCCTAACCTCTCACCCTCACCCCAAACCCTAAACCCTAAACCCTCCCTCTAACCCCTAAACCTAAACCCCTAAACTGAAACCATGAAAACCCTCACCCTAACCCCCAACCCCTTATTCCGACCCCTAACCCCAGAACCCTAACCCCAGACCCCTACGCTCACCCTAAACCCCTAACCATAACCCTGTAACCCCTAACCCTTAAAACCTTAAACCCCTAAGCCCCACGCTCACCCCTGATCCTAACCCCTAACACAAAACCCTAATTCCTAAACCTAACCCCAACCCCTACCCTAACCCTAAACCCTAATCCCTAACCCCCAACCCTAACCCTAAACCCTAACCCTAAACCCTTAACCATAAACCCTAACCCCTACCTCTAAACCCTAACCCTAATCTTAAACCCTAACCCCTAATCCCTAACCCTAAACCCTAACCCTAACCCCTAACCCTAAACCAAACCCTAACCCCGACCCCTACCCCACGGGCTGGGCCACCATTGACATTGCTATTGCTCTGCCCTCCCCCAGAATGGCCAGAGCTTATTGTACTGTGTTTGGTACCCCCGCCCGACCCAAGGGCTGGGATCCTCTATCTTTGTCACTGCTCTGCCCTGCCCACAGAAGGCCCAAAGCTTATTACAATGTGTTTGGTGCCCGCCTGCATCAAAGGCTGGGTTCCTATTGACTTTGCCTGTGCTCAGTCTGCTCCATAGGGACCGAACTTCCCCCAGACGGTGGACTGCGGATCCTAAGGACAGTACCCGGAGAGCAGAGGGCCAGTGTGGCTCCCCTCCTCCACAGAGAGGGTTGAGTCCCGGCAACCCTTGTCACACTCACCCTAATCTTTAACCCTAACCCCTAACCCTTAAACCTAAGCCTAAACCATAACCCTAACCCTAACCCCAATCCCAACACTGGCCCTCCCCTAACCCTAATTCCTATCCCCTAAACCCTAACCCCTAACCCTAGCCTAACCCTAACCCTACCCTAACCCTAACCCCTAACCCTAACCCCCTACCTCTAACTCCTAACCCTAACCACTTAAAACCTAAACCAAACCCTAACCCCACCCCCAACCCTGGCCCTCCCCTAACCCAAACCCGTGACCCCTAACCCTGACCCTAACCCTAACCTAGCCATAACCATACCCTCACCCTAATCCTAACCCCTACTTCTAACTAATAACTCCTAACCCTAACCCGAACCCCTAAACCTTAACCCTACCCCTACCCCCAACCCCACCTGTAACCCTAACCTCAATCCCAAATCATAACCCTAACCCTACCCCAACCCCAACCCCTAACCCTAAACCTAAACCCTAAACCACGCGGGGTAATGCACAGAGCATTAACCTCACAGAGCAACAGTGGCATTGAGTGGCCATGCGGGGTAATGCATAGAGCATTTCCCTCATAGACCAACAGTGACACCATGTGGTCAAGCAGGGTAATGCACAAGGAATATCCCCCACAGAGCAAGAGTGACAACCTGTGGCCATGCAGTATAATGCACAGAGCATTTTTGTCATGGAGCAACAGTGAGACCTTGTGGCCATGCATGGTAATGCACAAAGCATTTCCCTCACAGAGCAAAAATGACACTCTGTGGCCACGCAGATTAATGTAGAGAGAATTTCCCTAACAGAGCAGCAGTGACACCCTCTCGCCACACGGGTTTATGCACAGGGCCTTTCTGTCACACAGCAACAGTGACACTGTGTGGTAACTTAGGGTAATGCATAGAGAATATCCCTCAGTGAGCAACAGTGACACCGTGTGTCCACGCACGGTAATGCACAGAGCATTTACCTCACAGAGCAACACTGACACCGAAAGGCCATGTCCCGTAATGCACAGAGCATTTCCTGTATGGAGCAACAGTGATACCGTGTGGCCACACATGGTAGTGCATAGAGCATATCCCTCATCGAACAACAATGACACCGTGTGTCCACTCACGGTAATGCACAGAGGATTTCCCTCACAGAGCAACGTTGACACCTTAAGGCCACGCCCTGTAATGCACAGAGCATTTCACTCACAGAGGAACGCTGACACCGTGTGGCCACATGGAGTAAGGCACAGAGCATTTCCTCCATGCAGCAACACTGACACCTTGTGGCCAAGAGGGGTAATGCAGAGAGTATTTCCCTTTCAGAGCAACAGTCACGCCCTGTGGCCACGCGGGGTAATGCACAAAGCATTTCCTACATGA
Organism: Aldabrachelys gigantea; assembly: GCA_026122505.1. Classification (NCBI taxonomy): domain Eukaryota; kingdom Metazoa; phylum Chordata; order Testudines; family Testudinidae; genus Aldabrachelys; species Aldabrachelys gigantea. The sequence continues at coordinate 22,263,253 of CM047503.1, forward strand.
AGCAAAAGTGACACCCTGTGGCCACGCAGGATAATGCACAGAGCATTTCTCTAATGGAGCAGCAGTGACACTATTTGGCCACGTAAGGCTTGGCTACATTGACACTTTACAGCGCTGCAACTTTCGCGCTCAGGGGTGTGAAAAAACACCCCCCGAGCTCTGCAAGATGCAGCGCTGTAAAGTATGAGTGTAATCAGGGCAGCAGCACTGCATGCTACACCCGTAAGGGATGTGGTTTACAAGCAGCGCTGGGAGAGCTCTCTCCCAGCACTGCGGCTCTGACTACACTCACACTTCAAAGCGCTGCCCTGGCAGTGCTCCCGCAGCACTGCCGGGGCAGCGCTTTTAAATGTGTACTGTAGCCATACCCGTAGAGTAATGCACAGAGCATTTCCCTCACAGAGCAACAGTGGCACGCTGTGGCTACGTGGGGTAAGGCACAGAGCATTTACTGCCTAGAACAACAGTGACACCGTGTGGCCACACGGGGTAATGCACAAAGCATTTCCCTTACAGAGCAACAGTGACACCCTGTCGCCATGCAGGGTAATGAACAGAGCATTTCCTGCATGGAACAACAGTGACACCATATGGCCACACAGGTAAATACACTAAGAATATACTCCACAGAGCAACAGTGACACCATGTGGCCACGTGGGGTAATGCACAGAGAATTTCCTGCATGAGGCAACACTGACACCGTGTGGCCACGCAGGGTAATGCACAGAGCTTTTCCCTCACAGAGAAACACTTACATCCTGTGACCTTGACGGGTAATGCAAAGGGCATTTCCCTCATGGAGCAACAGTGACACTGTGTGGCCACGTGATGTAATGCACAGAGGATTTCCCTCATAGAGCAACAGTGACACTCTGAAGCCACGTGGGGTATTGCACAGAGCATTTCTCTCACAGAGCAACAGTGACACCTGTGGCCAGGTGGAATAATGCGCAGAACATTTCCCTCAGAGAGCAACAGTAACACCCTGTGAACATGTGGAGTAATTCACGCAGCATTTCCCTCACAGAGCAACAGTGACACCCTGTGGACAGGCGGGGTAATGCATGGAGCATTTCCCTCAAAGAGCAACAGTGACACCATGTGGTCACGCGTAATGCACTAAGAATATGCATCAAAGAGCAACACTGACACCATGTGGCCATGCGGGGTACTGCACAGATAATTTCCCTCACAGAGCAACAGTGACACCATCTGGCCACACGGGGTAATGCACAGAGCATTTCCCTCACAGAGCAACAGTGACACCCTGTGGCCACGTGGGGTAAAGCACAGAGAATTTCCCTAACAGAGCAACAGTGACACCCTATGGCCACGCGGGGTAATGCACAGAGCATTAACCTCATAAAGCAACAGTGACACCCTCTGGGCATGCGGAGTAATGCACAAAGCATTTCCTACATCAAGCAACAGTGACACCCTGTGGCCACGCAAGTTAATGCGCAAGGAATCTCTCCCACAGAGCAACAAGTGTTAGGGGCCCCTGGAAATTTTTCCCCTGTGGTTAGGGGCCCCTGGAAATGGGGGTTTCGGAACCTGGGGTTGGGGCCCCCGGAAAATGGGGTTTGGGGGCCCCAAGGGTTAGGGGCACCCGGAAATGGGGGTTTTGGGCCCCTAGGGTTAGGCACCACTGGAAATGGGGGTTCACTGTTGCTCTATGAGGGAAATGCTCTGTGCATTACCCCGCATGGCCACATGGTGTCAGTGTTGCTCTGTGAGGGAAATGCTCTGTGCATTACCCCGCGTAGCCACAGGGTGTCACTGTTGCTTTGAGAGGTAAATGCTCTGTGCATTACCCCGCATGACCACAAGGTGTGACTGTTGCTCTGTAAGGGAAACGATCTGTGTATAACCCCGCTTGGCCACTCAGTGTCACTGTTGATCTTTGAGGGAAATGCTCTGTGTATTATCATGCGTGGCCACATCGTGTCACTGTTGCTCAGTGAGAGAAATGCTCTTTGCATTAGCACACCTAGCCACATGATGTCACTGTTGCCACATACAGGAAATGCTCTGTTCATTTCCCCGCTTGGCCACAGGGTTAGGCACCCTTGGATATGGGGATTTGTGGACCCTGTGGTTTGTGGCCCCTGGAAATTGGGTTTTGGGGCCCCTGGGGTTAGAGACCCCTGGAAATGGAATTGTGGGGTCCATTGGGTTTTGGGTCTCCTGGAGTTAGGAGCCCCTGGATATGTGGGTTGGGTGCCCAAGGGGTTTCAGGCCCCTTCAAATGGGGTTTTGGTGCCCCTGGTGTTAGGGGCCCCTGGAAGTGGGGTTTTGGGGCCTGTCAGGTTAGGGGCCCCTGGAAATGGGGGGCTGGGGCCCCTAGGGTTAGGGGCCTCTGGAAATGGGGTTTTGGGGCCCCTGGTGTTAGTGGCCCCTAGAAATCTTGTTTTGGGGCCCCTAGGATTAGGGGCCCATGGAAATATTGTTTTGGGACCCTTGGTGTTGGTAGCCCCTGGATATGTGGGTTGTGGGCCCCAGGGGTAAGGGGCCCCTTGAAATGGGGTTTGGGGCCCCTAGGGTTAGGGCCCCCTGGAAATGGGGGTTTGGGGCCTCTGGGTTTAGGGGCCCCTGGAAATGGGGGTTTGGCGCCCTTAGGGTTAGGGGCCCCTGGAAATAGAGTTTTGGGGCCCTTGGTGTTGGTGGCCCCTCGATATGTGGTTTGGAGGGTGGGGGTTTGGGGCCCCTGGAAATGGTTTTTTTGGGGCCCCCAGGGTTAGGGGCCCCTGGAAATTGGGGTTTCGGGCCCCCAGGATTAGGGGCCCGATTAATGGGGTTTTAGGGCCCCTGATGTAAGGGGCCCCTTGAAATGGGGTTTTAGGGCCCCTGGTGTTAGCTGCCGCTAGTTATGGGGATTTGGGTCCCCAGAGGATAGGGGCCCCTGGAAATGTGGTTTGGGGTCCCCTGGGATTAGGGGCCCTTTGGAATGGAGCATTGAGGCCCCTGGAAATGGGGTTTTGGTGGACCTGGTGTTAGGGGCCCCTGGAATTGGGGTTTTGGGGCTCCAGGAGTTAGAGGCCGCTGGAAATGGGGTTTTGGGGCCACTGGTAGTGGGGCTTTGGAGCACCTGGTGTTAGGGGCCCTGGTGTTTTGGGCCCCTTGAAAAGGGGTTTTGGGGCCCCTGTGGTTAGGGGACCCTGGAAATGGGGTTTTGGGGCCCCAGGGTTTAGGGGCCCTTAGGAATGGAGCATTGGGGCCCCTGGAAATGGGTTTTTGGTGGACCTGGTGTTAGGGGCCCCTGGAATTGGGGTTTTGGGGCTCCAGGAGTTAGAGGCCCCTGGAAATGGGGTTTTGGGGCCACTGGTAATGCGGCTTTGGGGCACCTGGTGTTAGGGGCCCCTGGATATGGGGATTTGTGGCCCCTGGGGTTTGGAGCCCCTGGAAATGGGGTTTTGGGGCCCCTGGTTTTGGTGTCACTAAGGATAATCCTAAGTAACTTAGAAGGTAAAAGTCAATAAAGATATAAAGTCTCCCTGTTTCAGGTATCTAGTGAACAACAGTCCTTCCATGTTTAAACTCTAATTGACCTAGCAGGCCAATAAATAAACAAAAGGCCAGGTGTCCGGAGCCTTATCAGTTGCAAGGTGGCGCAAACTGGTATGGAGCAAAAATAATGAAGCCTGCATACTTTTGGTCAAGGGAGAGGAGATAATGGTTTTCAAAGACAAGGTCGTAATTCACGCCAGCTTTAATTAACTGTTCAATGTAACTCTACAAGGGGGAGCGGGAGGGGGAAGACAGAGAAAGAAGTGTGTGAGAAAGTAATGCTGTGGCCTGACAGAAGATGGTGGGGAAACGAGGGCTTGCTAGCCAGTGAGAAAAGTTCTCATGGATATAAAGGAACAGACTGCTTGTTTTAGGGGTGCCGGATTTGAGGCATACTAGTCTCCCAGCATCACTTTGAGATCTCAGATAAACTCTGCTTGCTTCTCCCCCTGGTGTGTAAATAGGCGCTGAAGCACTCCGGGCACTAATCACTGTTGTTTGCCTTGGGCACCACTGGTGTCAGCAACACTGGGGTTAGGGGCCCCTTGAAATGGGGTTTTGGGGCCCCTGGTGTTAGCTGCCACTGGATATGCACATTTGGGGCCGCAGGGGTTAGGGGGCCCGGGAATGGAGTTTTAGGGCCCCTGGGGTTAGGGGCCCCTGGAAATTGGGGTTTTGGACCCGTAGGGTTAGAGGACTCTGGAAATGGGTTTTTGGGGCCCCTGGAAATTGGGTTTTGGGAAACCATGTGTTAGGGGCTCTGGATATGGGGATTTGGGGCCCCTGGGGTTTGGTGCCCCTGGAAAGGGGTTTGGGGGCAGATGGGTTAGGGGCCCCTGGAAATGGGTTTTGGGGCCCCAGGGGTTAGGGGGCCCTGGAAATTGGGTTTTGGGGCCACTGGAAATGGGGTTTTGGGGCCCCTGGTGTTAGGGGACCCAGGAAATGGGGGTTTTGGGCCATCAGGGTTAGGGGCTCCTGGAAATGGAGTTTTAGGGGCCCTGGTGTTAGGGGCCCCTGGAAATGGGGTTTTGGGGGCTCTTGGTGTTGGTGGACCCTGGAAATGGGCTTTTAGGGCCCCAGGCGTTTGGGGGCCCTGGAAATGGGGTTAGGAGCCCTTGGAAATGCGGGTTTGGGGCCCCCAGTGTTTGGGGCCCCTGGAAATAGGGTTTTGGGTCCCTTGGTGTTGGCGGCCCTTGTATGTGTGGGTTGGGGGCCCCAAGGGTTTGGGGCCCCTGGAAAAGGGGTTTTCGGGTCCCCAGAGTTAGGGGCCCCTGGAAATGGGGGTTTGGGTCCCCTGGGATTAGGGGCCCCTAGAAATAGGGTTTGGGTGCCCTTGGTGTTGGTGGCCCCTGGTTATGTGGCTTGGGGCCCACAGAGGTTTGGGGCCCGTGGAAATGGAGTTTTCGGGCCCCCAGGATTGGGGCGCCTGGAAATGGGAGTTTGGGGCCCTTATGGTTAGGGGCCCCTGGAAATGGGGGTTTGGGGCCCCCAGGGTTAGGGGCCCCTGGAAACGGGGTTTGGGGGCCCCTGCTGTTAGGGGCCCCTTGAAATGCTGTTTTGGGGCCCCTGGTGTTAGCTGCCCCTGGATATGGGGATTTGGGGTCCCAGGGGATAGGGGCCCCTGGAAATGGGGTTTTGGGGCCCCTGGGGTTAGGGCTCCAAAGGTTTGGGGCCCTTGGAAATGGGGTTTGGGGGCTCTTGGTGTTAGGGGCCCCTGGAAATGATGCTTTCGGCCCTTGGAAATGGGGTTTTGGGGCCTCTGGTGTTAGGGGCCCCTGGAAATGGGGTTTTGGGGCCCCTGGGTTAAGGGGCCCCTGGAAATGGGGGTTTTGGGCCCCTAGGGTTAGGGGCACCTGGAAATAAGGTTTTGGGTCCCGTGGTGTTGGTGGCCCCTGGATATGTGGGTTGGGGGACCCTGTGGATAGGTGATCCTGGAAATGTGGTTTTGGGGCCCCTCGTGTTAGGGGCCCCTGGATATGGGTGTTTGGGGCCCGTGGGGTTAGAGGCCCCTGGATATGGGGATTTGTGGCCCCTGGGGATAGGGGCTTCTGGAAATGGGGGTTTTCGGCCCTAGGTTTGAGGACCCCTGGAAATGAGGTTTTGAGGACCCTAGTGTTATGGGCCCCTGGAAATTGCGTTTTGGGGCCCCAGGCTTTAGGGTACCATGGATATGGGGATTTGTGGCCACTGTGGTTTGGTGCCCCTGGAAATGGGGTTTTGGGGCCCCTTGGGTTAGGGGACCTTGTAAATGGGGGTTTGGGGACCCTAGGGTTAGGAGCCCCTGGAAATGGAGTTTTGGGTCTCCTGGTGTTATTGGCTCCTGGATATGTGGGTTGCGGGCCTCAGGGGTTAGGGGCCCCTGGAAATGGAGATTTGGGGCCCTTGGTGTTTGTGGCCCCTGAAAATGGGGTTTTGAGGCCCCTGGGGTTAGGGGCCCTTGGAAATGGATCTTTGGGGCCCCTGGAAATAGGGTTTTCGGGCTCCTGGTGTTAGGGACCCCTGGTATTGGGGTCTTGGGGCCCCAGGGTTTAGAGGCCCCTGGAAATGGGGTTTTGGATCCCCTGGTGTTAGAGGACCCTGGAAATGGGGTTTAGGGGCCCCTGGAAATGGGATTTTGGGGCCTCTGGTGTTAGGGGCCCTTGGAAATGTGGTTTTGGGGCCTCTGGGGATAGAGGCCACTGGAAATGGGGGTTTTGGCCCCCCAGGGTTAGGGGTTCCTGGAAATGGGATTTTGGGGCCCCTGGTGTTAGCTGCCCCTGGATATGCGGATTTGGGGCCCCAAGGGATAGGGGCCACTGGATATGGGGTTTTGGGGACCCTGGTGTTAGGGGCCCCTGGAAATGGGGTTTTGGGCCCCTGGGGTTAGGGGCCCCTGGAAATAGGGTTTTGGGTCCCTTGGTGTTGGTGGCCCCTGGATATGTGGGTTGGGGGCCCCAGGGGTTTGGGGCCCCTGGAAATGAGGTTTTGGGGCCCCCATGGTTAGGGGCCCCTGGAAATGGGGTTTTGGACCCCTGGGACTAGGGGACCCAGGAAATGGAGGTTTGATGCCCCTAGGGTTAGGGAACCCTCGAGTTAGGGTTTTGGGTCCCTTGGTGTTGGTGGCCCCTGTATATGTGGGTTGGGGTCCCCAAGGGTTTGGGGTCCCCAGAAATGGGGTTTTGGGGCCCCACGGGTTAGGGGACCCTGGAAGAGGGTGTTTGGGGCCCCTGGCTTTAGGGGCTCCTGGAAATAGGGTTTGAGGGCCCTTGGTGTTGGTGGCCTCTGGATATGTGTGTTGGGGGTCCCAGGGGTTTGGGGGCTCTGGTAATGGTCTTTTGGGGCCCCCAGGATAAGGGGCGCCTGGAAATGGAAGTTTGGGGCCTCTGCGGTTAGGGGCCCCTGGAAATGGGGGTTTCGGGACCCCAGGGTTAGGGGCCCCTGGAAATGGGGTTTGGGGGCCCCTGGTGTTAGGGGCCCATTGACATGGTGTTTTCGGGCCTCTGGTGTTAGCTGCCCCTGGATATGGGGATTTGAGGTCCCAGGGGATAGGGGCCCCCAGAAATGGGGTTTGGGGGCCCCTGGGGTTAGGGGCCCCTGGTAATGGGGATTTTGGGTGCCTTGGATTAGGGGCCCCTGGAAATCGGGTTTTGGGGCCCTTGGTGTTGCTGGCCCCTGGATATGTGTGCTGGGGGCCCCAGGGGTTTGGGGGGCCCGGAAATGGAGTTTTGTGCCCCCAGGGGTTAGGGACCCATAGAAATGGGGGGTTGGGGCACTAGGGTTAGGGGCCCCTGGAAATTGGGTTTTGGGGCCGCTGGTGTTAGGGGCCCCTGGAAATGGGGTTTTGCGGCCCCAGGGGTTAGGTTCCCTTCGAAATTGAGCTTTGGGGCCCCAGAAGTAGGGTTTTGGGGGCCCTGGTGTTAGGGGCCCCAGGTATTCGGGTTTTGAGGCCCCAGGGGTTAGAGGCCCCTGGAAATGATGTTTTGTGGCCCCTCGAAATGGGGTTTTGGGGCCCCTCGGGTTAGGGGTCCCAGGAAATGTGATTTGGGGGCCCTTGGAAATGGGGTTTTCGGGCCTCTGGAGTTACGGGCCCCTGGAAATGGGGTTTTAGGGCCCTTTGGGTTAGGGGCCCCTCGAAATGTGGGCTTAGGGCCCTAGTGTTAGGGGCCAATGGAAATGGGGTTTTGGGGCCCCTGGTGTTAGTGGCCCCTGGAAATTGGGTTTTGGGCCCAAGGGGTTAGGCGCCCCTGGATATGGGGATTTGTGGACCCTGGGGTTTGGGGCCCCTGGAAATTGGGTTTTGGGGCCCCTGGGGTTAGGAACCAATTGAAATGGGGTTTTGGGGTCCCTCGGGTTAGGGGCCCCTGGAAATGGGGTTTTGGGTCCCCTGGAATTAGGAGCCCCTGGATATGTGCGTTGGGTGCCCGAGGGTTTTGAGCCCCCTTCAAATGTGGTTCTGGGGCCCCTGGTGTTAGGGGCCCCTGGAAGTGCGGTTTTGGGGCCCCTGGGGTTAGGGGCCCCTGGAAATTGTGTGTTGGGGCCCCTAGGGTTAGGGACCTCTGGAAATAGAGTTTTGGGGCCCTTGGTGTTGGTGGCTCCTGGATATGTGGGTTGGGGGCCCCGGGGTAAGGGGCCCCTGGAAATGTGGTTTAGGACTCCAGGGGTTAGGGGCCCCTGGAAATGGGGGTTTGGGGCCCCTAGGGTTGGAGTCCCCGGAAATAGGGTTTTTGAGCCCTTTCTGTTGGTGGCCCCTGGATATGTAGGTTGTGGGCCCTAACGGTTGGGGCCCCTGGAAATGGGGTTTTGGGGTCCCCAGGGTTAAGGCCCCCTCGAAATGGGGGTTTGGAGCCCCTGGGTTTAGGGGCCCCTGGAAATGGGGGTTTGGCGCCCTTAGGATTAGTGGTCCCTGGAAATAGGGTTTTGGGGCCCTTGGTGTTGGTGGCTCCTGGATATGTGAGTTGGGGGCCCCAGGGGTTTGGGGCCCCTGGAAATGGGGTTTTGGGCCCCCAGGGGTTAGGGACGCCTAGAAATGGGGGGTTGGGGTCTTAGGGTTAGGGGACCCTGTAAATTGGGTTTTGGGGCCCCTGCAGCTAGGGTCCCCTTGAAATAGGGTTTTGGGGCCCCAGGTGTTAGGTGCCCTTGGAAATGGAGCTTTGGGGCCCCTGGAAGTAGGGTTCTGTGGCCCCTGCTGTTAGGGGCCCCAGGTATTGGGGTTTTGGGGCCCCTGGGGTTAGGGGCCCCTGGAAATGGTTTTTTTGTTTCTCTGGAGTTAGGGGCCCCTGGAAATGGGGTTTTGGGGACCCTGGTTTTAGGGGCCCCTGAAAATAAAGTTTTGGGGTAATGCACAGAGCATTTCCTGCGTGAAGCAACAGTGACACCCTGTGGCCACGCAGGATAATGCACGGAGCATTTCTCTCACAGAGCAACAGTGACACCATGTGCCCATGCAGGGTAATGCACAGAACATTTCCCCCACAGAGAAACTCTGACACCGTGTGGCCGCGCAGGGTAGTGCACTAAGAATATCCCCCGCCGAGCAAGAATGGCACCATGTGGAAACACAGGGTAATGCAGAGAGCATTTAATGCATTGAGCAACAGTGACACCATGTGGCCACACAGGGTCATGCACAGAGCATTTCCCTCACAGAGCAACAGTGGCACCGTGTTGCTATGTGTGGTAATGCACAGAGCTTTTCGCTCACAGAGCAACAGTGACACCCTGTTGCCAGGTGGGGTAACGCACAGAGCATTTCCCTGACAGAGCAACAGTGACACCCTGTTGCCAAGCGGGGAAATGAACAGATCATTTCCTGTAAGAAGCAACAGTGACACCGTGTGGCCATGCAGGTTAATGTACTAAGAATATCCCCAACAGAGCAACAGTGACATCATGTGGCCACACAGGGTAATGCACAGAGCAATTCTTTCAGGGAGCAACCATGAGACCATGTGGCCATGCAGGGTAAAAAACAGAGCATTTACCTCACAGAGCAAGAGTGACACCCTGTGGCCACGCGGGGTAATGCACAGAGCCTCTCTCTCACAGAGCCACACTGACACCGTTTCACCATATGGAATAATGCACAGAGCATTTCTCTCACAGAGCAAGAGTGACACCATGTGGCCACGCAGGGTCATGGACAGAGCATTTCCCTCACAGAGCAACAGTGAAACCGTGTGGCCATGCGGGTTAATGCACAGAGCATTTCCTACATGGAGCAACGGTGACACCCTGTGGCCATGCGAGGTAATGCACAGAGCATTTCCCTCACAGAGCAACAGTGGCACCATGTGGCCACGCTGGGTAATGCACAGAGCATTTCCCTCACAGAGCAAGAGTGATACCGTGTGGTCTCAGAAGTTAATGCACAATGAATATTCCCCACACAGCAAGAGTGACACGCTGTGGCCATGTAGGGTAATGCGCAGACCCTAAGCCTCTCCCTCACCCGAAATCCCTATATCCTAAATCCTAAAAACCCTAACTCCTAACCCTAAACCCTAACACCATTAACCTTAACCCTCACCCCAACTCCCACCCTCACCCTAACCCCAACCCCTACCTCCAACCCCCGAACCCCTCACCCTCACCCTAATTCCTACACCCTATCCCCTCACCCTCACCCCAAATCCTACCCTAAACCCTCACTCTAACCCTTAAACCCAAACCCCTAAACCCAAACCCCGAAAACCCTCACCCTAACCCCCAAACCCTTACCCCCGACCCCTAACCCCAGACCCCTAACCCTAACCCCTACCCTCACCCTAAACCCCTAACCACAACCCTGTAACCCCTAACCCCTAAAACCCTAATCCCCTAAGCCCCACGTTTACTCCTCAACACTAACCCTAACCCCTAACCCCCACCCCATAACCCTCAACCCTAACCCCCTGACCCTAACCCGAACCTAACCCTGACACTAACCCTAACCCCTATACCCGAACCCTAACCCTGGCACAATCCCTAACCCTTAACCCTGATCCCGACTCCGACCCTGACCTTAGAAGGGCCAAAGCTTATTGCACAGTGTTTGGTGCCCGCCTGCATCAAAGGCTGTGCTCCTACTGACTTTGCCTGTGCTCAGTCTGCTCCACAGGGACCGAACTTTCCCCAGACAGTGGACCGCGGATCCTAAGGACAGTACCCGGAGAGGACAGGGCCAGTGTGGCTCCCCTCCTCCACAGGGAGGGTTAAGCCCCGGCAACCCTCGTCACACTCACCCTAACTTTTAACCCTAACCCCTAACCCTTAAACCTAACCCTAAACCATAACCCTAACCCTAACCCCAATCCCAACCCTGGACCTCCCCTAAACCTAACTCCTATCCCCTAAACCCCTAAACCTAACCTAACCCTACCCTAACCCTAACCCCTAACCCTAACTCCTAACCCCTAACCCTAACCCCCTACCTCTAACCCCTAACCTTAACCACTTAAACCCTAAACTAAACCCTAACCCCTAACCCCAACCCCAACCCTGGCCCTCCCCTAACCCAAACCCCTGACCCCTAACCCTGACCCTAACCCTAACCTAACCATAACCATACCCTAACCCTAACCCTAACCCCTACTTCTAACTCCTAACCCCCAACCCTAACCCTAACCCCTATCCCCTAACCCTAACCCTACCCCAAACCCTACCCCTAACCCTAACCTCAACCCCAACTCCTAACCCTAACCCCAACCCCTAACCCTAAACCTAAACCCTAAACCACGCGGGGTAAGGCACAGAGGATTAACCTCGCAGAGCAACAGTGGCACTGAGTGGCCACGTGGGGTAATGCACAGAGCATTTCCCTCAAAGACCAACAGTGACACCCTGTGGTCAAGCGGGGTAATGCACAAGGAATATCCCCCACAGAGCAACAGTGATACCATGTGGCCATGCAGTATAATGCACAGAGCCTTTTTCTCATGGAGCAACAGTGACACCTTGTGGCCACGCGTGGTAATGCACAAAGCATTTCCCTCACAGAGCAAAAATGACACTCTGAGGCCACGCAGATTAATGCAGAGAGAATTTCCCTAACAGAGCAGCAGTGACACCCTCTCACCACACGGGTTTATGCACAGGGCCTTTCTGTCACACAGCAACAGTGACACTGTGTGGTAACTTAGGGTAATGCATAGAGAATATCCCTCAGTGAGCAACAGTGACACCGTGTGTCCACGCACGGTAATGCACAGAGCATTTACCTCACAGAGCAACACTGACACCGAAAGGCCACGTCCCGTAATGCACAGAGCATTTTCCTCATAAGGAAACAATGACATCCTCACATTGAGGGGTAATGCACAGGGCATTTCCCTCACGGAGGAACAGTGACACCGTGTGGCCACGTGAGGTAATGCACAGAGCATTTCCCTCATAGAGCAACAGTGACACTCTGAAGCCACGTGGGGTATTGCACAGAGCATTTCTCTCACAGAGCAACAGTGACACCTGTGGCCAGGCGGAATAATGCGCAGAGCATTTCCCTCAGAGAGCAACAGTAACACCCTATGGACATGTGAAGTAATTCACACAGCATTTCCCTCACAGAGCAACAGTGACACCCTGTGGACATGCGGGGTAATGCACGGAGCATTTCCCTCAAAGAGGAACAGTGACACCATGTGGTTATGCAGGTTAATGCACTAAGACTATGCATCAAAGAGCAACACTGACACCATGTGGCCATGCGGGGTACTGCACAGATAATTTCCCTCACAGAGCAACAGTGACACCGTCTGGCCACACGGGGTAATGCACAGAGCATTAACCTCATAGAGCAACAGTGACACCCTGTGGGCACTCAGAGTTATGCACAGAGCATTTCCTGCATCAAGCAACAGTGACACCCTGTGGCCACGCAAGTTAATGCACAAGGAACATCTCCCACACAGCAACAGGTCTTAGGGGCCCCTGGAAATTGGGTTTTGGGGCACCTGTAGTTAGAGGCCCCTGGAAATGGGGGTTTGGTAACGTGGGTTAGGGGCCCCTGGAAATGGGGTTTTCGGGCCCCTAGGGTTAGGCACCACTGGAAATGGGGGGTCTCTGTTGCTCTATGAGGGAAATGCTCTGTGCATATACCCCACATGGCCACATGTGTATTCAGTGTTGCTCTAAGAGGGAAATGCTCTGTGCATTATCCGGCGTAGTCACAGGGTGTCACTGTTGCTTTGAGAGGTAAATGCTCTGTGCATTACCCCTCATGGCTACAGGGTGTGACTGTTGGTCTGTAAGGGAAATGATGTGTGCATAATCCCGCTTGGCCACTCAATGTCACTGTTGATCTTTGAGGGAAATGCTCTTTGTATTACCCCGCATGGCCACATGGTGTCACTGTTGCTCTGTGAGAGAAATGCTATTTGCATTACCACACGTAGCCACACGGTGTCACTATTGCTCCATACAGGAATGCTCTGTTCATTTCCCTGCTTGGCCACAGGATTAGGCGCCCTTGGATATTGGGATCTGAGGACCCTGTGGTTTGGGGCCCCCTGGAAATTGGGTTTTGGGGTCCTTGGGGTTAGGGACCCCTGGAAATGGGGTTGTGGGATCCCTCGGGTTTTGGGTCCCCTGGAGTTAGGAGCCCTTGGATATGTGGGTTGGGTGCCCAAGGGGTTTTCAGGCCCCTTCAAATGGGGTTTTGGGACTCCTGGTGTTTAGGGGCCCCTGGAAGTGGGGTTTGGGGCCCGAGGGGTTAGGGGCCCCTGGAAATTTGGGTTTTGGGCCCCCAGGTTTAGGGGCCCCTTTAATGGGGTTTTAGGGCCCCTGGTGTTAGAGGCCCTTGAAATGGGTTTTGGAGCCCCTGGTGTTAGTTGCCGCTGGTTATGGGGATTTGGTCCCCAGGGGATAGGGGCCCCTGGAAATGTGGTTTTGGGACCCCTGTGTTTAGGGGCCCCTGGAAATGGGGGATTTGGGGACCCTAGGGTTAGGGGCCCGTGGAAATGGGTTTTTGGGGCCCGTGAGTTAAGGGCCCTTGGAAATTGGGTTTTGCGGGCCCCAGGGGTTAGGGACCCTTGGACATGGGGATTTGGGGACCCTGGGTTTGGGGACCCTGGACTTGCTGTTTTGGGTCCCCTAGGGTTAGGGGCCCCTGGAATTGCGGCTTTGTGTCCCCTCGGGTTTGGCGCCACTGGAAATAGGGTTTTGGGGCCCTAGGGTTAGTGGCGCCTTGAAATGGGGTTTTGGGGCCACTGGTGTTAGCTGCCCCTGAATATGAGGATTTCGGCCCCCAGGGGTTTGAGGCCAATGGAAATGAGGTTCTGGGGCCCCAGGGGTTAGGGACCCCTGGAAATGCGGGTTTGGGGCCTCAGGGGTTAGGGGGCCCTGGAAATGTGGGTTGGGGCCCCCAGGTTTAGGGGCACCTGGAAATAGAGTTTTGGGGCCCTTGGTGTTGGTGGCCCCTGGATATGTGGATTGGGGGCCCCAGGGGTTTTCGGGCCCCTGGAAATGGGGATTTGCAGCCCCTGGGGTTTGGGGCCTCTGGAAATGGGGTTTAGGGGCCTCTAGTGTTAGGGGCCCCTGGAAATGGGGTTTTGGGGCTCCCTGGGGTCAGGCTCCCCTAGATATGGGGATTTGTGGCTTCTGGGTTTGGGGCTTCTGGAAATGGGGTTTTGGGGCCCCCAGGGTTAGGGACCCCTGTAAATAGGGGTTTCGGGCCCCTAGGGTTAGGGGCCCCTTTATATGGGGATTTTTGTCCCCTGGTGTTTTGGGGCCCCTGGATACGGGGATTTCGGCACCCTGGTTAGGTCCCCCTGGAACTGAGGTTTCGGCCCCCAAGGTTTAGAGGCCCCTGGAAATGGGTTTTGGGGCCCCTGGTGTTAGGGGGCCCCTGGAAATGGGGTTTTGTGGGCAAAGGGGTTAGGGGGACCCTGGAAATGGTGTTTAGGGGCCCCTGGAAATGGGGGGTTTTGGGGCCCCTGGACTTGGGGTTTGGGGCCCCTGGTGTTAGGGGCCCCTGGAAATGGGGTTTTGGGGCCCGAGGGGTTAGGCACCCCTCGATATGGGGTTTTGTGGGCCCCTGGGGTTTGTGGCCTCTGGAAATGGGGTTTTGGAGCCCCTGGGGTTAGGGGGCCCCTGGAAATGGGGGTTTGGGGCCCCTGGTGTTAGGGGGCCCCCTGGAAATGTAGTCTTGATGCCCCAGGGTTAGGGGCCTCTGGATATGGGGTTTTGGAGCCTCAGGAATTAGAGGACACTGGAAATGGGAGTTTTGGGGCCCCTGGGTTAGGGGTCCATGGAAATGTGGGTTTGGGGCCCCTTGGGTTAGGAGCCCCTGGAAATACAGTTTTGGAACCCTTTGTGTTGGCCCCTGGATATCTGGGTTGGGGGGCCCCAGGGGTTTGAGGCCCCTGGAAATGGGGTTTTGGGGCCCCAGGGTTAGGGCCCCCTGGAAATGGGCGTTAGAGGACCCTGGGTTTATGGGACCCTAGAAATGGGGGTTTCGGGCCCCTGGTGTAAGGGGCCCCTGGATATGTGGGTTGGGTGCACCAGAGGTTTGGGTTCCCTAGAAATGGGGTTTTGGGCCTCTGGTGTTAGGAGACCCTGGAAATGGCGTTTTGGGGCCCCAGGGGTTAGGGGCCTCTGGAAATGGGGTTTTGGGGCCCCTGGAAATGGGGGGTTTGGGCCCCTAGGGTTAGGAGCCCGTGGAAATGGGCTTTTGGGACCCGTGGGGTTAGGGGCCCCTGGAAATGGGGATTTGGGGCCCCTGGTGTCAGGGGCCTCTGGAAATGGGGTTCTCGAGCCGCTGAGGTTAGGGTCACCCGGAAATGGGGGGTTGGGGCCCCCAAATTTAGGGGACCCCTGGAAATGGGTTTTGGGGCCCCTGTTGTTAGGGGACCCTGGAAATGGGGTTTTGTGGCCCTTGGGGTTAGGGGCCCCTGGACATGGGACATTGGGCCCCTGGGGGTTAGGGGCCACTGAAAAAGGGGTTTTGGGGCTCCTGATGATAGGGGCCCTGGAAACGGGATATTCCAGCCCCTAGGGAAAGGGGGTCCCTGGAAACGGGGGTTATCAGGCCCATGGTGTTAAGGGCCCTTGGAATTTGAGTATTGGTGACCTATGGGTTAGGGGCCCCTGGATATGGGCGTTTGGGGCCCCTAGGGTTAGAAGCCCCTGGAAATGGGGTTTTGGGGCCAATGGTGTTTAGGGTCCCCTGGATATGTGGGTTGGGGGCCCAAGGGGTTTGGGGACCCTGGATATAGGGATTTGTGGCCCCTGGGGTTAGGAGCCCCTGGAAATGGGGTTTTGGGGCCCCTGGTGTTAGGGAACCCTGGATATGTGGATTCGGGGCCCCCAGGGATTTGGGCCCCCTGGAAATGAGAGGTTAGGGCCCGGGGGTTGGGGGCCCTATGGTTAGGGCCCCTGGATATGGGGTTTGGGGCCCCTGGTGTTAGGGGGCCCTGGAAATTGGGGTTTGAGATCCCCAGAGTTAGGGGCCTCTGGAAATAGGGTTTTGGGGCCCCTTTTGTTCGGGGTCCATGGATATGTGGGTTTGTGAACCCCGGATATGGGGATTTGTGGACCCTGGGGTTAGGTGCCCCTGGAAATGGGATTTTGGGGCCCCAGGGATTAGGGCGCCCCTGGATATGGGGATTTGTGGCCCTTGGGTTTTGGGTGCCCCTGGAAATGAGGTATTGGGCCCTGGTGTTAGGGGCCCTGGAAATGGGTTTTTGCGCCCCAGGGGTTAGGGGCCCCTGGAAATGGGGTTGTGGGGCCTCCAGTGTTAGGGGCCCCTGGAAATGGGGTTGGGGGTCCCTTGGGTTACGGGTGTATGGAAATGGGGGTTTTGGGCCCCTAGGGTTAGGGACCCCAGGAAATGGGGGTTTGGGGCCCCTGGTATTAGGGGCCCCTGGAAATTGGGTTTTGGGGCCCCAGGGGTTCAGCACCCCTGGATATAGGGATCAGTGGCCCCTGGGGTTTAGGGCCCCTGGAAATGGGAATTTGGGGCCGCTGGGGTTAGGGACACCTGGAAATGGGGTTTTGGGGCCTCCACTGTTCGGGGCCCCTGGAAATGGGGTTTTGTGTCCCCTGGTGTTAGGGGCCCTTGGTTATATGGGTACGGTGCCCCAGGGTTTGGGGTCCCATGGAAATGGGGTTTTGGGTCCCCTGGGGTTAAAGCCCCCTGGAAATAGAGGATTGGGGCCCCTAGGGTTAGGGGCCCCTGTAAATGGGTCTTTGGGGCCAATGGAAATGTGGTTTTTGGAGCTCCAGGAGTTAGGGACCTCTGGAAATGGGTTTGGGGGCCCTGGAAATGGGGTTTGGGGGTCCTTGGGTTACCGGGCATATGGAAATGGGGGTTTGGGGCCCTAGGGTTAGGGACCCCTGGAAATGGGGGTTTGGGGCCCCTGGTGTTAGGGGCCCTGCAAATGGGGTTTTGGGGCCCCAGGGGTTCGGCGCCCCTGGATTTAGGGATCTGTGGTCCCTGGGGTATGGGGCCCCTGGAAATGAGAATTTGGGGCCCCTGGGGTTAGGGACACCTGGAAATGGGGTTTTGTGTCCCTGGTGTTAGGGGCCCTTGGTTATATGGGTACGGTGCCCCAGGGGTTTGGATCCCATGGAAATGGGGTTTTGGGTCCCCTGGGGTTTAAAGCCCCCTGGAAACAGAGGATTGGGCATCTAGGGTTAGGGGCCCCTGTAAATGGGTCTTTGGGGCCAATGGAAATGTGGCTTTTGGGGCTCCAGGGGCTAGGGACCTCTGGAAATGGTGTTTGGGGGCCCTGGAAATGGGGGTTTGGGGGCCTCTAGGATGAGGGGCCCCTGGAAATGGGGTTTTGGGGCCCCTGGGTATTAGGGGTCTCTGGAAAAGGGATTTTGGGGCCCCTGGTGTTAGGGGCCCCTTGATATGGGGGGGCCTCAGGGGTTAGGGGGCCCCTGGAAATGGGCTTTTGGGGCCCCTGGTGTTTGGGGACCCTGGAAATGGTGTTCTGGGGCCCCTGGGATTAGGGGCACCTGGAAATGGGGTTTTCGGGCCCCAGGGGATAGGGTCCCATGGAAATGGAGCTTGGGGCCCCTAAAATAGGGTTCTCAGGCTCCTGGTCTTAGGGACCCCCAGTATTGAGCTTTTGGGGCCCCAGGGTATAGAGGCCCCTGGAAATGGGGTTTTGGGGCCCCAGGGGATAGGGCCCCCTGGATATGGGGTTTTGGGGCCCCAGGGGATAGAGCCCCCTGGATATTGGGTTTTGCGGCCCCTGGGTTTTAGGGGCCCCTGGAAATGTGGGTTGGGGGCCCAAGGAGTTTGGGGCCCCTGGATACAGGGATTTTTGGCCCCTGGGTTTAGGGGCCCCTGGAAATGGAGTTTTGGGCCCCTGGTGATAGGTAACCCTGGATATGTGGATTCGGGGCCCCAGGGATTAGGGGTGCCCTGGAAATGGGGGGTTGGGGCCTCTACAGTTAGGGGCCCCT
>CM047503.1:22281627-22319243 GCA_026122505.1 Aldabrachelys gigantea
GATATCCAGGGGCCCCTAACACGAGGGGCCCCAAAACCCCATTTCCAGATTCCCGTAACCCCAGGGGCCCCCAACCCACATATCCAGGGGGCCCCCCCCAACAAAAAGGGCCCCCAAAACCCTTTTTTCCAGGGGCCACTAACACCAGGGGCCCCAAAACCCCATTTCCAGAGTTCTCTAACCCTAGGGGGCCTCAACCCCCGATTTCCAGGGCCCCCTTACCCCAGCGGCCCCAAAACCCCACTTCAACATACCCCTAACACCAGGAGCCCCCAAAATTCCATTTCAAGGGGCCCCAAACCCCTTCGGCACCCAACCGACATATCCAGGGGCCCCTAACTCCAGGGACACAAAAGCCCATTTCCAGGGGCCCTATAACCCCTAGGGGATCAAAAATCCCATTTCCAAGGGTCCCTAACCCCAGGGGCCCCAAACCCAATTTCCAGGTGGCCCCAAAACCCCAGGGGGTCCACAAATCCCCATATCAAAGGGGGGCGTCTAACCCCCAGGGGCCCCATAACCCCTTTTCCAGGGATCCCTAACCCATGGGGCCCCTAAACCCCATTTCCAGGGGCCCCTAAACTTGGGGGCCCCAGAACCCATTTCCAGGAGACCCAAATACCAGGGGCCCAAAATCCCCATTTCCAGGGACCCCTAAACCTAGGGGCCCAAAACTCCCATTTACAGTGGGCCCTAAAAGCCCATTTTCCAGGGGCCCCCTAAACCCTAGGGGCCACATAGACCCATTTACAAGGGGGCCCCTAATCCTGGGGGGCACGAAACCCCCATTTCAGGGGGTCCATAACCCCAGGGTCCTCAAACCCCCATTTCCAGGGGCATCTAACCCTGGTGGCCCCCAAAACACCATTTCTCCAGGGGTCCCCAACCCCTGGGTCCCCCAAACCCACATATCCAGGGGCCAACACAAAGGGTCCCAAAACTCCATTTCCAGGGGGCCCCTAACCCCAGGGGCCTCCAAGACTCCATTTCCAGTGGCCCCTAACTTCCTGGGGCTCCAAAACCCCATATCTAGAGGCCCCCTAACCCCTGGGGCATCAAAACTACAGTTCCAGGGGGCCCCTAACACCAGAGGCCCCAAAATCCCATTTCAGAGGCCCCTAACCCTGGGGGGCCTGAAATTCCAATTTCAGGGGCCCCTAACACCAGCTGCCCCAAAACCCCTATATCCAGAGGCAGCTAACAGCAGGACCCCAAAACACCATTTCAAGGGTCCTCTAACACCAGGGGACCCCAAAAACCCATTTCCTGGGGCTCCTAACCCCTGGGGCCCCAAAACCCTATTTCCAGCCGCCCCTAAGACCAGGGGCCCCAAATCCCCATATCCAGGGTCAGCAAACCCCATGGGACCCAAAACCCCCCATTTCAAGAGGCCACTAACACCAGGGGCCCCAAAACCCCATTCTCCAGGGGCCCCTAACCTTAGGGGCGACAACCCCCTATTTCCAGGGGCCCCTAAACCGCTTGGGCCCCAAAACCCAATTTTCAGGGGCCCCTATCACCAGGAGCCCCAAAACCCCATTCTTCAGGAGCCCCAAACACCAGGGGCCCCCAAATTCCCATTTCCAGGAGCCCCTAACCCCAGGGACCTAAAACCCCATTTCCAAGGGGGCACCCTAAACCTGGGGGCCCCAAAATCCCATTTCCAGGTGCCCCCAAACCCCTGGGGCAACCAACCCACATATCCAGGGGCCACAAACAGCTAGGATCCCAAAACACTATTTCCCAGGGGCCCCGAAACCTAGAGGCCCCAAACCCGATTTCCAGTGGCCCCTAAACCCAGCAGCCCCAAAACCGCATTTCCAGTGGCCCATAACTCCTGGGGCTCCAAAACCCCATACCAAGAGGCCCCTAACCCCTGGGGGCCCCAAAAAAACCATCTCCAGGGGGAACCCTAAACACAAGGGGCCCCAACACCCCATTTCCAGATGCCCCTAACACTGGGGGCCTCGAACCCCCAATTTCCAGGGGCCCCTAACACCAGGGGCCACAAAACCCCCATATCAAGGGGCCCCTAAGCCGGGGGCCCCCAAACCCCCATTTATAGGGGCCCCAAAAGCCCATTTCCAGGGGCCCCTAACCCTAAGGGGCCCCAAAGCCCCATTTCCAGGGGCCCCTAAGCCTGGGGCCCCGAAATCCCCATTTCCAGGGGGCACTTAACCCTGGAGGCCCCAAAACCCCATTTCCAGGGGCCCCAAACCGTTGGGGCCCCCAAAAACCCACATATCCAGGGGTTCCAACAGAAAGGGTCCCAAAACCCTATTTCAAGAGGGCCCCCTAACCACGCGGGCCTCAAAACCCCATTTCCAGGGGACACTAACCCAGGGACAACAAAACCCCATTTTCCAGTGGTCCGTAACCCTGATGGCCCCCAAACCCCCCATTTCCAGGGGCCACCAACACCAAGGGCCTCGAAACCCTATTTCCAGGGGGCCACTAACTGTAAGGACCCCAATCCCCCCATTTCCAGGGGCCTCTAACCCCTGGGGCCCCCAAAAACCGATCTCCAGGGATCCCTAACAACAGGGAGCCCAAAACCCCCATTTCCAGGGCCCCCAAAACACCAGGGTCCCCAAATCCCCATATCTAGGGGCCCCGAAAACCTGGGGCCCAAAAACCCCATTTCCAAGGGGCCCCTAAACCTTGTGGCCCCCAAAAACCCATTTCCAGGGATCCCTAACAACAGGGAGCCCAAAACCACCCATTTTCCAGGGCCCCCAAAACACCAGGGTCCCCAAATCCCCATATCTAGGGGCCCCAAAAACCTGGGGCCCCCAAAACCAAATTTTCCAGGGGCCCCCTAACACCAGGGGCCCAAAAACCCCATTTCCAGTGGCCCCTCACACTAGGGTCCCCCAAAACCCCATTTCCAGGGGCCCCCAAAACACCAGGGGCCCCAAATCCCCCATTTCCAGGGACCCCCTTACACTACGGGCTGGAAAATCCCATTTCAAGGAGCCCCTAAACCCAGGAGCCCCAATGCCCCCATGTCCAGGGGACTCTAACCCCAGGGGGCCCCAACAACCCCATTTCCAGGTTCCCCTGAACCCTGGGGCCCCCAAAACCCCCATTTCCAGGGGCCCCAAACACCACGGGCCCCAAATCCCCCATTTCCAGCGGCCCATAACCCCAGGGGCCACAAAACCCCATTTCCAGGGGCCCCTAAACTTGGGGGCCCCAAGCCCCATTTCCAGGTGACCCTAACCACAGTAGCCCCGGAACCCCCATTTCCAGGGGCCCCAGACCCCAGGGGCCCCCAACCCACATATCCAGGGACCCCGAACAGCAGGGGCACAAAACCCTATTTCCAAGGGGACACCAACATCAAGGGCCCTCAAAACCCCCATTTCCAGGGGCCACTAACTGTATGGGACCCCAATCCCCCATGTCGAGGGCGCCGCCTAAACTTAGGGGCCCCCAAAAGCCATTTCCAGGGGGCCCCTAACCGTAGGGGCCCACAACCCCCTATTTTCAGGGGCCCCTAACCACTGGGGCCCCCCCAAACCCCATTTCCAGGGGACCCTATCACCAGGAGCCCCAAAGCCCCCCATTTCAGGGGCCCCAAACACGAGGGGCCCCAAATCCCCATTTCCAGGAGCCCCCTAACCCCCAGGGACCCAAAACCCCATTTCCAGAGGCCCCTAACCCAAGAGGCCCCAAACGCCCATTTCCAGGGGCCCCTAAACATGGGGGCCCCCAAAACCCCCATTTCCAGGTGCCCCAAACCCCCTGGGGCAACCAACCCACATAATCCAGGGGACACAAACAGCTATGATCCCAAAACACTATTTCCAGGGGCCCACCAAAACCTAGAGGCCCCCAAAACCCCGATTTCCAGTGGCCCCTAAACCCAGCAGCCCCCAAAACCGCATTTCCACTGGCCCATAACTCCTGGGGCGCCAAAACCCCGTACCAAGAGGCCCTTAACCCCTGGGGCCCCAACACCCCATATTCCAGATTCCCCTACCCCTGGGGGCCTCAAACCCCAATTTCCAGGGGCCCCCTAAACACCAGGGGCCTCCAAAACCCCATATCAAGGGGGCCCGAAGCCTGGGGGCCCAAAACCCCCATTTACTGGGGCCCTAAAAGCCCATTTGCAGGGCCCCTAACCCTAGGGGGCCGCAAAGACCCATTTCCAGGGGCCCCTAAGCCTGGAGGCCCGAAACCCCCATTTCCTGAGGCCCATAACCCCAGGGTCCTCAAACCCCCATTTCCAGTGGTCCCTAACCCTGGTGCCCCCCAAACCCCCATTTCCAGAGGCCATCAACACCAAGGGCCTCAAAACCCCTATTTCCAGGGGGCACTAACCGTAGGGACCCCAAATCCCCCATTTCCAGGGGTCCCATAACCCCTGGGGCCCCAAAACCCCATTTCCAAGGGCCCCTAACCACTGGGGTGCCAAAACCCCCATTTCCAGGGATCCCTAACAACAGGGGGCCCAAAACCCCATTTCCCAGGGGCCCCCAAAACACCAGGGTCCCCAAATGCCCATATTCCAGGGGCCCTGAAAACCTGGGGCCCCAAAACACCCAATTTCCAGGGGCCTCTAACACCAGGGGCCCGAAAACCCCATTTCCAGTGGCCACTCTCCTAGGGTCCCCCAAAACCCCATATTCAGGGGCCCCTAACACCAGGAGCCCCAAAACCCCCCATTTCCAGGGGCCCTTAACTGTAGGGGCCACAACCCCCTATTTCCAGGGGCCCCTAACCGCTGGGGCCCCAAAACCCCCCATTTCCAGGGGCCCCCTATCACCAGGAGCCCCCCAAATCACCATTTCCAGGGACCCCTTACCCTAGGGGCTGGAAAAATCCCTTTTCCAGGAGCCCCAAACCCCTGGGGCCCCCCAACCCACATATCCAGGGGACCCTAACACCAGGGGCCCCCCCAAACCTCATTTCCAGGGGAACCTCAACTGTGGGGCCCCAATACCCAATTTCCAGGGACCCCGAACACCAGGGGCCCGAAAAACCCCATTTCCAGTGGCCCCCTTACCCTAGGGGCCCCAAAACCCCATTTCCAAGGGCCCCTAACCCTAGGAGCCCCCAACCCCGCATTTCCAGGGGTCCCTAAGCCCAGGGGACCCAAAACTCCCATTTCCAGGGG
The DNA here is from genome assembly GCA_026122505.1 of Aldabrachelys gigantea. Classification (NCBI taxonomy): domain Eukaryota; kingdom Metazoa; phylum Chordata; order Testudines; family Testudinidae; genus Aldabrachelys; species Aldabrachelys gigantea. The sequence goes on from CM047503.1 coordinate 22,286,750, forward strand.
GCCCCTTACCCCTAGGGGCCCGAGAAAACCCAATTCCAGGTGAGCCCTAAGCCCCAGGAGCCCCAAAACCCCATTTCAGGGGCCCCTTACCCCCCAGAGTCCCCTACCCTGATTTCCAAAGGGCCCCTTAAGCCCAGGGGCCCCAAAACCCCATTTCCCAGGTGCCACATACACCAGGGGCCCAAAATCCTCATTTCCAGGTGCCCCTAATCCCGGGGCCCCCAAAACCCCCATTTCTAGGGGCCCAAAACCCCTGGAGACCCAAACCACATATCTAGGGGCCCCAAACATCAGGAGCCACAAAACCCCATTTCCAGGGGCCCCTAACCCAAGGGGCCCCATAGCATCATTTCCAGGGGCCCTAAGCCTGGGGGCCCAAAACCCCCACTTCCAGGGGCCCGAAACTCCTGGGGCACCCAACCCACATATCTAGGGGCCACAATCAGTAGGGATCCTAAAACACTATTTCCAGGGGGCCCTAACCCTAGAGGCCCAAACCCCCATTTCCAGTGACCCCTAAACCCAGCAGCCCCCAAAACCGCATTTCCAGTGGCCCATAACTCGTGGGGCTCCAAAACCCAATACCAAGAAGCCCCTAGCCCTTGGGGCCCCCGAAACGCCATTTGCAGGGGCCCCTAACACCAGGGGCCCCCAACACCCCCATTTCCAGATGCCCCTAACCCTGGGGGCCTCAAAATCCAATTTCCAGGGGCCCCTAAACCCCAGGGGCCACAAATCCCTGGAAATGTGGGGTTGGGGCCCCTAGAGTTAGGGGCCCCTGGAAATGGTGTTTTGGGCCTCCTGGTGACTGGGGCCCCTGGAAATGGGGTTTTTTGGGGCCCTGATGTTAGGGGGCCCATTGAAATTGGGTATAGGGGCCCCCGGGGGTTAGGGGCCCCCTGGATATGGGGGTTGGGACCTCTGGTGTTAGGGTCCCCTGGAGATGTGGGTTGGGGTCCCAAGGGGTTTGGGGACCCTTGAAATGGGGTTTTGGTGGTGCCCCCAGAGTTAGGGTCCCCTAGAAATGGGGGGGGTTTGGCCCTTACAGTTAGGGGCTCCTGGAATGGAGATTTTGGGGGCTCCTGGAGCAATGGGCCCTTGGAAATTCCTATTTTGGGGCCCCAGGGTTTAGGGGCTCCTGGATATGGGGATTTGGGGCCCCTGTTGTTTGGGGCCCCTGGAAATCCTGTTTTGGGGCACCTAGGGTTAGGGGCCCCTGGAAATGGGGTTTTGGGGCCCCAGGGGTTAGGCGCCCATCGATATGGGGATTTGGGGCCACTGGTGTTAGCTTCCCCTGGATATGAGGGTTTGGGGCCCCAGGGGTTAGGGGCCACTGGAAAAGGGGGTTTGGGGCCCCTGGTGTTAGGGGCCCCTGGAAATGGGATTTTGGGGCTCCTAGGGTTAGGGGCTCCTGAAAATGGGTTTTTTTGAGCCCCTGGTGTTAAGTGCCCCCGGAAATTTGGTTTTGGGAACCCCTGGGGTTAGGGGCCCCTGGATATGGGGATTTGGGTCACATGGTGCTTGGGGCCCTGGAAAACTGGGTTTTGGGGCCCCTGTCTTTGGGGGGCCCCAGGAGTGAGGGGCCCCTGGAAATGGTGGGTTGGGGACCCTACGGTTAGGGGCCCCTGGATATGGGGTTTTGGGGCCCCTGGTGTTAGGGACCCTGTAAATTGGGGTTTGAGGCCCCCAGGGTTAGGGGCATCTGGAAATGGGGTGTTGGGGCCCCTGGTGTTAGGGGCCCCTGGAATGGGGTTCTGGGGCCCCAGGGGTTAGGGGCCTCTTGGTATGGGGTTTTGGAGCCCCAGGAGTTATGGGCCACTGGAAATGCGGTTTTTGGGCTGCTGGATTTAGGGTCCACTGGAAATGGGGGTTTGGGGCCTCTAGGGTTAGGGGCCCCTGGAAATAGTGTTTTGGGATCCTAGCTGTTTGTGGCCCCTGGATATGTGGGTTAGGTGCCGGAGGGGTTTGGGGCCGCTGGAAATGGGGATTTCGGACCCCCAGGCTTAGGGGCCCCTGGAAATGGTGCTATGGGGCCCCTTGGGTTAGGGGCCCCTGGAAATGGGGTTTTGTGGCTCCTGATGTTTGGGGCCCCTAGATATGTGGTTTGGGGTCTCCAGGGGTTTTGGGCCCCTAGAAATGGGGTTTTGGGGCCCCTGGTGTTTGGGGCCCCGGGAAAAGGAGTTTTTGGGGCCCCTGAGGATAGGGGCCCCTGGAAATGGGAGTTTCGGACCCCTAGGTTTAGGGGCTCCTGGAAATGGGGTTTTGCGGCCCCTGGGCTAAAGGGCCCTTGGAAATCCGGGGTTTGGGCCCCTGGGGTTAGTTGCCCCTGGAAATGGTGTTTTGGGGCTCCTGGGGCTTAGGGCACCTGGAATTGGGGTTTTCGGGCCCCTAGGTTAAGGGGCCCCTGGAAATGGGGTTTTAGGGCCCCTGGTTGTATGGTCCCCTGGAAATTGGGTATTGGGTCCCCAGGGTTTAGGGGCTCCTGGAAATGGGGTTGTTGGGGCTCCTTGTGATAGGGGCCCCTGGAAATGGGGTTTTCAGGCCCCTGATGTTAGGGGCCCCTTGAAATTAGGTATATGGGTGCCCGGGGTTAGGGGCCCCTGGATGTGGGGTTTGGGGCTCCTAGGGTTAAGTGCCCCTGGAAATGGGGTTTGGGGCCTCTGGTGTTTGGGGACCCTGGAAATGTTATTTTGGGACTCCTGGTGATAGGGGCCTCTGGAAATGGGGGTTTGGGGCCCCAGTAGTTAGGGGCCCCTGGAAATGGGGGGTTGTGGCCCCTACGGTTAGGGGCTCCTGGAAAATGGGGGTTTTGTGGCCCCTGGTTTTAGGGGCCCCGGAAATGGGGTTTTCGGGCCCCTGGTGTTAGAGGCCCCTGGAAATTGGGTTTTTGGGCTCCAGGTTTTCGGGGCCCGTGGATATGGGGATTTGGGGACCCTGGTGTTTTGGGGGCCCTGGAAATGGGGTTTTGGGCTCTCTGTTGTTAGGGGTTCCTTGATATGGGTTTTTTTTGAGGCCCCAGGGGTTAGGGGCCCTTGGAAATGGCGCTCTGAGGCCCCTGGAATTGATGTTTTGGGTCCCCAGGCGTTAGGAGCCCCTCGAGATGGGGATTTGGAGCCCCAGGGGTTAGGACCCCCCTGGAAATAGAGTTTTGGGCCTCCGGTTTTAGGAGTTCCTGGAAATGGGGCTTTGGGGCCCCTAGGGTTAGGGGCCGCTGGAAAAAGGGTTTTGGGGTCCTTGGTGTTGGTGGCTCCTGGATATGTGGGTTGGCGGTCCCAGGGGTCTGGGGCACCTGGAAATGGGGTTTTGGGGCTCCCAGGTTTAGGGGCCCCTGGAAATGGGGGTTTGAGGCACCCAGGGTCAGGGGCCCCTGGAAATGGGGTTTTGGGGCCCCTGCTCTTCGGGGCCCTAGGATATGTAGTTTGGGGGCCCCAGGGGTTTGGGGCATATGGAAATGTGGATTCGGGAACCCTGGGGTAAGTGGCCCTTGGAAATGGGGTTTTGGGGCCCCTGGTGTTTGGGGCCCCTGGATATGGGGGTTTCGGTCCCGTGGGGATAGGTCCCCCTGGAAATGGGGTTTCGGACCCCAAGGTTTAGAGGCCCCTGGAAATGGGGTTTTGCGGCCATTGGTGTTAGGGGACCATGGAAATGTGGTTTTGGGGCCCCAGGTGTTAGGGGCCCCTGGAAATGGGGTTTTGGGTCTGTGGACATGGGGTTTTGGAGCCCCTGGGGTTAGGCGCCCATGGAAATGGGGTTTTGGGGCCCCTGGAAATGGGGGGTTTGGGGCCCCAGGCGTTAGGCGCCCCTGAATATGGGGATTTGGAGCCCCAGGGGTTAAGGACCACTGAAAATGGGGTTTTGGGGCCCCTTTAAATGGGGTTTTGGGACCCCTAGGGTAGGGCCTCTGGAAATGGGGTTTTGGGGCCCCTAGGGTAGGGCCTCTGGAAATGGGGTTTTGGGGCCCCAGGGGTTAGGCGCCCCTGGATATGGGGATTTTTGTCCCCTGGGGATTGGGGCTCCTGGAAATGGGGTCTTGGGGCCCCTGGGGTTAGGGCCCCCTGGAAATGGGGTTTTGGGGCCCCTGGAAATGGGGTTTTGGGCCCCCTAGGTTTAGGGGCACATGGAAATGGGGGATTGAGTCCCCAAGAGTTAGGGGCCCTGGAAATAGGATTTTGGGGCCCCTGCGGTTAGGGGCCCGTGGAAATGGGGGTTTGGGGCCCCTCAGGTTTTGGGGCCCCTGGAAATGGGATATTGGGGCTCCTGGTGTTACGGGCCACTGGAAATGGGGTTTTGGGGCCCCTGGATATAGGTGTTAGGGACCCCTGGTGTTAGGGGTCTCTGGATATGGGGCTTTGGGGCCCCAGGGGTTAGGTGCCGCTGGAAATGGGGTTTTGGCATCCCCATGGTTAGGGGCCCCTGGAAATGGGGGTTTGTGGCCCCTAGGGTTATGGGCCTCTGTAAATAGTGTTTTGGGGCCCTTGGTGTTCCCTGGATATGTGGGTTGGGGGCCCCAGGAGTTTGGGGGCCCTGGAAATGGGGTTTTGGGGCCCGCAGAGTTAGGAGCCCCTGGAAATGGGCGTTTCGGGGCCCCCGTGGTAGTTGCCTCTGGAAATGGGGGTTTCGGGCCCGCAGGGTTAGGGGCCCCTGGAAATGGGGTTTTAGGGCCCCTGGTTTTAGCTGCCCATGGATATGGGAATGTGGGACCCCATGGAATAGAGTATCCTGGAAATAGGGTTTTGAGGCCCCTTGTGTTGGGGGCCCTAGAAATGAGGGTTTTGGGCCCTTACAGTTAGGGGCCCTTGGAAATGGGTTTTTAAGGCCCCTGGAGTTATGGGCCCTTGGAAATTGGGTTTTGGGGCCCAAGCGGTTAGGGGCTCCTGGACACGGGGATTTGGGGCCCCTGGTGTTAGGGTCCCCTGGAAATTGGGGTTTGAGGCCCCCAGGGTTGGGGGCCAGTGGAAATGGGGTTTTCAGGCCCCTGGTGTTTGGAGCCCCTGGAAATTGGGTATTGGGGCCCCACGGGTTAGGGGCCCCTGGATATGGGGGTTTGGGGCCCCTAGGGTTAGGTGCCCCTGGAAATGGGGGTTTGAGGGCCCCTGGTGTTAGGGTACCCTGGAAATGGGGTTTTTGTGCTCCTGGTGATAGGGGCCCCTGGAAATGGGGTTTTGGGGCCCCTGGTGTTTGGGGCCCCTGGAAATGGGGGGTTGTGGCCCCTATGATTAATGGCCCCTGGAAATGGGGTATTGGGGCCCTTGGTGTTAGGGGCCTCTGGAAATGGGGTTTTCGGGCCCCTGGTGTTAGAGGCCACCGGAATTTGGGTTTTGGGGCCACAGGATTTCGGGGCCCCTGGATATGGGGATTTGGGGACCCTGGTGTTTTGGGGGCCCTGGAAATGGGGCTTTGGGCCCCCTGTTGTTTGGGGTCCCTGGAAATAGGGTTTTGGGGCCCCAGGGGTTAGGGGCCCTTGGAAATGAGGCTTTGAGGCCCCTGGAATTGGTGTTTTGGCTCCCCAGGGGTTAGGGGCCCCTGTAAATGGGGTTTTGGGGCACCTAGGTTTAGGGACCCCTGCACATGGGGGATTGGGGTCCCTATGGTTAGTGGCCCCTGGAAATAGGGTTTTGAGGCCCTTGGTGTTGTTGGCCCCTGGAAATGGGTGTTTGGGGCCACCAGGTTAGGGGCCCCTGGAAATGGGTTTTTGGGGCCCCTACGTTTTGGGGCCCTGGGAAAAGGGGTTTTGGGTCCCCTGGGGTTAGGGGCCCTTGGAAATGGGAGTTTGAGCCCCCGAGGGTTAGGGGCCCCTGGAAATAGGATTTTGGGGCCCCTGGTATTACGGGGCCCTTGAAATGGTGTTTTGGGGCCCCTGGTGTTAGCTGCCTCTGGATATGGGGATTTGGGGGTCCCAGCAGATAGGGGCCCCTGGAAATGGGGTTTTGGGGCCCCTGGGGTTAGGGGCCCCTGGAAATGGGGCTTTTGGGCGCCTAAGGTTAGGGGCCCCTGGAAATGGGGTTTTAGGGCCCTTGGTGTTGGTGGCCTTTGGATATGTGGGTTGGGGGCCCCAGGGGTTTTGGGCCCCCGGAAATGGGGTTTTGGGCCTCCAGGGGTTATGGACCCCTAGAAATGGGGGGTTGGGGCCCTAGGGTTAGAGGCCCCTGGAAATTGGGTTTTGGGGCCCCTGGAGTTGGGTTCTCCTGGAAATGGGGTTTTGGGGCCCCAATGGCTAGGTGCCCTTGGAAATGGAGTTTTGGGGCCGCTGGAAGTAGCGTTTTGGGGGCCCCTGGTGTTAGAGGCTGTTGGAAATGGGGTTTTTGGGGCCCCTGGGATTTCGGGCCCTTGGAAATGAGGTTTTGGGGGCCTCGAAATAGGGTTTTGGGGCCTCTGGAGTTAGGGGCCCCTGGAAATGAGGTTTTGGGCCCCTGGGGTTAGGAGTCCCTCGAAATGGGGGTTTTGGGCCCCTAGGGTTAGGGGACCCTTGAAATGGGCATTTGGGGCCCCTAGTGTTAGGGGCACCTGGAAATTGGGTTTTGGGGTCTCTCAGGTTAGGGGTCCCTGGAAATGGGATTTTGGGTACCCTGGAATTAGGAGCCCCTGGATATGTCGGTTGGGTGCCCATGGATTTTTGAGGCCCCTTCAAATGGGGTTCTGGGGCCTCTGGTTTTAGGGGCCCCTGGAAGTGGGGATTTGGGGCCCCCAGATTTAGGGGCCCCTGGAAATGGGGGTTTGGGTCCCCCTGGGTTAGGAGACCCTGGAAATGGGGTTTTATTGCCCCTGGTGTTAGAGGCCCTTTGAAATGGTGTTTTGGGGCCCCTGGTGTTAGCTGCCCATGGATATAGGGATTTGGGGCCCCCAGAGTTAAGGGCCCCTGGAAATGTGGGTTTGGGGCCCCCAGGGGTAGGGGCCCCTGGAAATGGGGGTTTCGGGCCCCCTGGGTTAGGGGATCCTGGAAATGGAGTTTTATTGCCCCTGGTGTTAGGGGCCCCTTGAAATGGTGTTTTGGGGCTCCGGGTGTTAGGGGCCCCTGGAAATTGGGTTTTGGGGCCCCTGGTGTTAGGGGCCCCTGGAAATAGTGTTTTGGGTCACCTAGAAATGTTGTTTTGAGACCCAGGTGTTAGGGACCCCTGGAAATGGGGTTTTGGGGCACCTGGAAATGGGGTTTTTGGTCCCCTAGGGTTAGGGGCACCTGGAAATTGGGATTTGGAGCCCCTGGGGTTAGGGGCCCCTGGAAATGGGGATTTGGGGTCCCTGCTGTTTGGGGCCCCTGGAAATGAGGTTCTGCTGCCCCTGTGGTTAGGGTCAACAGGAAATGGGGGGTTGGGTCCCCCAACTTTAGGGGCCCTGGAAATGGGGTTTTGGGGCCCATGGTGTTAGGGGACCCTGGAAATTAGGTTTTGGTGCCCCAGGTGTTAGGGGCCCCTAGAAATGGGGTTTTAGGGCCCCTGGGGTTAGGGGCCCTGGAAATGTGTTTTGGGGACCCTGGGGTTAGGGGCCCCTGGAAATGGGGATTGCAGTCCCGTGGTGATAGGGGCCCCTGGAAATGGGATTTTCCAGCTGTGACGAACTGGGACTGTTCTTAATGTTTGCTCTGAATACTGTGTTGGTGCCTCAGTGTCCCCTAGGCAGTTCTTCAGTATCTAGGTGGTGGGATAAGGGTGTGTGATTGCTGCAGAGCAAAGGGCCAGTGCACCTAAATGCCTGGCACTCTGTCTCCTAGCAACTGATGGCCTGGGCCCCTCCTCTGCAAAGGTGCCAACTGAAGGTGTTGGAGACAAAGCGATCAGGTGACCTCCTGGCCCGGGAAAGGAGCTGAGCAGAGAGGAGGGGCTGGAGGGGGTTGTTAGTCTGGAGCTGCCTGGGGATGAGGAGTGAAGTGCAGACATGGGGGTCTGGCTCACTGCCCCCCAGAATGGACCCGGCCGAGGGGTCTGGTTCGCTGTATCTACAAGCTCTGTTTTAGACCCTGTTCCTGTCATCGAATAAATCTCTGTGTTACTGTCTGGCTGAGAGTCACGTCTGACTGCAAAGTAGGGGAACAGAACCCTGTGGCTTCCCCAGGGCACTGCCTGGGTGGCCTCGCTGTGAGAAGCCCACGGAGGGGCAGAGGATGCTGAATGCTCCAAGGAGAGACCCAGGAGGTGAAGACGTGTGAGCTTCTTGCCCTGAACAAGTCTGCTCCAAGGGAGAGAAGGCTCCCCAAAGTCCTGACTGGCTTAGTGGGGAGCAGTTCCAGAGCATCTCCCGGGGACTCCGTGACACCAGCCCCTAGTGTAAGGGGTCCCTGGAAATGGGATTATCAGGTCCCTGGTGTTAGGGGCCCCTGGAAATTGGGTATTGGGGACCTATGGGTTAGGGACCCCTGGATATGAGGGTTTGGGGCCTCTATGGTTAGAGGCCCCTGGAAATGTGGTTGTTGGGGCCAATGGTGTTAGGGTCCCCTGGATATGTGGGTTGGGGGCCCCAGGGGTTTTGGGCCCCTGGATATAGGGATTTGTGGCCCCTGGGGTTAGGGGCCCCTGGAAATGAGGTTTTGGGGACCCAGGGGTTAGGGGCCCCTGGAAATGGGGGGTTGGGGCCCCTACAGTTCGTGGCCCATGGAAATGGGGTTTTGGGGCCCTTGGTGTTAGGGGCCACTCGAAATTGGGGTTTGAGGCCCCCAGAGTTAGGGACCTCTGGAAATGGGGTTTTAGGGCCCCTGCTGTTAGGGCCCTCTGGATATGTGGATTCGGGGCCCCAGGGATTAGGGGCCCGTGGAAATGAGGGGTTGGGCCCCTACGGTTATGGGCTCCTAGATATGGGGTTTTGGGGCCCTTGGTGTTAGGGGCCACTGGAAATTAGGGTTTCAGGCCCCCAGAGTTAGGGGCCTCTGGAAGTGGGGTTTTAGGGCCCGTGATCTTAGGGGCCCCTGCAAATGGGGTTTTCAGGCCCCAGGGGTTAGCGGGCTCTGGATATGGGGTTTGGGGTCCCCAGGGTTAAGGCCCCCTGGAAATGGGAGTTTGGGGCCCCTGGGATTAGTGGCCCCAGGAAATGGGGGTTTGGTGCCCTTTAAATGGGGTTTTGGGACCCCTGGAAATGGGATATTGGGGCTGCTGGTGTTACGGACCCCTGGAAATGGGGTTTTGTGGCCCCTGGATATGGGTGTTAGAGGCCCCTGGTGTTAGTGGCCTCTGGATATGGGGATTTGGGGCGCCTGGGGTTAGGTGCCGCTGGAAATGGGTTTTTGGGATCCCCACGGTTAGAGGCCCCTGTAAATGTGGGTTTGGAGCCCCTGGGGTTAGGAGCCCATGGAAATGGGGGTTTACTGCCCCTAAGGTTAGGGGCCCTGGAAATAGTGTTTTCGGGCCCTTGGTGTTGGTGGCCCCTGGATCTGTGGGTTGGAGCCCCGGGGGTTTGGAGGCCCTGGAAATGGGGGTTTGGAGCCCCCAGGGGTAGGGGCCCCTTGAAATGGGGGTTTGGGGCCCTAGGGTTAGAGGCCCCTGGAAATGGGGTTTGGGGGGCCAATGGTGTTAGGGTCCCCTGGATATGTGGGTTGGGGGCCCAGGGGTTTGGGGACCCTGGATATAGGGATTTGTGGCCCCTGGAGTTAGAGGCCCCTGGATATGGGGGGTTGGGGCCCCTACAGTTAGTGGCCCCTGAAAATGGGGTTTTCGGGCCCCTGGTGTTAGGGGCCCCTGGATATGTGGATTTGGACCCCCAGGGATTAGGGGCCCCTGGAAATGCGGGGTTGGGCCTCTACGGTTAGGGGCACCCAGATATGGGGTTTTGTGGCCCTTAGTGTTAGGGGCCCCTGGAAATTGGGGTTTGAGGCTGTGATAAGCATCTGTCTCAAATCTGGACCTCATCGTCCAAACTCTGGGTGCTTACATGAAACTCCCCCAAGCTCACTACCAGCTTGGATCAGATATCGCTGCCACCAACCAGGATTTTAGGGCTCCTGGTCACCCCGAGTCACCTCAACCTTTCCCTGGGGGACCCCCCCGCCAGACCCAGAACCCCTGGGTCTCCCTATCTCATCCCCAGGTTCTCCCCCTTTTCCCTGGGTGAGCATGGCCATGCTATACTTAACTCCTTGAATGCAAAACAAAGAGGGCAATCAACCTCCCCCTGAGGTGATGCATTCAACCCTAGTCAAGCTAACACAAAGAGATTTTCCACCCCCCCCTTTCCTGTAGCCTAACCAGAGAAAAAACCAAAACCTCAACCAGGTTTTTAAAAAGAAAACTTTACATAAAAAAGAAAGAAAATACAGAAAAAATATAAACACTGCATTAAGATGTCAGTTACAGGCTCTTGCTTATAAGAATTAGGAATAAACAGTCTGATTTAAAAAATAGCCAATTTAAACCAGTCCAGCACAGTACACACCTGAAAATACAAAACAGAGCATTGCTTTGTTACTTTTGTACTCACAGCTTGGTAGTGAAAGGGTAGACAGAAGATTGGAGATAGAAGAAAAGCTTGTTTACTCACAGCCGAGGAAAACAAAAAAGAACTGAGAACAAAGCCAAAAACCTCCAGAGGTTCCCACCCTTACTGTGAAAAATCCGGTTTCCTGATTGGTCCTCTGGTCAGGTGTTCGGTTTCCTTTGCAGGCAAAAGAAACATTAACCCTTACCTATCTACGTATGACACGCCCCCCAAATCACAGACAGTGTAAAATTCCCCTGGCGGTGATTTCCTCCTAGAACTGTAAACTAAACAGAGTAATGCAACACATGCACCTTTACATATACTACTAAGCATGTAAACTACAAGACTTCTAAATCTTAAGGACAAGTTTAAGAAGTGTATTCCAGGAAACTCTCACGGGAGAGTGCATCAGCTACTTTGTTGGAAGCTCCTGAAATGTGTTGAATTTCAAAATCAAAGTCTTGGAGAGCTAGACTCCAACGAAGAAGTTTCTTGTTGTTCCCTTTGGCTGTATGAAGCCACTTTAGCGCAGCATGGTCAGTTTGTAGCTGGAACCGCCGTCCCCAAACATATGGGCGTAGCTTTTCCAGGGCGTACACAATGGCATAGCATTCCTTTTCACTGACTGACCAGTGGCTTTCCTTCTCAGATAGTTTCTTGCTGAGAAACACGACAGGATGGAAGTTCTGATCCGGTCCTTCCTGCATAAGCACTGCTCCTATACCACGCTCAGATGCACCTGTGGTTACTAGGAATGGTTTGTCAAAGTCTGGGGCCCTTAGTACAGGGTCAGACGTGAGCGTCGCCTTAAGTTGGGTAAAGGCTTCCTGACACTCATCAGTCCATTTAACTGTATTGGGTTGGGTCTTTTTGGTCAGGTCGGTCAGTGGTGCAGCGATTTGGCTGTAGTGTGGTACAAACCCCCTGTAGTGCCCGGCCAAGCCTAAGAAGGATTGGACCTGTTTCTTTGACTTTGGGACAGGCCACTTTTGGATAGCCTCCACCTTGGCCTGTAGGGGGTTTATGGTTCCTTGACCCACCTGGTGTCCCAGGTAAGTCACGCTGTTTTGGCCTATTTGACACTTTTTGGCCTTAACAGTTAGGCCTGCCTGCCTGATACGCTCAAAGACCTTTTCCAGATGTACTATGTGTTCTGGCCAGAAGTCAGAAAAAATGGCCACATCATCGAGGTAGGCAACTGCATATTCTCCCAGTCCTGCTAGTAGACCATCTACCAGCCTCTGGAAGGTGGTGGGCGCATTTCGCATCCTGAAAGGGAGTACATTAAATTCATACACCCCCGCATGGGTGACGAATGCTGACCTTTCCTTGGCAGGTTCATCTAGCGGTACTTGCCAGTACCCCTTGGTTAAGTCTATTGTAGAGATGAACTGGGCACGTCCCATCTTTTCCAATAGCTCATCGGTGCGTGGCATTGGATAGTTGTCTGGATGAGTTACCGCATTTAGCTTACGGTAGTCCACGCAAAAGCGTATTTCCCCATCTGGTTTGGGTACCAGAACCACTGGAGATGCCCATGCACTGGTAGATGAGCGGATTATACCCCTCTGTAGCATGTTCTGGATCTCCCGCTCTATAGCAGCTTGTGCGTGAGGGGACACCCGGTAGGGTGGTGTTCTAAATGGGTGAGCATTACCTGTGTCAATGGAGTGGTATGCCTGTTCAGTCCGTCCTGGAGTGGCTGAGAACAATGGGGCGAAGCTAGTGCACAGCTCCTGGATTTGTTGCCGCTGCAGACGTTCCAGGGTGGTTGAGAGGTTCACCTCTTCCACGCCACCGTCCTTTTTGCCGTCGTAGTAGATGCCATCAGGTCACTCAGCGTCATCTCCTCCCTGGGCTGTAAACTGACAAACCTGTAAGTCTCTGGAATAAAAGGGCTTGAGAGAATTAACATGGTACACTTTGGGTTTTAGTGAGGAATTGGGAAATGCTATGAGGTAGTTAACAGCTCCCAGGTGCTCTTGGACCGTGAATGGCCCCTCCCATGATGCTTCCATCTTATGGGCCTGTTGCACCTTCAAGACCATAACCTGGTCTCCTCTGTTGAAGGAATGGTCTCTGGTATGTTTATCATACCAGGCCTTTTGCTCTTCCTGAGTATCCTTTAGGTTTTCTCTAGCAAGGGCTAAAGAATGTCAGAGGGTGTTTTGTAGGTTGCTTACAAAGTCCAGAATGTTAGTTCCTGGAGAGGGTGTAAACCCCTCCCATTGTTGCTTTACCAACTGTAATGGCCCCTTAACCTCGTGGCCATACACAAGTTCAAAGGGTGAAAACCCTAAACTGGGAAGTGGTACAGCCTTGTAAGCAAAGAGCAACTGCTGCAACACTAGGTCCCAGTCGTTGGAGTATTCATTCACGAATTTACAGATCATGGCCCCCAAAGTTCCATTAAACCTTTCCACCAGGCCATTGGTTTGATGGTGGTACGGGGTGGCAACCTTTCGATTTACCCCATGATTTTCCCACAGGTCTTTCGTGGTGCCTGCCAGGAAATTAGATCCTGAATCTGTAAGGATATCAGAGGGCCACCCTACCCTGGCGAAAATGTCTATTAGGGCCTGGCACACCGCTTTAGCTCTGGTATTGCCTAGAGCTACTGCTTCCGGCCATCGGGTAGCAAAGTCCACGAAAGTCAGTACATACTGCTTTCTCCTGGGCGTCTTTCTCGGGAAAGGATCCAGAATATCCACAGCTACTCGCTGAAATGGGACCTCAATTATGGGAAGTGGCTGGAGAGGGGCCTTGACCAGATCTTGAGGCTTTCCCACTCTTTGGCACACCTCACAAGATTGGACATACTGGGCAACTTCCTTGCCCATCCCCTCCCAGTAGAAGGACTTCCCCAACCTGTCTTTGGTTCTGTTCACCCCAGCATGACCACTGGGATGATCATGGGCTAAGCTTAAGAGCTTCCCCCTGTACTTAGTTGGAACCACCAACCGTTTGTGCGGCTGCCATTCTTCCTGGCGTCCCCCAGAAAGAATTTCCTTGTATAAAAGTCCTTGGTCTATAACAACCCAGGATCGGTGAGAAGAGCTGAGAGGCAGTGGGCTGCTCCGTGCCACCACCCAAACTTTCTGAAGGTTGTCATCTGCTTCCTGCTCAGTCTGGAACTGTTCCCTTGAAGCCGGGGATACCATTTCTTCCTCAGACTGTGGACTTGGGCTTGGTCACTCTGTTAGTGATGTAGGTGATGGGGTTGTTTCCGCTGCTGGTGTACCGCTGTCCGCTGGTGCACCTGGTGGTATTTCAGGCTCTGGCTGAGCCTCTTCGGTCTGGTTGTCTGTTGCTTCTGCCAGTTCAGGCTCGTTGGTCCCTTCTGGCGTTGGGGTTGAAGATGTGGTTGCACTTGCTGGTGCTGGTTGCTGTTCCAGTTCCGGGCCTGGGACTGGAGGTGCTGTGGCTGGTTCAGCCGTGGCCATGGGATCCGGGTCCACTACCTCTGTCCGGGTCTCTGGTAACACAGACAGGTTCTCTGTGGACGGCTCAGGAACAGGAATGGGTCTGGAAGCTTGCCTGGTTTGGCTGCGGGTAACCATTCCTACTCTCTTGGCCCACTTCACTTGGTTGGCCAAGTCTTCCCCCAGTAGCATGGGAATGGAATAATTGTCATAGACTGCAAAAGTCCACATTCCTGACCAGCCTTTGTACTGGACAGGCAGTTCAGCTGTAGGCAAGTCCACAGCTTGTGACATGAAGGGGTAAATGGTCACTTTGGCCCTTGGGTTGATGAGTTTGGGATCGACGAAGGATTGGTGGATAGCTGACACTTGTGCCTCCGTGTCTCTCCATGCGGTAACCTTCTTTCCGCCCACTCTCAAATTTTCTCTTCACTCCAAGGGGATTTGAGAGGTATCTGGGCCAGGAAATCTTGGGAGTGATGGTGGTGTAATGACTTGCACCCGGGTGGGGTTTGTTGGGCAGGCCTTTGGGCAGTTGGCCTTGATGTGTCCCATTTCATTACACTTATAGCATCTTCCAGATAACGGGTCACTGGGTTGAGGTAAGTTACTGAAGACTGGTGAGGTGGAAGGATAGGGTGTCTGTGGCTTCCCTTGGGTTGTAGGTGGGGTTTTGGGTTGCCCTCAGTTGTAGGGTTTATTGTCGGTGTGACCCCTGGGGTTTTCACTCCCCTTTACCATAGCTTTCTTGCTCTCTGCCACTTCCATCCATTTGGCTCCAATCTCCCCCGCCTCGGTGAGAGTTTTGGGTTTTCCATCTAGGATGTAGCGTGTAATGTCCTCAGGAACACCATCCAAGAACTGCTCCATTTGCATGAGGTGGCGCAGTTGTTCAAAGGTTTGAACCTGGGTTCCTGCTATCCAGACATCACAATGCTTCCCCACGTAGTAAGCGTGTTTGGAAAATGACCCATCTGGTTTCCACTTTTGGTTTCTGAACTGCCGACGGGCATGATCCGGGGTTATCCCCATTCTGGATCTGGCCTTGGCTTGAAACAGTTTATAATCGTCCATTTGGTCCCTTGGCATTTCAGCCGCCACGTCTGCCAAGGGTCCACTGAGGTGTGACCTCAGCTCTAGCATGTACTCGTCTGCAGGGATCTTGTACCCAAGACAGGCCCTTTCAAAATTTTCTAAGAAGGTCTCCGTGTCATCACCTGCCTTATAGTTGGGAAATTTCCAGTGTGGTTGAACAACAACTGGCACCAGAGGGTTAGGATTGGCTGCGTTCTGATGCTTAAACCTTTCTAATTCTAAGGCCTGCTGATGGGCCTCCCTCTGAAGTTCCATCTCTCGTTGGTATTTTTCCATCTCTCAGTTGAAGGCTGCCTCTTTGGCTGCTTCCTCTCTTTTGTAAGCTTCCTGTTGGGCTGCTTGTTCTCTTTGTAGCCTTTCCATCTCTTGTTTTAAGGCTGCATCTTTGGCTGCTAGTTCTCTGTTGTAAGCTTCCTGTTGGGCTGCTTGTTCTCTTTTATGGGATGCCTCCTCGGCTTCTTGTTCGGATTTAATGCGATCCATCTGTCTTCTATGGTCATTTTCGTTGTCTATGGTTTGTTGCCTTGCTTTTCCCCTTTTTAGCTCCTCTTTGGAACTCATGGTTCCTGTTTCTTGTGTTGGGCTGCCGTCTGGTGTTTGTCGTCGGAATTGCCAGCTTTATGTCTCCTAGATTCTGCCTAGCAACTCCCTTTTCTTCCTCTGGCTCTCTTTGATATGCAATTTAACCAAACAAAACGACTGTATTTACCTGTGTGTAGCTGACTGGGATACTTGATTCGCAATTGCGAGTGCTATTGTTTAACAAAAGAACGTAATGGCTCTTAATGACTCTGTGCAAAGAAGTAAGCTGCTAAAGCAGGGAGAAAAAAAAAATCTTTCTCTCTGGCACTTTAAAAACCAACCCCTTTCCCTCTGCTCCCCCAGAGCAGGGAAAAAGAAAGTTAATATGTCTACTGGCTTCTGGATTCTTATTTCCTCCCACCGCTTGCCACCATGCGATAAGCAGCTGTCTCAAATCTGGACCTTAGAGTCCAAAATCTGAGTGCTTACATGAAACTCCCCCAAGCTCACTACCAGCTTGGATCTGATATTGCTGCCACCAACCAGGATTTTAGGGCTCCTGGTCACCCCGAGTCACCTCAACCTTTCCCTGGGGGACCCCCCCGCCAGACCCAGAACCCCTGGGTCTCCCTATCTCATCCCCAGGTTCTCCCCCTTTTCCCTGGGTGAGCATGGCCATGCTATACTTAACTCCTTGAATGCAAAACAAAGAGGGCAATCAACCTCCCCCTGAGGTGATGCATTCAACCCTAGTCAAGCTAACACAAAGAGATTTTCCACCCCCCCTTTCCTGTAGCCTAACCAGAGAAAAAACCAAAACCTCAACCAGGTTTTTAAAAAGAAAACTTTACATAAAAAAGAAAGAAAATACAGAAAAAATATAAACACTGCATTAAGATGTCAATTACAGGCTTTTGCTTATAAGAATTAGGAATAAACAGTCTGATTTAAAAAATAGCCAATTTAAACCAGTCCAGCACAGTACACACCTGAAAATACAAAACAGAGCATTGCTTTGTTACTTTTGTACTCACAGCTTGGTAGTGAAAGGGTAGACAGAAGATTGGAGATAGAAGAAAAGCTTGTTTACTCACAGCCGAGGAAAACAAAAAAGAACTGAGAACAAAGCCAAAAACCTCCAGAGGTTCCCACCCTTACTGTGAAAAATCCGGTTTCCTGATTGGTCCTCTGGTCAGGAGTTTGGTTTCCTTTGCAGGCAAAAGAAACATTAACCCTTACCTATCTATGTATGACAGAGGCCCCCAGAGTTAGGGGCCTTGGGAAATTGGGTTTTAAGGCCTGTGGTGTTAGGGGCCAATGCAAATGGGGATTTCAGGCCCCAGGGGTTAGGGGGCTCTGGATATGGGGTTTTGGAGCCCCAGGAGTTAGGGGCCACTGGAAATGGAGTTTTGGGGCCCCTGGGGTTAGGGGACCCTGGAAATGGGGATTTGGGGCCCCTGGTGTTTGGGGCCCTTGGAAATGGGGTTTTGGGGACCCAGGGGTTAGGGGTCCTTGGAAATGGGGGGTTGGGGCCCCTAAGGTTAGTGGCCCCTGGAAATGGGGTTTGGGGGCCTCTGGTGTTAGGGGCCCCTGGAAATCGGGTTTTGGGGCACCAGGGGTTAGGGGCCCCTGGATATGAGGATTTGTGGTCCCTGTTGTTTGGCACACCTGGAAATGGAGTTTTGGGCCCCCTGTTGAAAGGGGTCCCTGGAAACGGGGTTTTGGGGCCTCAGGGGTTAGTGGCCCATGGAAATGGGTTTTTGGGCCCCTGTAAATGGGGTTTTGGGGCCCCAGGTGTTCTGGGCTCCAAAACCCCCATTTCCAGGGGCCCCAAACCCCTGGGGCCCCAAAACCCCATTTCCAGGGGCCCCTAACACCAGAGGCCCAAAAACCCTACTTCCAGGGGCCCCTAACCCTAGGGATTCAACCCACCATTTCTAGGGGTCCCTAAACCCTGGGGCCCAAAACCCCATTTCCAGGGGCCCCAAACCCCTGGGGACCCAAACCCACATATCCAGGGGACACCAACACCAAGGGCCCCTAAACCCCATTTCCAAGGGCCCCGAACCCTTGGGGCCCAAACCCCCCGTTTCCAGGCGCCCCTAAGCCCCGGGGCCCCAAAACCCCATTTCCAGGAGCCCCTATCGCCTGGGACCCCCAAATCCCCATATCCAGGGGCAGCTAACACCAGGGGCCCCAAAACCCCATTTCAAGGGGCCCCTAACACCAGGGGCCCCAAAACCTAAATTTCCAGGGTCCCCTAACCCTGGGGGCCCGAAACCCAAATTTCCAGGGGCCCCAAACCTCTGGGGCCCCCAACCCACATATCCAGGGGCCACCAACACCAAGAGCCCCCAAACCCTATTTCTAGGGGCTCCTAATCCCAGGGGACCCAAAACCCCATTTCCAAGGTCCCCAGCCCTGGGGACCCGACAACCCCTTTTCCAGGGGCCCCAAACCGTTGGGGCCCCCAACCCACATGTACAAGGGCCACCAACACCAAGCGTCCCAAAACTCCATTTCCAGGGGAGCCTAACCATGGGGGCCCCAAAACTCCATTTCCAGGGCCCCCAAACCCCTGGGGCCCCAAAACCCCATTTCCATGGTCCACCAACACCAAGGACCCCAAAATTCCATTTCCAGGAGCCCCTAACCCTGGGGGGCCAAAGCCCCCATTTCCAGGGGCCCCTAAACCCGGGGGCCACAAAACCGCATTTCCAAGGGCCCCTAACACCAGAGACCCCAAAACCCGATTAACAGTTGCCCCAAAACCTCATTTCCAGTGGCCCCAAAAGGCTATTTCCAGGGGCCCCTAACCACAGGGGCCCGAAAACCCCATTTGCAGGGGCGCTAACACCAGGGACCCCAAAACCCCATTTCCAGAAGCCCCAAACTGTAGGGGCCTAAAACCCCAATTTCCAGGGGCCCCTAATTCCTAGGGCCCCGAACCCACATATCCAGGGGCCCCTAACACCATTTGCCCCAAAAAACCCATTTCCTGCGGCCTCTAACACTAGGGGCCCCAAACCCCCATATCCAGGGGTCCCTTACCCTAGGAGCTGGAATATCCCATTTCCAGGAGCCCCTAACCCCAGGAGCCCCAACGCTCCAAGTCCATGGGACCCTAACCCCAGAGGCCCGGAAATTCCATTTCCAGGTTCCCCTGAACCCTGGGGCCCCAAAACCCCATTTCCAGGGGCCAAAAACACCACGGGCCCCAAATCCCTATTTCTAGCGGCCATAAACCCAGGGGCCCCAAAACCCCATTTCCAGGGCCCCCAACCACTGAGGCCCAAACTCCCCATTTCCACGGCCCCTAACCCCAGGGGCCCCAAAACCCCATTTCCAGGGGCCCCTAAACTTGGGGGCCCCAACCCCCCATTTCCAGGGGCCCCAAACCCCTGGGGCCCCAAACCTTCATATCCACAGGAAACAGAAAAGGTCCCAAAACCCTAT
Source organism: Aldabrachelys gigantea (assembly GCA_026122505.1). Lineage (NCBI taxonomy): Eukaryota > Metazoa > Chordata > Testudines > Testudinidae > Aldabrachelys > Aldabrachelys gigantea. The sequence goes on from CM047503.1 coordinate 22,305,643, forward strand.
TTCCAGATGCCTCTAACCCAAGGGGCCCGAAACCACCATTTCCAGGGACCCCTAAACCTGGGGCCCCCAAAACCCCATTTCCAGGTGCCCCAGACCCCAGGGACCCCCAACCCACATATCGAGGGACCCCGAACAGCAGGGGCCCCAAAAGCCTATTTCCAGGGGCCCCGAATGACGGGGGCCTGAAAACCCCATTTCCAGGGGCCACCAACAGCAAGGGACTCAAAACCCCATTTCCAGGGGCCACTAACCGTAGGGACCCCAATCCCCCATGTGCAGGGGCCCCTAAATCTAGGGGCCCCAAAACCCCATTTCCAGGGGCTCATAACACCTGGGGACCGAAAACACCAATTCCAGGGGCCTCAAAGCCCCATTTCCAAGGGCCCTTAACCCCTGGGGCCCCAAAACCCCATTTCCAGGGGCCCATAACCGTAGGGGCCACAACCCCCTATTTCCAGTGGCCCCTAACCGCTGGGGTGCCAAAACCCCATTTCCAGGGGCCCCTACCACCAGGAGCCCCAAAACCCCATTCCCAGGGGCCCCAAACACCAGGGGCCACAAATCTCCATTTCCAGGAGCCCCTAACCCAAGGGGCCCGGAACCCCCATTTCCAGGGGCCCCTAACCCCAGGGACCCAAAACCCCATTTCTAGGGGCCCCTAATCCAAGGGGCCCCAAACCCCCATTTCCAGTGGCCCCTAAACCTGGGGGCGCCAAAACCACATTTCAAGGTGCCCCCAACCCCTGGGGCACCCAACACACATATCCAGGGGCCACAAACAGCTAGGATCCCAAAACACTATTTCAAGAGTCCCCGAACCCTAGAGGCCCCAAACCCCATTTCCAGTGGCCCCTTAGCCCAGCAGCCCAAAAACCGCATTTCCAGTGGCCCATAACTCCAGGGGCTCCAAAACCCCATACCAAGAGGCCCCTAACACCTGGGGCCCCAACACCCCCATTTCCAGATGCCCCTAACCCTGGGGGCCTCAAACCCCAATTTCCAGGGGCCCCTAATACCAGGGGTCCCAAAACCCCAAATCAAGGGGCCCCTAAGCCTGGGGGCCCAAAACCCCCATTTACACGGGTCCTAAAAGCCCATTTCCAGGGGTCCCTAAGCCTAGGGGCCCCAAAGCCCTATTTCCAGGGGCCCCTAAGCCTGGGGGCCCGAAACCCCCATTTCCAGGGGCCCATAGCCTCAGGGTCCTAAAACCCCCATTTCCAGGGGCACCTAACCCTTGAGGCCCCAAAACCCCCATTTCCAGGGGCCCCAAAACCCTGGGGCCCCAAACCCACATATCCAGGGGCCAAAACTAAGGGTCCCAAAACCCTATTTCAACGCGCCCCTAACCACGGGGGCCTCAAAACCCCCTTTTCCAGGGGCCACTAACCCAGGGGCAACAAAACCCCATTTCCAGTGGTCCCTAACCCTGGTGGCCCCAAATCCCCATTTCCAGGGGCCACCAACACCAAGGGCCTCAAAACCCTATTTCCAGGGGCCACTAACTGTAGGGACCCCAATCCCCCATTTCCTGGGGCCCCTAACCCTTGGGGACCCAAAACCCCATTTCCAAGGGCCCCTAACCCCTGGGGTCCCAAAACCCCATTTCCAGGGATCCCTAACAACAGGGAGCCCAAAATCCCATTTCCAGAGCCCCCAAAACACCAGGGTCCCCAAATCCCCTTATCCAGGGCCCCAAAAACCTGGGCCCCGAAAACCCAATTTCCAGGGGCCTCTAACACCAGGGGCCCGAAAACCCCATTTCCAGTGGCCCCTCACCCTAGGGTCCCCAAAACCCCATTTTCAGGGGCCCGTAACACCAGGGGCCCCAAAACCCAAATTCCAGAGGCCCCTAACCGTTGGGGCCACAACCCCCTATTACAGGGGCCCCTAACTGCTGGGGCCTCAAAACCCATTTCCAGGGGCCCCTATCACTAGGAGCCCCAAAACCCCATTTCCAGGGACCCCTTATCCTAGGGGCTGGAAAATCTCATTTCCTGGAGCCCCAAACCCCTGGGGACCCCAACCCACATATCCAGGGGATCCTAACACCAGGGGCCCCCAAACCCCCATTTCCAGGGGCACCTAAACCGTGGGGCCCCAATACCCAATTTCCAGGGGCCCCGAACACCAGGGGCCCAAAAACCCCATTTCCAGTGGCCCCTATCACCAGGAGCCCCAAAACACCATTTCCTGGGGCCCCTAAACCTAGGGGCCCCAACCCCGCATTTCGAGGGGTCCCTAAGCCCAGGGGACCCAAAACTCCATTTCCAGGGCCCCCTAAACCTTGGGGCCCCAATACCCAATTTCCAGGGGCCCCTAAAACCAGGGGCCCTAAAACCCCATTTCCAGGGGCCCCTTACCCTAGGGGCTCGAAAACTCAAATTCCAGGTGCCCCAAGCCCAAGGATCCCCAAAACATCATTTCAGGGCCCCTTACCCCATAGGCCCCAACCCCGGACTTCCAGGGGCACTTAAGCCCAGGGTCCCCAAAACCCCATTTCCAGGAGCCCCTAAACCTGGGGGCCCAAGACCCCCATTTCCAGGGGCCCCTAACCCCAGGGGCCCCAAAACCCCATTTCTAGGGGCCCAAAACCCCTGGAGACCCCAAGCCACATATCTAGGGGCCCCAAACACCAGGAGTCCCAAAACCCCAATTCTAGGGGCCCCCAACCCAAGGGGCCCCATACCATCATTTCCAGGGGCCCTAAGCCTGGTGGACCGAAACCTCCATTTCCAGGGGCCCCAAACTCCTGGGGCACCCAACCCACATATCTAGGGGCCACAAACAGTTAGGATCCTAAAACACTATTTCCAGGGGCCCCTAACCCTAGAGGCCCCAAACCCCCATTTCCAGTGGCCCCTAAACCCAGCAGCCCCAAAACCACATTTCCAGTGGCCCATAACTCGTGGGGCTCCAAAACCCAATATCAAGAGGCCCCTAACCCCTGGGGCCCCAAAACGCCATTTCCAGGGGCCCCTAACACCAGGGGCCCCAACACCCCATTTCCAGATGCCCCTCACCTGGGGGGCCTCAAACCCCAATTTCCACTGTCCCCTAACACCAGGGGCCCCAAAACCCCATATCCAGGGGCCCCTAAGCCTGGGGGCCCCAAACGCCCATTTCCAGGGGCCCCAAAATCCCATTTCCAGGGGCCCCTAACCCTAGAGGACCCAAAGCCCCATTTCCAGGGGCCCATAAACCCAGGATCCTCAAACCCCCATTTCCAGGGGCACCTAACCTTGGAGGCCCCAAAACCCCATTTCCTGGGGCCCCACATCCCTGCGGCCCGAAACCCACATATCCAGGGGCCAACACAAAGGGTCCCAAAACCCTATTTCCATGGGCCCCTAAACCCAGGGGCCCCAAAACTCCATTTCCAGTGGCCCCTAACTCCTGGGGCTCCAAAACCCCATATCCAGTGGCCTCTAACCGTAGGGGCCCCAACCCCCCATTTCAAGGGGCCCCTTATCCCTGGGGCCCCCAACCCAAATATCCAGGTGCCCCTAACCCCAGGGACCACAAATCCCTACATCCAGGGGCGCCTAAACACAGGGGACCCAAAGCCCCCATTTCCAGGAGCCTGAAACCCCAGGAGCCCCCAAACCCCATTTCCAGTGACCCCTAACCCCTGGGGCCCCCAAATCCCCATATCCAGAGGCAGCTAACACCAGGACCCCAAAACACCATTTCAAGGGGCCCCTAACACCAGGGGCCCCAAAACCCCATTTCCTGGGGCCCCTAACCCCTGGGGCCCCAAAACCCTATTTCCAGCTGCCCCTAAGACCAGGGGCCCCAAATCCCCATATCCGGGGTCAGCTAACCCCATGGGCCCCAAAAACCCCATTTCCAGGGGCCCCTAACCCCTGGGGCCCCAAAAACCCCATTTCCAGGGGCCTCTAACACCAGGGGCCCCCCAAACCCCATTTCCAGTGGCCCCTAACTCTGGGGGCCCCAAAACCCCTGGATGTGGGGTTTGGGGCCCCAGGAGTTAGGAGTCCCTGGAAATGGGTTTTTTTGGATCCTGGGGTTTCGAGCCCCTGGAAATGGGGGCTTTGGTTCCCCTGTGGTTAGGAGCCCCTGGATATGCGGATTTGTGGCCCCTGGGGTTAGGGGGCCCTGGAAATGGGGTTGTGGGGCCCCTTGTGTTAGGGGTCGCTAGATATGTGGGTTGGGGTCCCCAGGGATAGGGGGCCCCAGGAAATGGGGTGTTGAGGCCCCTACGGTTAGGGGCCCCTGGATATAGGGTTTTGGGGCCGCTGGTGTTAGGGGCGCCTGGAAATTGGAGTTTCAGGCCCCCAGGGTTAGGGGCCTCTGAAATGGGGTTTTGGGGCCTCTGGTGTTAGGGGCCCCTGGAAGTGTAGTTTTGATGCCCCAGGGGTTAGGGGCCTCTAGATATGGGGTTTTGGAGCCCCAGGAGTTAGGGGCCACTGGAAATGGACTTTTGGGGCCCCTGGGGTTAGGGGCCCCTGGAAATAGAATTTTGGGACCCTTTGTGTTGGCCCCCTGGATATGTGGGTTTGGGGACCCAGGGGTTTGGGGCCCCTGGAAATGGTGTTTTGGGGCCACCAGGGTTAGGTGCCCCTGGAAATGGGGGTTTGAGGACCCTGGGGTTATGGGCCCCTTGAAATGGGGATTTCGGGCCCCCAGGCTTAGGGGCTCCTGGAAATGGGGCTATGGGGCCCCTAGGGTTAGGGGCCCCTGGAAATGGGCTTTTTGGGACCCTGTAATTGGGGGTTTTGGGCCCCTAGGTTTAGGGGTTCCTGGAAATGGGGATTTTGGGCCCCTGGTATTTGAGTCCCCTGGAAATGGGGGTTTGGGGCCCCCAGGGTTAGAGGCCCCTGGAAATGGGGTTTTTGCATCCCCAGGGGTTAGGGGCCCCTGGAAATGGGGTTTTGGGGCCTCTGGAAATTTGGTTTTCCAGCCCCATGGGTTAGGGGTCTCTGGAAAAAGAGTTTTGGGGCCCCTGGGGTTAGGCGCCCCTTGATATGGGGATTTGTGGACCCCGGGGTTTGGGGCCCCTGGAAATTGGGTTTTGGGGACCCTGGAGTTAGGGACCCTTGGAAATGGGATTTTGGGATCCCATAGGGTTAGGGTCCCCTGGAAATGGGATTTTGTGTCCCTGGAGTTAGGGGCCCCTGCATATGTGGGTTGGGTGCTCAAGGGGTTAGGGGCACATTAAAGTGGGGTTTTGGGGCCCCTGGGTTTAGGGGCCCCTGGAAATCGGGGGTTGGATCCCCTAGGGTTAGAGAGCTCTGGAAATGGGGGTTTTGGGGCCCCTGGTGTTAGTGGCCCCTGGAAATCTTGTTTTGGGTCCCCTAGGATTAGGGGCCCCTGGAAAAAGCGTTTTGGGGCCCTTTTTGTTGGTGGCCCCTGGATATGTGGTTTGGGGGGCCCTGGGGTTAGGGGAACCTGGAAATGGGGTTTTGGGACCCCTCGTGTTAGGGGCCCTTTTATATCGGTGTTTGGGGCCAGTGGGGTTAGGGGCCCCTGGATATGGGGATTTGTGGCCCCTGGGGTTAGGGGCTCCTCGGGTTTTGGGCCCTAGGTTTGAGGACCCCTGGAAATGGGGTTTGAGGACCCTGGTGCTATGGGCCCCTGGAAATTGCGTTTTGGGACCCCCGGGGTTAGGGTCCCATGGACATGGGGATTTGTGGCCACTGTGGTTTGGTGCCCATGGAAATGGGGTTTTGGGGCCCCTTGGGTTAGGGGACACTGGAAATGGGGTTTTGGGGCCCCTGGTGTTATCGGCCCCTGGATATGTGGGTTGGGAGCCTCAGGGGTTAGGGGTTCCTGGAAATGGGGATTTGGGGCCTCTGGTGTTTGTGGCCCCTGGAAATGGGGGTTTTGGGGCCCCTGCGGTTAAGGGGCCTGGAAATGGGTTTTTGGGGCCCCAGGGGTTATGGGCCCTTTGTAAATGGAGCTTTGGAGCCCCTAGAAATAGGGTTCTCGGGATCCTGGTTTTAGGGACCCCCTGGTATTGGGGTTTTGGGGCCCCAGGGTTTAGAGGCCCCTGGAAATGGGGTTTTGGATCCCCTGGTGTTAGAGGCTCCTGGAAGTGGGGTTTTGGGGCCCTTGGAAATGGGGTTTTATTGCCCCTGGTGTTAGGGGCCCCTTGAAGTGGTGTTTTGGGGCCCCTGGTGTTAACTGCCCATGGATATGGGGATTTGGGGCCCTTAGGGTTAGGGGCACCTGGAAATGGGTTTTTGGGGCCCCTGGAGCTATGGGCCCTTGGAAATTGGGTTTTGGGGCCCCTGGTGTTAGAGGCCCCTGGAAAGGTGGCTTTAGGGCTCCTAGGTTTAGGGGCACCTGGAAATGGGCTTTTCTGGCCCCTGGTGTTAAGGGCCCCTGGAAATTGGGTTTTGGGGCCCCTGTCATTGTGGGCACCTGGAAATGGGGTTTTGGAGCCCTAGGGTCTAGGGGCCCTTGGAAATGGAGCATTGGGGCCCCTGGAAATAGTGTTTCGGGGCACCTAGAAATGTGGTTTTGAGCCCCAGGTGTTAGGGGCCCCTGGAAATGGGATTTTGGGGCCTCTGGGTTTAGGGGCCCCTGGAAATGGGGATTTGGGGTCCCTGCTGTTTGGGGACCCTGGAAATGGGGTTCTGCTGCCCATGCGGTTAGGGTCACCTGGAAATGGGGGGTTGAGTCCCCCAAGTTTAGGGGCCCCTGGAAATGGGGTTTTGGGGCCCCTGGTGTTAGGGGACCCTGGAAATTAGGTTTTGGTGCCCCAGGGGTTAGAGGCCCCTGGAAATGGGGTTTTAGGGCCCCTGGGGTTAGGGGCCCCTGGAAATGGGGACTAGGGGCCCATGGTGATAGGGGCCCCTGGAAATGGGATTTTCCAGCCCATAGGGTAAGGGGTCCCTGGAAATGGGGTTATCAGGTCCCCGGTGTTAGGGTCCTCTGGAAATTGGGTATTGGGGACCTATGGGTTAGGGGCCACTGGATATGGGGGTTTGGGACCCCTACGGTTAGAGGCCCTTGGAAATGCGGTTGTTGGGGCCAATGGTGTTAGGGTCCCCCTGGATATGTGGGTTGGGGCCCACAGGGGTTTGGGACCCCTCGAAATGGAGTTTTGGGTCCCCTGTTGATAGGGGTCCCTGGAAATGGGGTTTTGGGGCACCAGGGGTTTGGGGCCCTTGGAAATGGGGCTTTTAGGGCCCTGCAAATGGTTTTTTGGGGCCCCTAGTGTTCGGGGCCCCTGAAATTGGTGTTTTGGGTCCCCAAGGGTTAGCGGCCCTGGAAATGGGGTTTTGGGTCCCCTAGGGTTAGCGGCCAATGGAAATGGGGGATTGGGGCCTCGAGGGTTAGCGGCCCCTGGAAATAGGGTTTTGGAGCCCCTGGTGTTGGAGGTCCTGGAAATGGGGGTTTCTGGCCCCCAGGGTTAGGGCCCCCTGGAAATGGGGTTTTGGGGCCGCTGGTGTTAGGGGACCCTTGAAATGAGGTTTTGGGGCTCCAAGGGTTATGGGCCCCTGGAAATGGGGTTTTGGGGCCCCTGATGTTAGGAGCCCCTTGAAATAGTGTGTTGGGGCCCCTGGTGTCAGCTGCCCCTGGATATGGGGATTTCGGCACCAGGGATAAGGGGCCCTTGGAAATGGGGTTTTGGGGGCAAAGGGGTTAGGGGATCCTGGAAATGGTGTTTGAGGGACCCTGGAAATGGGGTTTTGGGACCCCTGGGTTAGGAGCCTATGGAAATGGCGTTTTGGGGCCCCTGGATTTGGGGGTTTGGGGCCCCTGGTGTTAGGGGCCCTTGAAATGGGGTTTTGGGGCCCCTGGTGTTAACTGCCCATGGGTATGGGGATTTGGGACCCCAGGGGATAGGGGACCATGGAAATGGGGTTTTGGGGCCCCTGGTGTTAGGGGCCCCTGGAAATGGGGGTTTTGGGATCTTAGGGTTAGGGGCCCCTGGAAATGGGTTTTTGGGGGCCCTGGAGTTATTGGCCCAGGGAAATTGTTTTTTGGGGCCCCAGGGGTTAGGGACCACTGGAAAAGGGGTTTTGGGGGCCCCTGGTCTTAGGGGCCCCTGAAAATTGAGTTTTGGGGCCCCTATCGTTGGGGGGCCTGGAATTGGGGTTTGGGGGACCCTGGTTTTAGGGGCCCCTGGAAACAGGGTTTTGGGGCCCCTGGAAGTGTTATTTTGGGGCACCTTCAAATGGGGTTTTGGGGCCCCAAGTGTTAGTTGCCCCTGGAAATGGGGTTCTGTGTCCCCAGGGATTAGGGGCCCCTGGAAATGGGGTTTTGGGGCCCCAGGGGCTAGGCGCCCTTGGATATGGGGATTTGTGTGGCCCTGGAGTTTGGGGGCCCTGGAAATGGGGTTTTGGGGCGAATCGGCTTAGGGGCCCCTTGAAATGGGGTTTTGGGGCCCCTGCTTTTAGCTGCCCCTGGATATGCGGATTTGGGGCCCCAGCGGTTAGGATCCCCTGTAAATGTGGTTTTGGGGCCCGTGGGGTTTGGGGCCCCTGGTAATGGGTGTTTGTGGCCCCTGGGGTTTGGGGCCTCTGGCAATGGGGTTTCGGGGTCACGGGTGTTAGGGCCCCTGAAAATGGGGTTTTGGGGCTCCTGGTTTCAGGTGCCCCTACATATGGGGATTTGTGGTCACTGGGGTTTGGGGCTTCCGGAAATGGGGCTTTGTTGCCCCGAGATTTAGGGGCCTCTGTAAATAGGGGTTTCGGGCCCTTATGGTTAGGGGTCCCTGGAAATGGGATTTTGGGGCCCGAGGGGCTAGGGGCCCCTGAAAATGGGGGTTTGGGCCCCCCATGTTTAGGGGCCCCTGAAATAGGGTTTTGGGGCCCTTGGTGTTGGTGGCCCTAGGATGTGTGGGTTGGGGGCTCCAGGGGTTTGGGCCTCCTGGAAATGGGATTTTGGGGCCCCCAGGGTTAGGGACCCCTGGAAATGGGGGTTTGGGGGCCCCTGGGTTTAGGGGGCCCCTTGAAATGGGGTTTTGGGGCCTCCTGGGTTAGGGGCCCCTGTTAATAGGCGTTTTGGGCCCATAGGGTTAGGAGTCCCTGTCTATGGGGATTTGGGTCCCCTGGTGTTTGGGGCCCCTGGATATGGGGTTTTCGGGCCCCTGCGGTTAGGTCCCCCTGGAAATGGGGTTTTGGACCACAAGGTTTAGAGGACCCTGGAAATGGGGTTTTGAAGCCATTGGTGTTAGGGGCCCTGGAAATGGGATTTTGGGGCCCCTAGAAATGGGGTTTTGGGGCTCCAGGGGTTAGAGGACCCTGGAAATGGTGTTTTGGGGAACCTGGAAATGGGGTTTTGGGGCCCCAGGTTTTAGGGGCCCCTTGGAAATGGGGTTCTGTGTCCCCAGGGGTTAGGGGTCCCTGGAAATAGGGTTTTCGGGCCTTTCGTGTTGATGTCCCCTGGATATGTGGGTTGGGGGCCCCAGGGGTTTGGGGCACCTAGAAATGGGATTTGGGGCCCCCAGGTTTAGGGGCATCTGGAAATAGTGTTTTGGGGCCCTTGGTGTTTGTAGCCCCGATTATGTGGGTTGGGGGCCCCAGGGGTTTGGTGCCCCTGGAAATGGGGATTTGTGCCCCCTGGGGATTGGGGCCTCTGGAAATGGGGTTTCAGGGCCTCTGGTGTTAGGGGCCCTGGAAATGGGGTTTTGGGACTCTTGGGGTCAGGCTCCCCTAGATATGGGGATTTGTGGCCCCTTGGGTTTGGGGCTTCTGGAAATGGGATTTTAGGGCCTCTGGTGTTAGGGGCCCCTGAAATTTGGTTTTGGGATCCAGGGGTTAGGCGTCCCTAGATATGGGGATTTGTGGCCCCTGGGGTTAGTGGCCCCTGGAAATGGGGTTTTGAGGCCCATGGTGTTAGGGGCCCCTGGCTATGTGGGTTGGGGGGCCCAGGGGTTAGGGGCCCCTGGAAATGGCGGGTTGGTGCCCCTACGGTTAGGGGTCCCTGAAAATGGCGGGTTTGGGCCCCTTCGGTTAGGGTCCCCTGGATATGGGGTTTTGGGGGCCCTGGTGATAGGGGCCCCTATAAATTGGGGTTTGAGCCCCCCAGCATTAGGGGCATCTGGAAATGGGTTTTTGGGGCGCCAGGTATTAGAGGCCCCTGGAAATGGGGTTTGGGGGCCCCATGGGTTAGGGGCCTCTGGGTATGTGGTTTTGGAGCCCCAGGAGTTATGAGCCACTGGAAATGGGGTTTTGGGGCTGCTGGGTTAAGGGCCCCTGGTAATGGGGATTTGGGGCCCCTGGTGTTAGCTGACCCTGGATATGGGAATTTGCGGCCCCTGGTGTTTGGAGCGGCTGGAAATAGAGTTTTGGGGCCCCAGGGGTTAGGGTCCCCTGGGAATGGGGATTTGGGACCCCTTGTGTTAGGGGCCCCTGGATATGGGGATTTGGGGCCCCTGGGGATTGGGGCTCCTGGAAATGGGGTTTTGGTTCCCCTGGGGTTAGGGGCCCCTGGAAATGAGGTTTTGGGGCCCTTGGAAATGGGGTTTTGGGCCCCTGGGGTTAGGGCCCCTGGAAAAAGGGGTTTGCCTCCCCTAGGGTTAGGGGCACATGGAAATGTGTGTTTTTTGGGCCCCTAGGTTACGGGTCCCTGGAAATGGGGGTTTGGGGCCCCTGAGGTTTGTGGCCCCTAGAAAAGGGATATTGGGGATCCTGGTGTTATGGGCCCCTGGAAATGGGGTTTTGAGGCCCCTGGATATGGGTGTTAGGGTCCCTGGTGTTAGGGGCGTCTTGATATGGGGCTTTCTGGCCCCTGGAGTTTGGGGGCCCTGGAAATGGGATTTTGGGGCCCCTGGTGTTAGCTGCCCCTGGATATGCGGATTTGCCTCCCCAGGGGTTAGGCGCCCCTCCGTATGGGGGTTTGTAGCCCCTGGGGTTTGAGGCCTCTGGAAATGGGTTTCGGGGCCACTGGTGTTAGGGGGACCTGGAAATGGGGTTTTGGGGCTCCTGGGTTCAGGCACACTTACATACGGGGATTTGTGGCCTCTGGGGTTTGGGGCTTCTGGAAATGGGGTTTTGGGGCCCTTGCTGTTAGGGGGCCCCTGGATATGTGGGTTGTGGCCCCAGGGGTTAGGGGCCCCTGGAAATGGCTGTTTGGGGCCCCTACGGTTAGGGGCCCCTGGATATGGGGTTTGGGGGCCCCAGGAGTTAGAGGCCTCTGGGTATGGGGTTTTGGAGCCCAGGAGTTATGGGCCACTGGAAATGGGGTTTTGGGGCTGCTGGGTTTAGGGGCCCCTGTAAGTGGGGGTTTGGGGCCCCTAAGGTTAGGGGCCCCTACAAATAGTGTTTTGGGACCCTTGGTGTTGGTGGAGCCTGGATGTGTGGGTTGTCTTAGGGGCCCCTGGAAATGATGCTTTAGGGTCCCTAGAGTTAGGGGCCCCTGGAAATGGGGTTTGGGGGCTACTGGTGTTTGGGGCCCCTAGATATGTGGGTTGTGGTCCCCAGGGGTTTGGGGCCCCTGGGGTTAGGGGCCCATGTAATGAGGATTTGCGGCCCCTTCTGTTTGGGCCCCTGGAAATGGGGTTTTGGGGCCCTAAGGGTTAGGGGCCCCTTGAAATGAGGTTTTGGGACCCCTGTTGTTAGCTTCCCCTCCTCATGGGGTTTTTGTCCCCCAGGGGTTAGGGGCACCTGGAAATGGGGTTTTGTGGCCCCTGGGGTTAGGGGCCCCTGGAAATGGGGATTTGGGGCCCCTGGGCTTAAGGGCCCCTGGAAATGCGGGGTTGGGGCCCCTCGGGTTAGCGGCCCCTGGAAATGGTGTTTTGGGGCTCCTGGGGCTAGGGGCCCCTGGAAATGGGGTTTTCGGGCCCCTAGGGTAAGAGGCCCCTGAAATTTGGGTTTGGAGCCCCAGGGATTAGGCGTCCCTAGATATGGGGATTTGTGGCCCCTGGGGTTAGTGGCCACTGGAAATGGGGTTTTGAGGCCCCTGGTGTTTGGGGCTCCTGGAAATGGTGGGTTGGGGCCCCTGGTGTTAGCTGCCCCTGGAAATGGGGTTTGGGGGCCCTAAGGTTAGGGGCCCATGGAATTGGGGTTTAAGGGCCCCTGGGGTTAGAGGCCACTGGAAATGGGGTTTTGGGGCCCTTAGGGTTTGGGGCCCCTGGATATGGGGATTTGGGGCCCCTGGTGTTTGGGGCCCCTGGAAATGGGGTTTGGGGCTCAAGGTTTTAGGGGCCCCTGGATATCGGGTTTGGTTCCCTGGGATTTGGGGCACCTGGAAATGGGGTTTTCGGGCCACTGGGGTTAAGGTCACGTTGAAATGGGTTTTGAGTCCCTGAGATTAGGGGCCCCTGGAAATGGAGCTTTTGGGCCCCTGCAGTTAAGGGCCCCTGGAAATGAGGTTTTGGGGCCCCTTGGGGTAAGGCCCCTGGACATGGTGATATGGGTCCCATGGGATTTGGGGCCCCTGGAAATGGGGTTTTGGGGCCCCTGAGATTAGGGGTCCCTGGAAATGGTGTTTTGGGGCCTCTGGTGTCAAGGGGCCACTGAAAATGGGGTTTTGGGGCCCCTGGGGTTAAGGGCCCCTGGAAATGGGGTTTCGGGAACCTGAGATTATGGGCCTCTGGAAATGGGGTTTTCTGGCCCTGGAGTTAAGGGCCACTGGAAATGGGGTCTTGGGGCCCCTGGGGTTAAGGGCCCCAGGAAATAGGGTTTTGGGGTCCCTGAGATTAGGGGCCTCTGCAAATGGGGTTTTGGGGCCCCTGGAGTTAAGTACCCTGGAAATGGGGTTTTGGGGTCCCTGAGATTAGGGGCCTCTGGAAATTGGATTTTGGTGCCCCTGGGGTTAAGAACCCCTGGAAATGGGGTTTTGGGGCCCCTGAGATTAGGGGCCCCTGGAAATGGGGTTTTCTTGCCCAGGGGTTAGGGGCCACAGGACATAGGGATTTGGGGCCCCTGGGATTTGGGGCCCCTGGAAATGGGGTTTTGGGGGCCCAGGTGTTAGGGTCCACAGAAAATGGGGTTTTGGGGCCACTAGGGTTAAGGGCCCCCCTGGAAATAGGGTTTAGGGGCCCCTGGAAATGAGGTTTTGGGGCCCCTGGGATTAAGGGAAGCTGGATATATTGTTTTGGGGTCTCTGAGATTGAGGGCCCCTGGAAATGGGGTTTTGGGGCCCCAGGGGTTAAGGGCACCTGGAAACGGGGTTCTGAGGTCAGTGAGATTATCGGCCCCTGGAAATGGAGTTTTGGGGCCCCTTGGGTTAAGGGCCCCTGGATATGGGGCTTTCGGGTCCCTGAGATTAGGGGCTCCTGGAAATGGGTTTTAGGGCCCCTAGGGTTATGGGTCCATGAAAATGGGGTTTTGGGGTCCCTGATATTAGGGGCCACTGGAAATGGGGTTTTTGGCCCCTTGGGTTAAGGACCCCTGGAGATGGGATTTTGGGGTTTCTGAGATTCGGGGCCCCTGGAAATGGGGTTTCCGGGCCTCTGGGGTTAGGGACCCCTGGAAATGGTGTTTTGGAGCCCCTGGGATTAGGGGCCCCTGAAAATGGGTTTTGCGGCCCCTGGGGTTAAGGACCCCTGGAGATGGGATTTTGGGGTCTCTGAGATTTGGGGCCCCTGGAAATGGGGTTTCCGGGCCACTGGGGTTAGGGACCCCTGGAAATGGGATTTTGAGGCCCCTGGGATTAAGGGGCCCTGGAAATGGGGTTTTGGGGCC
>CM047503.1:22319743-22364551 GCA_026122505.1 Aldabrachelys gigantea
ATCTCTGAGTGACCCTAATCGCAGGGGCCCCAGAACCTCATTTCCATGGGACCCAAACACTAGGGGCCCAAAACTCCCATTTCCAGGGGCCCCTAACACCAGTGGCACCGGAACTCCATTTCCAGAGGCCCCAAACCCCGGGGGCCACAAATCCCAATATGGAGGGGCGCCTAACCCGTGGAGCCCCAAAACCCCATTTCCAGAGACCCCTAACACCAGGGGTCCCAAAACCCCATTTCCAGGGGCCACAAACGCCTTTTCCAAGTGTCCCTAACCCCTTGGGCCCCAAAACCTCATTTCCAAGGGCCCCTAACACCAGGGGCCGCAAAATCCCATTTCCAGGGGCCCCTAACACCAGGGGCCCCAAAACCCCATTTCCAGGGGACCCTAACACCAGCGGCCCCAAAACCCCATTTCTAGGGCCCCCAAACCCCATTACCCTAACCCCTGGGGGCCCAAACCTCCATTTACAAGGGCCTCTAACACCAGGGGCCCCAAAACCCCATCTTGAGAGGCGCCTAAACCCTCGGGCCTCAAAACCCCATTTCCTGTGGCCCCCAACAACAGAGGCCCCAAAACCCCATATCCAGGGGCTCCTAAACCCTGGGGCCCCAAAACCATATTTTGCAGGGGCCCCTAACCCCTGGGGCCCTACAACCCCATTTCAAGGGGGCTCCTAACCCCGGGGGACCCAAACCCCCATTTGCAGGTGCCCCAAACCCTGGGGCCCGAAAACCCATATCGAGGGCCTCCTAACCACTTGGGCACTAAAACCTCATTTCCATGTGGCCCCAAACTACTGGGGCCCCAAAACCCGTTTCCAGTGGTCCCTAACTGTAGGGGCCTGAAAACCCCATTTCCAGGGGCCCCTAACTGCAGGATCCCAAAACCCCACTTCCAGGGGCCCCTAACCTCAGGGGCCCCAAACCCCCATATCCAGGGGCCCCAAAACCACATTTCCAGGGGCCCCGAACCCCTGGGGCCCCCAAAGCCATTTCCAGAGGCCCCAATACCCCATTTCCATGCGGCCAATAACCCTGGGTCCCAAAAACCCCATTTTCAGGGGCCCCTAACCCTGGGTCCCCAAAAGGCCATTTCCAAAGGCCCCGAACCCCAGAGGCCCCTAACACCCTTATCCATGGGACCCAAAACCCCATTTCCAAGTGCCCTGAATGAGGCCCCAAAACCCCATTTCCAGGGGACACTAACACCAGGGGACCCAAAACCCCATTTCTAGTGCCCCAAAAACCCCATTTCCAGGGGCCTCTAACCCCTGGGGCCCAAAAACCACATCTCCATGGTCCCCAAACCCAAGGGGCCGTAAAACCTCATTTCCAGGGGGCCCCTAACTCCTGGGGCCTCAAAACCACATTTCCAAGGGTCCCTGACCCTAGGTGCCCCAAAACCGAATTTCAAGGGGCCCCAAACCCCAGGGGCCCCAAATCCCCATATCCAGGGGCCCCTAACCCCTGTGTCCCCAAAATCCCATTTGCAGGGACTCTATTCCTAGGGACCCCAACCCCTGGGGCACCGAAACCCCATTTCCATTGGACCCTAATCCCTGAGGCCCCAAAACCCCATTTCCAGGGACCCCTAACACCAGGGGCCCCAAAACCCCATTTTTAGTGGCCCCAAAACCCCTTTACAGGGGCACCAAACCCCAGGGGTCCCAAATCCCCATATCCAGGGGCCCCTAACAAATCGGTTCCCAAAACCCAATTTCCAGGGGCCCCTAACACCAGGGCCCCCAAAAACCCATATCCAGAGGCCCCTAACCCTAAGGGCCCAAAACCCCCATTTTCAGGGTCCCCTAACCCCAGGGGCCCTAAAACCCCATTTCCGGGGGCCCCTGTCCTCTGAGGCCCCAAATGTGCATATCCAGGGGCAGCTAACACCAAGGGCCCCAAACCCCATTTGCAGGGGCCCCTATCCCCAGGGGACCCAAAACCACATTTCCAGGGGCCCCAAACCCCAGGGGCCACAAATGCCCATATCCAGGTGCGCATAACACCAGAGGCCCCAAAACCACATTTCCAGGGTCCCCTAAACCCTGGGGCCCTAAAACCCCATTTCCAGGGGCCCTAACACGAGTTGCCCCAAATACCCATTACCAGGGGCCCCAAAACCCCATTTCCAGTGGCCTCTAACTACTGGAGCCCCAAAAACCCATTTCCAGGGGCCCCAATGCTCCATTTCCAAGGGCCCCTAAACCCTGTTGCCCCAAAAACCCATTTCCAGGGGCCCTTAACCTCAGGGGCAAAAAACCACATTTCCAGGGGCCCCTATCCCCTGGGGACCCAAATCCCCCATATCCAGCAGCAGCTAACACCAGGGGCCCCAAAACCCCATTTCAAGCGGCCCCTAACACCAGGGGCCCCAAAACCCGATTTCAAGGGCCCCCTAACCCTGGGGGCCCTAAACCCCCATTTCCGGGGGCCCCTAACCCTGGGGGCCCCAAATCCCAATTTCCAGGGGCCCCTTACCCCTGGGGACCTCAACTCATATATTCAGGGGCTCCTATCTCCAGGAGACTCAAAATCCGAGGGACCCCAAAACCCCATTTCCAGTGGTCCCTAACCCCAGGGGCCCCAAAACCCAATTTCCAGAGGCCCAAAAACGCCAGGGTCCACAAATCCCCATTTCCAGGAGCGCCAGCCCTGTGGCCAAGCGGGGAAATGAACAGAGCATTTCCTGTATGGAGCAACAGTGACGCCGTGTGGCTACGTGTGGTAATACACAGATCCTTTTGCTCACAGAGCAACAGTGACACCTTGTGGCCACGCGGGGTAATACACAGAGCATTTCCCTCAAAGATCAACAGTGACATTGCATGGCAAAGCGGGGTTATGCACAGAGAATTTCCCTTACAGAGCAACAGTCACACCCTGTGGCCATGCGGGGTAGTACACAGAGCATTTACCGCTCAAAGTAACAGTGACACTCTGTGGCTATGCGGAGTAATGCACAGAGCATTTCCCTCACAGAGCAACACTGACACCGTGTTTCCATGCAGGTTAATGAACAGAGCATTTCCCTCATAGAGCAACAGTGACCCCCATTTCCAGGGCCCCCTAACCCTAGGGGGCTAAAAACCCCATTTCCAGGGGCCCCTAACCCCAAGTTTCCAAACCCCCATTTCCAGGGTCAACAAACCACAGGGGCCCCAAACCCCCATATCCAGGGGGCCCCAAAACCCCGTTTCCAGGGGCCCCTAACACCTGTTGCTCTGTGGGAGATATTCCTTGTGCATTAACCTCCATGGCCACAGGGTGTCACTGTTGCTTGATACACGAAATGCTCTGTGCATTACTCCGCGTGCCCACAGAGTGTCACTGTTGCTCTGTGAGGTAAATGCTCTGTGCATTACTTCACTTGGCCACACGGTGTCACTGTTGCTCTGTGAGGAAAATGGTCTGTGCATTACCCTGAATGGGCACAGGGATTCACTGTTGCCCTGTCGGCGATAGTCTTAGTGCATTAACCTGGGTGGCCACACGGTGTCACTCTTACTCCATGTAGGAAATACTCTGTGCATTACCTTGCATGGCCACAGGGTGTCACTGTTGCTGTGTGAGGGAAATGCTCTGTGCATTACCACACATGGCCACACGGAGTCACTGTTGCTCCATGTAGGAAATGCTCTGTGAATTACCTGGCATGGCCACAGGGAGACACTGTTGCTCCATGTAGGAAATTACCTGGCATGGCCACACGGCCACATGGCCATGTAGTGAATTACCTGGCATGGCCACAGGGAGACACTGTTGCTCCATGAGAGAAATGCTCTCTGCATTACCGCACGTGGTCACAGGGTGTCACTCTCGCTCTGTATGGGAAATTCTCTGTGCATTACCTAGCATGGGCACAGGGTGTCACTGTTGCTCTGTGAGGGAAATGCTCTGTTCATTACCACACATGGCCACATGGAGTCACTGTTGCTCCATGTAGGAAATGCTCTGTGCATTACCTGGCATGGCCACAGGGAGTCACAGTTGCTCCATGAGAGAAAAGCTCTCTGCATTACCGCACGTGGCCACAGGGGTGACACTCTTGCTCTGTATGGGAAATTCTCTGTGCATTAACCTGCAAGACAACACAGTGTCACTGTTGCTCTGTGAGGGAAATGCTCTGTCCATGACCCTGCGTGGTCACATGGTCTCCCGGTTGCTCCCCAAAAGAATTACTTTGTGCATTAACCTGTGTGGCTCATGGTGTCACTGTTGCTCTGTTGGGGATATTCTTAGTGAATTAACCTGCATGGCCACATGGTGTCACTGTTGCTCCATACAGGAAATGCTCTGTTCCTTTTACCACTTGTCCTCAGGGTGTAACTGTTGCTCTAAGGGAAATGCTCTGTGCGTTACCCCGCCAGGCAACAGGGTGTCACTGTTGCTCTGCGAGCAAAATGCTCTGTGCATTAACACACGTAGACCCACGGTGTCACGGTTGCTCTGTGAGCGAAATCCTCTGTGCATTACCACACGTAGCCACACAGTGTCAATGTTGCTCCATACAGGAAATACTCTGTTCATTTCCCCGCTTGGCCACAGGGTGTCACTGTTGCTCTGTGAGGGAACTTCTCTGTGCGTTACCCCGTCTGGCAACAGGGTGTCACTGGTGCTCTGTGAGCAAAATGCTCTGCATTACCACATGTAGCCACACGGTGTCACTGTTGCTCTGTGAGGGAAATGCTCTGTGCACGATCCTGCATGGCCACACTGTGTCACTGTTGCTCAATGCAGGAAATGCTCTCTGCATTACCCTGTGTTTCCACAGGGTGCCATTATTGCTCAGAGGGGGATATTCTTAGTGCATTACCCTGCGCAGCCACACGGTGTCAGTATTTCTCTGTGGGGGAAATGCTATGTGCGTTACCCTGCATGGGCACGTGGTGTCACTGTTGCTCTGTGAGAGAAAAGCTCTGTGCATTATTCTGCGTTGCCACAGGGTAACACTTGCTCTGTGGGAGATATTCCTTGTGCATTACCCTGCATGAAAACAGCCTGTCACTGTTGCTTCATGCAGGAAATGCTCTCTGAATTACCCCAAAACCCAATTTCCAGGGGCCCCTAACACCAGAGGCCCAAAAACCCCATTTAAAGGGGCCCCTAACCATAGAAGCCCCAAACACCCATTCCCAGCGGCCCATAAACCCAGGGGCCCAAAAACCCCATTTCCAGGGGCCACAAAACCTCATTTCCAGGGGCCCCTAACCCCAGGGGCCCCAAAACCCCATTTCAAGGGGCCCCTAACACCAGGGGACCCAAAAACCCATTTCCAGTGGTCCCTAACCCTGGGGCAACAAACCCCCAATTCCAGGACCAGCAACACCAAGGGCCCCAAAACCCTATTTCCAGGGGCTGCAAACCCTAGGGACCCCAATCCCCTATTTCCATTGGCCGCTAACCATAGGGGACCCAAAACCCCATTTCCAGGTGCCCCTAACCCCTGGGGACCCAAAACACCAATTCCAGGGCTGCTAACACTAGGGGCCCCAAAAAAACATATCCAGGGGCATAAAAGCCCCATTTCCAAGGGCCCCTCACCCCTGGGGCCCCAAAACTCTATTTCCAGGGAACCTTATCCACAGGGAGCCCAAAAACCCATTTCCAGGGGTTCCAAACACCAGGGGCCGCAAACTCCAGGGGCCCCAAAAACCCATTTCCAGGGGTCCCAAACACCAAGGGCCCCAAATCACCATTTCCAGGGTCCCCGAACCACAGGGGCCCCAAAACTCCATTTCCAGGGGCCCCTAACTCCTGGGGCTCCAAAACCCCATATGCAGAGCCCCCTAACCCCTGCGGCCTGAAAACCCCATTTGCAGGGGCCCCTAACACCAGGGGCCCCAAAACACCATTGCCAGAGGCCCCTAAGTCTGGGGGCCTCAAACCCCAATTTCCAGGGGCCCTTAACACCACGGGCCCCAAAATCCAAAATCCAGGGGCCCCTCACCATAGGGGTCCCAACCCCCCCCCAACCCCCCATTTCCAGGGGCCCCTAATCCCTGGGGCACCGAATCCACATATCCAGTGTTCCCTAACCCCAGGGGCCCCAAAACCCCATTTCCAGGGGCACCTAACCCAGGGGCAACAAATCCCTATATCCAGGGGCCCCAAACCCCTGGGACCCCCAACCCACATATCCAGGAGACCCTAACACCATTGGCTCCAAAAACCCCATTTCCAGGGGCCTCTAACCCTAGGGGCCCCAAACCCCCATATCCAGGGGCCCATAACCCATAGGTCACCAATACCCAATTTCCAAGGGCCCTTAACACCAGGGGCCTGACAACCCCATTTCCAGGGACCCCTTACTCTAGGGGCTGGAAAATCCCATTCCCATGGGCTCCTATCACCAGGAGCCCGAAAACCCCATTTCCAGGGGCCCCTAAACCCAGGGGCCCCAACGCCCCATGCCCAGGGGCCCCTAACACCAGGGGCCCCAAAACCCTATTTCCAGGGTCCCCTAAACCCTGGGGCCCTAAACCCCATTTCCAGGGGCCCCAAACACCACAGGCAACAAATCCCCATTTCCAGGGGCCCCCTAACCCAAACGGCCCCAAAACGCATTTCCAGGGGCCCCTAACACCTGGGGCCCCAAAATCCCATTTCCAGGGGCCCCTATCACCAGGGCCCCCAAATCCCATTTCCAGGGGCACCTAATCCCAGGGGCCCCTAAACCCGATTTCCAGAGTGTCCCTAACACTAGGGGCCCAAAACCCCCATTTTCAGGGGCCCCCAAACCCCATTTCCAGGGGCCCCAAACCAATGGGCCCGAAAACGCCATTTCCAGGGTCTCCTAAAACCAGGAGCCCCCAAAACCCCATTTCTAGGTACCCCAAACCTCTCGGGCCCCAAACCCACATATCCAGGGGCCCCTTACACCAGGGGCCCCAAAAACCCATTTCCATGGGCCCCTAAACCTAGGGGCCCAAGAACCCCATTTCCAGAGGCCCCTAAGCCTGGGGGCCCAAAACCCCATGTCCATGGGCCAATAAATCCAGGGTCCTCAAACCCCCATTTCCAGGGGCCGCTAACTCTGGGGGCCCCAAAACCCCATTTCCAGGGGCCCCAAACCCCTGGGGCCCCCAACCCAGATATCCAGGGGCCAACACAAAGGGTCCCAAAACCCTATTTCCAGGGGCCCCTAACCCAAGGGGCCCCAAACCGACATTTCCATGGACTCCAAACCCCAGGGGCTCCAAAACTCCGTTTCCAGTGCCCTCTAACTCCTGAGGCTCCAAAACCCCATATCCAGAGGCACCTAAACCCCTGGGCATCAAAGCTACAATTCCAGGGGCCCCTAATATCAGGGGCCCCAAAACCCCATTTCCAGAGGCCACTAACCCTGGGAGCCTCAAACCCCAATTTGCAGGGTCCCCTAACACCAGGAGCCCCAAAACCCCAGATCCAGGGGCCCATAACCGAAGGGACCTCCAACCCCCCATTTCCAGTGGCCCCTAATCCCTGGGGCCCCCAACCGACATATTCAGGGGCCCCTAAGACCAGCGGCCCCAAAACCCCATTTCCAGGGGCCCCTAACCCCAGGGGCCACAAATCCCCATATCCTGGGGCGCCTAACCACAGGGGCCCGAAACCCAATTTCCATTGGCCCCTAACACGAGGGGCCCCAAAACCTCATTTCCAGGGGCCCCTAAACCTAGGACCCAAAACCTCCATTTCCAGGGGCCCAAAACACCAGGGGACCCAAACCCCCATTTCCAGGGGCCCCTAACCAGAGGTGCCCCAAACCCCCATATCCAGGGGACCCAAAACCTTATTTAGAGTGGCCCCGAACACCTGGGACTGAAAAATCCCATTTCCAGGGGCCTCAAAACCCCATTTCCATGGGCCTCTAACCCCTGGTGCCCCAAAACCACATTTCCAGGGGCCCCTAACCCTGGGGGCACCAAAACCCCATTTCCATATGCCCCTAACACCAGGGGCCCTAAAACCCCATTTCCAGGGGTCCTAAACCGCTGGGGCCCCCTATCCACATATCCATGGGCTACCAACACCAAGGGCCCCAAAACACCATTTCCAGGGGCTCGTTACCCTAGGGGCCCCAAAACCCAATTTCCAGGTGCCGCTAACACCAGGGGCCCCAAAAACCCATTTCCATAGGCCCCTAAACCTAGGGACGCCAAACCCCCATTTCCAGGGGCCCCTTACCCTAGGGGACCGAAAAGCCTATTTCCAGGGCCCCCTAGCCCCAGGAGCCCCAACACACCATTTCCAGGGGCCGCTAACCCCAGGGGCCCTAACCCCGCATTTCCAGGGGTCCTTAAGCACAGGGGGCAAAATCCCCATTTCCAGGGCCCCCAAAACCCTGGGCCCCCAAAACCCAATTTCCAAGGGCCCATAACTCCAGGGGCCCCAAAAAAACATTTCCAGGGGGCCCTAAACCTAAGGTCCCAAAACCCCATTTCCAGAAGCCTCTAATCACCAGGGGGCTCCAAAACCGCATTTCAAGGAGCCCCTAACACCAGGGGCCCTAAAACTCCATTTCCAGAAGCCCCTACCCCTGGGGGCCCCAAACTCCCATTTCCAGGACCCCCAAACCCCTGGGGTCCCCAACCCACATATCCAGGGGCCACCAACACCAAGGGCCCAAAACACTATTTCCAGGGGCACCTAACCTAGGGGCTGCAAACCCCCATATCCAGAGTCCCTTAACACCAGTGGCCCCTAACACCCATATCCAGGGGTCCCAAAACCCCATTTCCAGGGGCCCCTAATCCCTGGGGCCCAAAACCCCTATTTCCAGGGCCCCGAAACCTAGGGGCCCCAAACACCCATTTCCATGTGCCCCTAACCCTAGGGGCACCAAACCCCTCTTTCCAGGGTCACCTAACCCCAGGGGCCCAAACCCCATTTCCAGGGGCCAGAAAACCCCATTTCCAGGGTCACCTAACCCAGGGACGCCAAAACCCCATTTCCAGGAGCCCCAATCCCCGGGGGGGGGAAATCCCCATATCCAGTGGTGCCTAACCCCTAGAACCCCAAAACTCCATTTCCTGGTTCCCCTAAAACTAGAGACCCAAAAACCCCATTTCCAGGGGCCCTATACTAGGGGCCCCAAAACACCATTTAAAGGGGCCCCAAAACCCTATTACAAGGGCCCCTAACTGCTAGGGCTCAAAATCCAATTTTCATAGGCCCCTAACACAAGGGGCCCCAAAACCCCATTTCCAAGGGCCCCTAACCCCTGGGGTTCCAAATACTGATATCCAAGGTCGCCTAACCCCTAGGGCACCCAAACCCCCATTTCCAGGGGCCCCAAACCCCCATTTCCAGGGTCCCATAACACAAGGGGCCCCCAAACCCCATTTCCAGGGGCCCCAAAACCCCATTTCCAGGTTCACCTAACCCAGGGACGCCAAAACCCCGTTTCCAGGAGCCCCAATCCCCAGGGGGAGGAAATCCACATATGCAGTGGTGCCTAACCTCTAGAGCCCCAAAACCCCATTTCCTGGGTCCCCTAAAACCAGAGGCCCAAAACCCCCATTTCCAGGGGCCCTATCCTAGGGGCCCCAAAACACCATTTAAAGTGGCCCCAAAACCCTATTTACAAGGGCACCTAACCGCTAGGACCCAAAATGCAATTTCTATGGGCCCCTAACACAAGGGGCCCCAAAACTCCATTTCCAAGGGCCCCTAACCCCAATAGCCGAAAACCACATTTCCAGGGGCCCCTTACCCCTGGGGCCACCAACCCCAATTTCCAGGGGCCCCTAACCCTGGGGACCCCAAAACCCCATTTCCGGGGGCCCCAAACTCTTGGAGATCCCAACCCCACATATACAGGTGCCACCAACACCAAGGGAACAAAACCCCTATTTCCAGGGGTCCCTAACCCTAGGGGCAACAAACCCCCATTTCCAGAGGCCCCTAACCCCAGGGGTCCAAAACCCCATTTCCAGAGGCCCCTAACCCTGGGGGCCCCAAAAAAAACATTTCCAGGTGCCCCAAACCCCTGGGGGCCCCAAACCCCCATATCCAGGGGCTCCTAACCCCAGGGGCCCAAAACCCCATTTCCAGGCCCCCTAACACCAGTACCCACAAAACCCCATATCCAGGGTCCCCTATGCCCTGGGGCCCCAAATCCTCATATCCAGGGACAGCTAACACCAGGGGCCCCAAAACCCCATTTCCAGAGCCCCTAATACCAGGACCCCAAAACTCCATTTCCAGGGACTTATAACCGTGGGGGGCCAAAACGCCCATTTACAGGCGTCTCTATCCCAGGGCCCCCAAAACCACATTTCCAAGGGCCCCTAACACCAGAGGCCCCAAAACCCCATTTCCAGGGGCCCCAAAACCCCATTTCCAGGGGCCTCTAACACTAGGGGATCCAAAACCCCTTTCCAGGTGCCTCTAAACCTAAGGCCCCCAAAACCCGAATACCCGGGTCCCTAACACCAGGAGCCCGAGAACCCTATTTCCAGGGGCCCCAAAGCTCCATTTACAGGGGTCCCTAACCTCTGCGGCCCCAAAACCCATTTCCAGGGGCCACAAAAATCAGGGGCCCCAAATCCCCATTTCCAGGGGTCCCTAACCGCTGAGGCCCCCAACCCACATATCCAGGGGCCAATAACACCAGGGGCCCCAAAACCCCATTTCCAGGAGTCCCTAACCCTAGGGGCCCCAAACCCCCATTTCCAGGGTCCCCTAACCCAAGGGGCCCCAAAACCCCATTTCCAGGGGCACCAAATCACAGTGGCCACTAATCCCCATATCCATGGGACCCTAACCCCTGGGGCCCCAAAAAGCAATTTCCAGGGACCCATAACACCAGGGTCCTCAAAACTCCATTTCCAGAGGTCCTCAAACCTAGGGCCCAAACCCCCCCATTTCCAGGGGCCCCTAACCCCAGGGGCCCCAATCCCCCATATCCAGGGTCTCCTAACCCCAGGGGCCCAAAACCCCATTTCCAGGTGCCCCTAACACCAGGACCCCCAAAGCCCCATATCCAGGGTCCCCTATACCCTGGGGCCCCAAATCCTCATATCCGGTGGCAGCTAACACCAGGGGCCCCGAAAACCCATTTCCAGCGGCCACAAGCACCTGGAGCCCCAAAAGTCCATTTCTAGAGGCCCCTAACCCAAGGGGCCCGAAACCCCCATTTCCAGGGTCCCCTAACCCAAGGGGCCCCAAAACTACATTTCAGGGGGCACCAAACCACAGTGGCCACAAATCCCCATATTCATGAGACTCTAACACCTGGGCCCCAAAAAGCAATTTCCAGGGGCCCATAACACCAGGGGCCACAAATCCCCATATCCAGGGGCTCCTAACCACAAGGGGCCCAAACACCCATATCCAGGGGCCCCTAACACGATGGGCCCCAAAACCCCGCTTCCAGGGTCCCCTAACCCAGGGGCCCCCAACACACATATCCACGGGCCACCAACAAAAAGGGCCCCAAACCGCTATTTCCAGGGGCTCCTAATCCTAGGGGCCCCAAAACAAGTTTTCCAGGGGCCCCTAACCCCAAGGGACCCAAAACCCCACTTCAACATGCCCCTAACACCAGGGGCCCCAAAACTCCATTTCAAGGGGCCCTAAACCCATTGGGCGCCCAACCCACATATCCAGGGGCCCCTAACTCCAGGGACCCAAAGCCCCATTTCCAGGGGCCCCTAATCCTAGGGGCCCCAAAATCCCATTTCCATGGGTCCCTAAACCCAGGGGCCCCAAAACCCAATTTCCAGGGGCATCTAACCCCTGGGGCCCCAAAACACAATTTCCACAGGCCCCTAACACAAGGGGCTCCAAAACCCCGTTTCCTGGGGCCTCTAACACCAGGGTCCTCAAAACCCCATTTCAAGGGACTACTAACTCTGAGGGGCCCAAACCCCAATTTCCACTGGCACCTAACTCAGGAGCCCTAAACCCCCATTTCCAGGGCCCCTACGCCTGGGGGCCCCAAAAGCCCATTTCCAGGTGCCCCAAACCCCAATCCCAATATCCAGGGGCCCCTAACCACAGGGGCTCCAAAACCCCATTTCCAGGTGGCCCTAACCCTAGGGGCCCCAAATTCCAACATCCAGGGTCCTCTAACTCCTGGGGCACCAAAACTCTGTTTCCAGAAGCCCCTAACACCAGGGGCCCCAAAACCCCATTTCCAGGGGCCCCTAACCCTGGTGGCCCAAAATCCCCATTTCCAGGGCCCCTAAACCCAGGGGCCACAAAACCGCATTTCCAAGGGCCCCTAACACCAGATGCCCCAAAACCCCATTACCAAGGGCCCCCAAACTCCATTTCCAGTGGCCCCTAACACCAGGGGCCCCAAAAACCCATTTCCAGGGGCACCAAAAACCCCATTTCCAGGGGCCTCTAACCCCTGGGGCCCCAAAATCCCAATACCAGGGTTACCTTACACCAGGAGCCAGAGAACCCTATTTCCCGGGACCCCAAAGCTCCATTTCCAAGGGCCCCAAACCCCTGGGGCCCCAAAATCCCGTTTCCAGGCGCCCCTAACCCCTGAGGCCCGCAACCAACATATCCAGGGGTCCCTAATACCAGGGGACCCAAAATCCCATTTCCAGGGTACCCTAACCCAAGGGGCCCAAAAACATCATTTCAAGGGGCCCCTAACCCCTGGGGCCCCCAAACCCTATTTCCAGCTGCCCCTAAGACCAGGGGTGCCAAATCCCCATATCCAGGATCAGCTAACCCCATGGGCCCCAAAACCCCGTTTCAAGGGGCCACTAACACCAGGGGCCCCAAAACCCCATTACCAGGGGCCTCTAACACCAGGGGCCCCAAAACCCCATTTAAAGGGGCCCCTAACCCCTGGGACCCAAAACACCAATTCCAGGGGCCGCTAACAATAGGGGACCCAAAAAGCCATTTCCATGGGCCTAAAATCCCCATTTCCAAGGGCCCCTAACCCCTGGGACCCCAAAACCCCATTTCCAGCGACCCTTATCCACCGGGGGCCCCAATCCCCATTTCCAGGGGTCCCAAACACCAGGGGCCACAAATCACCATATCCAGGGGCTCCTATCCCCTGGGTCCCCAAAACCACATTTCCAGGGGCTCCAAACACCAGTGGCCCCAAATGCCCATTTCCAGGGGCCCCTAACCCCAGGGGCCCCAAAACTCCATTTCCAGGGGCCTCAAACTCCTGGGGCTCCAAAACCCCATATCCAGAGCCCCCTAACCCCTGGGGCCTGAGAACCCCATTTGCCGGGGCCCCTAACACCAGGGGCCCGAAAACCCCATTTTCAGAGGCCCCTAACTCTATGGGTCTCAAACCACAATTTCCAGGGGACCCTAACGCCTGGGGCCCCAAAACCGCATATCCAGGAGCCCCTAACAATAGGGGGCCCAACCCCCCATTTCCAAGAGACCCTAATTCCTGGGGCCCCGAAACCACATATCCAGGGGCCCCTAACACCAGGGGCCCCAAAACCCAATTTCCAGGGGCCCCTAACCCCAGGGGCCACAAAACCCTGTATCCAGGGGCCCCAAACCCCTGGGGACCCCACCCACATATCCAGGGGACCCTAACACCATTGGCCCAAAAACCTCATTTACCGTGGCCTCTAACCCTAGGGGCCCCAAACCCCCATATCCAGGGGCCCCTAACCAATAGGTCCCCAATACCCAATTTGCAGTGGCCCTTAACACCAGGGTCCTGAAAATCCCATTTCCAGGGACCCCTTACCCTAGGGGCTGGAAAATTCCATTTCCAGGAGCCCCTAATCCCAGGAGCCCCAATGCCCCATGTCCAGGGGCCCCTAACCCCCGGAGCCCCAATGCCCCATGTCCATGGGCCCCTAACCCCAGGGGCCCCAAAACCCCATTTCCAGCGTCCCCTAAACCCTCGGGCCTCAAAACCCCATTTCCAGGGGCCCTTAACCCCTGAGGCACCAAAACCCCATTTCCAGGGGCCCCTAAACTTGGGTGCCCCAACCTCCCATTTCCAGATGACCCTAACCGCAGGGGCCTCAGAACCCCATTTCCAGGGGACCCAAACATCAGGGGCCCCAAAGCCCCATTTCCAGGTGTCACTAAACCTGGGGGCCTCAAAACCCCATTTCCAGGTGCCCCAGACCCCTGGGGCCCCCAACCCAGATATCCAGGGGCCAACACAAAGGGTACCAAAACCCTATTTTTAGTGGCCCCTAGACCAAGGGGCCCCAAGCCCACATTTCCATGGACCCCTAACCATAGGGGAACCAAAACTCCATTGCCAGTGGCAGCTAACTCCTGGGGCTCAAAAAACCCATATCCAGAGGTCCCTAACCCCTGGGGCATAAAAACTACATTTCCAGTAGCCACTAACATCAGGGGCCCCAAAACCCCATTTTCAGAGGCCCCTAACCCTGGGGGCCTCAATCCCCAATTTCCAGGGTCCCCTAACAGCAGGGGCCCCAAAACTGCATATCCAGGGGCCCCTAAACGTAGGGGTCCTACCCCTCATTTCCAGGGGCACCTAATCCCTGGGGCCTCCAACCGACATAGTCAGGGGCCCCTAACACCAGGGGACCCAAAACCCCATTTCCAGGGGCCCCTAATCCCAGGGGCCACAAAACCCCATATCCTGGGATGCCTAACCACAGGGGCCCCAAAACCCAGTTTCCTTTGGCCCCTAACACCAAGGGCCCCAAAACCCCATTTCCAGAAGCACCTAAACCTAGGGACCCAAAAACCCCATTTCCAGGGGCCCGAAACCCCAGGGGACCCAAAACCCCATTCCTAGGGGCCCCTAACCCCTGGGGCCCCAAATCCCCATATCCAGGGGCAGCTAACACTAGAGGCCCAAAAACTCCATTTCCAGGGGCCCGAAACCCCAGGGGACCCCAAAACCTCATTCCCAGGGGCCCCTAACACCTAGGGCCCCAAATCCCCATATCCAGGGGCAGCTAACACTAGAGGTCCAAAAACTCCATTTCAAGGGGCCCCTAACACCAGGGGACCCAAATCCCCATTTCCAGGGGCCCCTATCCTCTGGGGCCTCAAATCCCTATTTCCAGCCGCCCCTAACACCAGGGGTCCCAAATACTCATATCCAGGGTCAGCTAACTCCAGGGGCCCCAAATCCCCATTTCCAGGTGCTCCTAACACCAGGGGCATCAAAACCACATTTCCAGATGCCCCAAACCCTGGGGGCCTCAAGACCCAATTTCCATGGGCCCCTAACACCAGGGACCCCAAAACCCCATATCCAGGGGTCCCTAACTGTAGGGGCCCCAACCCGCCATTTCCAGGGGCATCTAACCCCTGGGACCCCCTACCCACCTATCCAGGGGCCCCTAATAGAGGGGCCCCAAACCCCATTTCCAGGGATGCCTAACCCTGAGGGCCCAAAACCCCCATTTCCAGGGTCCCCTAACTGCTGGGGCCCCAAACTACCATTTCCAGGAGCCCCTAATCCTGAGGGCCCTAAAACCACATTTCCAGATACCCCAAAACCCTGGGGCCCCCAACCCACATATCCAGGGGCCACCAACACCAAGGGCCCCCAAACCCTATTTCCAGGGGCCCTTAACCCCAAGGGCCCCAAACCCCCATTTCCAGGGGCCCCTAACACCAGGGCCCCCAAAACAATGTCCAGGGGCCCCTATCCCCTGGGGCCCCAAATCCCCATATCTAGAGGCAGCTTACACCAGGGGCCCCAAAACCCCATTTCCAGTGGCCCCCAAAACCAGGGGCCCCAAATCTCCATTTCCATGGGCCCGTAACCCTGGGGGCCATAAATCCCCATTCCCAGGGGCCTCTATCCCCAAGGGCCCCAAAACCACATTTCCAAGGGCCCCTAAGACCAGAGGACCCAAAACCCAATTACCAGGTGCCCCCAAACCCCATTTCCAGGGGCCTCTAACACCAGGGCCCCCAAACATCTATTTCCAGGGCCCCAAACCCAAGGGCCCCAAACCCCCTTTTCCATGTGCCCCTACCCCTAGGGGGACCCAAACCCCCATTTCCAGCGGCCACTAACCCCAGGGGCCGCTGAACCGCATTTCCAGGGACCCCAAAACACAATTTCCAGGGGCGCCTAACACCAGGGGCCCAAAAACCACATTTCCAGGAACCTCAATCCCCAGGGGCCACAAATCCCCATATCCTGGGGTGCCTAAAGCCTGGGGACCCAAAGCCCCATTTCCAGGGGCCCCTAAAACCAGGGGTTCCAAAACCCCATTTCCAGGGGACCCCAAAAACCATTTTCAGGGGCCCCTAACCCCTGGGGCCCCAAAACCCCATTTCCAGGGGCCTCTAACACCAGGGGCCCCAAAACCCCATTTCCAGTGGCCCCTAACCCCTGGGGCTCCAAATCCCCATATCCAGGGGCGCATAACCCCTGAGGCAGCAAACACCCATTTCCACGGTCCCCAAAACACCATTTCCAGGGGCCCCTAACACCTGGGGCCCCAAAACCCCATTTCCAGGGGCCTCTAAACCTTGGGGCCCGAAACCCCATTTCCAGGGGGACCTGAACCCAGGGGCCTGAAACCCCCATATCCAGGGGCCCCAAAAACCAGGGGACCCAAATCCCCATATCCAGGGGACCCTAACCCTAGGGGCCCCAAACCCCTAATTACAGGTGCCCTAACCCTGGGGGCCCTAAAACCCTATTTCCAGAAGCCCCAAACCCCAGGAGCCACAAATCCCCATATCTAGGGCTGCCAGTCCCCAGGAGCCCCAAACCACCATTTCCAGGGGCCCCTAACACTACAGGCCCCGAAACCCCATTTCCAGAGGCCCCAAATACCAGGGGCCACAAATCCCCATTTCCAGGGGACCCAAACCCCTGCAGCCCCCAACCCACATATCCAGGGGCCATGAACACCAAGGGCCCAAAAAACCCATTGCCAGGGGTCCCTAACCCCAGGCTCCCAAAACCCCCATTTCCAGGGGCCCCTAAAGCCAGGGGCCCCAAAACGTTCTTTCTAGAGGCCCTTATCTCCTGGGAACCCAAATCCCATATCCAGGGGCAGCTAACACCAGGGGCCCCAAAACACCATTTCTAGGGGCCCCTAACCCTGGGGGGCCCGAAACCCCCATTTCCAGGGGCCCCTAACAGCAGGGGATCCAAACTCCCATTTCCAGGCGCCCCTAATCCAAGGGGCCCTTCAAAACCCCATTTCCAGGGGCCCCAAACCCCTGGGGCCCAAAACCCACATATTCAGGGGCCACCAACACCAATGGCCCCCAAACCCTATTTCCAGGGGCCCCTAAGCCCAGGGACCCCAAACCCCAATTTCCAGGGTCCCGTAACACCAGGAGCACCAATATCCCATTTCCAGGGACCCCAAATGACAGGGGCCCCAAAACCCCATTTCCAGTGGCCTCTAACCCCTGGGGCCCCAAACATCTATTTCCATGGCCCCTAAGCCTAGGGGCCCCAAACCCCTATTTCCATGTGCCCCTAACCCTAGGGGGCCCCAAATGCCTATTTCCACTGGCCGCTTAACCCAGGGGCCGTCAAACTCCATTTCCAGGGATCCCAAAACCCCATTTCCAGGGGCCCCTAACCCCAGGAGCCCCAAAAACCCCATTTCCAGGTGCCCCAATTCCCAGGGGCCACAAATACCCGTATCCAGGGGCGTCTAACTCTGGGGGACCCAAAACCCCATTTTCAGGGGCCCCTAATACCAGGGGTCCCCAAACCCCATTTCCAGGGGCCCCCAAACCCCATTTTCACAGGCCCCTAAACCCTGGGGCTCCAAAACCCCATTTCCAGGGGCCCCTAACACCAGGGGCCCAAAATCCCATTTCTAGGGGCCTCTAAACCTTGGGACCCGAAACCCCATTTCCAGGGGGACCAAACCCCAGGGGCGTGAAACGTCCATATCCAGGGGCCCCAAACACCAGGGGACCCAAATACCCATATCTAGGGGACCCTAACCCTAGGGCCCCAAAATCCCTATTTACAGGGGCATCTTACCCTGGGGGCCCCAAAACCCCATTTCCAGAAGCCCCAAACCCCAGAGGCCACAAATCCACATATGTAGGGCCTCCAGACCCCAGGAGCGCCAAAACCCCTTTTCCAGGAACCCTTAAAACCAGAGCTCCACGGAAACCCATTTCCAGAGGCCCAAAACCCCTGGGGCCACCAACCCACATATCCAGGGGACACGAACACGAAGGGCCCCAAAACCCCATTTCCAGGGGCCCCTAACCCCAGGCTCCCCAAACCCCCATTTCCAGGGTCTCCTAACCCCAGGGGTTCCAAACCCCCATTTCCAGGGGCCCCTAACCGTGGAGGTCCCAAAACCCCCATTTCCTGCAGCATCTAACCCCACGGGCCCCCAAACCCCCCATATACAGAGGCGCCTAACACAAGGGGCCACTAACACCCATATCCAGGGGCCCCAAAACCCCATTTCCAGGGACCCGTAACACCAGGAGCCCCAATATCCCATTTTCAGTGGTGCGAAACCCCCAGGGGCCCCAAACCCCCCATTTCCAATGTGCCCCTAACCCAAGGGGCTCCAAACCCCTATTTCCAGGGGCCCCTAACCGCAGGGGCGCCAACCCCATTTCCAGGGGCCCCCAAAACCCCATTTACAGGAGGCCCTAACCCCAGGGGCCCCAAAACCCCATTTCTAGGACCCCCAATCCCCAGGGGCCACAAATCCCCATATCCAGGGGCGCCTAACCCCTGGTACCCCAAAACCCCCATTTCCAGAGGCCCCTAAAACCAAGGTCCCCAAAACCCCCATTTCCAGGGGCCCCTACCTAGGGGCCCTAAAAACCCCATTTAAAGGGGCCCCAAAACCCCAATTTCAGAGGCCCCCTAACATCAGGGGCCCCAAAACAACATTTCCACGGGCCCCTAATCCCTAGGACTCCAAATTGCCATATCCAGGGGCGCCTAACCCCTGGATCCCCAAACCCCCATTGCAGGGGCACCAAAACTCCATTTCCATGGGCCACTAACCCCAGGGGCTCCAAAAACCCATTTCCAGGGGCCTCAAAACCCCATTTCCAGGGGCCCCTAACCCCGGGTTCCCAAACTTCCATATCTAGGCGTCCCAAAACCCCATTTCCAGTGGCCCCGACCACCTGGAGCACCAAAACCCAATTTCCATGGGCCCCTTAACCACTGATGCCCCCAAAACCACATTTCCAGGTTCCGCTAACACCAGGGGGCCTCCAAAAACCCATTTCCAGGGGCCCCAAACCCTGCGGCCCCCAACCCACATATCCTGGTGCACATAACAGCAGGGGCCCCCAAAACCCCATTTCTGGGGGCCCCCTAACCCTTAGGGGCCCCAAAAACGCCCATTTCCATGGGCCACAAACCCCAGGGCCTCAAATCCCCATATCGAGGGACGCCTAACCCTTGGGGCCCAAATCCCAATTTCTGGGGGCCCCTAAACCCATGGGCCACAAAACCTCATTTCATTTGGCCCCAAAACCCCATTTCCAGGGGGCCCTAAACCTGGGGCCCCAAAACCTCATTTCCAGGAGCCCCAATCCCCAGGGCCCACAAATCCCCGTATCCAGGGGCGCCTAACCCCTGGGGACCCAAAACCCCATTTCCAGGGGCCCCTAAAACCGGGGGCATCAAAACCCCCATTTCCAGGGGCCCCCAAACCCCATTTTCAGAGGCCCCTAACCCCTGGGGCCCCAAAACCCCATTTCCAGGGGCCCGCTTACCACTGGGGCTCCAAATCCCCATATCCAGGGGCACCTAACCCCTGGATCCCTAAACCCCCATTTCCAGGGGCCCCAAAACCCCATTTCCAGGGGCCACTAACACCTGGGCCCCCAAAAACACCATTTCCAGGGGCACCTAACACCAATGGCCCCAAAATCCCATTTCCAGGGCCTCTAAACCTTTGGGACCGAAACCCCATTTCCAGGGGGACCAAACCCCAGGGGCCCGAAACCCCCATATCCAGGTGCCCCAAACAACAGGGGACCCAAATCCCCATATCCAGGGGGACCCTAATCTTAGGGGCCCGAAACCCCTATTTACAGGGGCCCCCTTACCTTGGGGGCCCCAAAACGCCATTTACAGAAGCCCCATACCCCAGGAGCCACAAATCCCCATATCTAGGTCCGCCAGACCCCAGGAGCCCCAACACCCCATTTCAGGGCCCCTAATCCTAGGGGGACCCAAAACAAGATTTCCAGCGGCCACTAACACAAGTGGCCCCCAAACCCCATTTCCAGAGGCCCCTAAACCTAGGGTCCCCAACCCTCCATTTCCAGGGGCCCCTAACCCCAGGGGCCGAAAACCCCACTTCCAGGGGCCCCTAACACCAGGGGCCGCAAAACCCCATTTGAAGGGGCCTCAAACCCCTTGGGCACCCAACCCACATATCCAGGGGCTGCTAACTCCAGGGGACCCAAAACCTGAGGGACCCCAAAACCCCATTCTCAGGGGTCCCTAATTCCAGGGGCTGAAAACCCAATTTCCAGAAGCCCCAAACGCCAGGGTCCACAAATCCCCATATCCAGGGGCGCCAGCCCTGTGGCCAAGCAGGGAAATGAACAGAGCATTCTCTCTATAGAGCAACAGTGACACCGTGTGGCTACGTCAGTTAATGCACAGAGCCTTTCGCTCACAGAGCAACAGTGTCAGCAAGTGGCCACGAGGGTTAATACACAGAACATTTCCTCAAAGATCAACAGTGACATTGTGTGGCAAAGCGGGGTTATGCACAGAGCATTTCCTTACAGAGCAACAGTCACACCCTGTGGCCATGCGGGGTAATTCACAGAGCATTTACCTCTCAAAGCAACAGTGACACTCTGTGTCTATGTGAGGTAATACACAGAGTATTTCCCACACAGAGCAACACTGACACCTTGTGGCCATGCAGGGTAATGCACAGAGCATTTCCCTCATAGAGCAACAGTGACCCCAATTTCCCGTGGTCCCTAACCCTAGGGGACCGAAAACCCTATTTCCAGGGGCCCCTAACCCCTGGGGCATCAAAACCCCATTTCCAGGGGCCCCTAACTCCAGGTTCCCAAACCCCCATTTCCAGGGGCCCTTAACACCAGGGGGCCCAAAACCCCATATCCAGGGGCCCCAAAACCCCGTTTCCAGGGGCCCGTAACACCTTTTGCTCTGAGGGAGATATTCCTTGTGCATTAACCTGCGTGCCCACAGGGTGTCACTGTTGCTCTGTGAGGTAAATGCTCTGTGCATTACTTCACTTGGCCACACGATGTCACTGTTGCTCTGGGAGGAAAATAGTCTGTGCATTACCCAACATGGGCGCAGGATTTCACTGTTGCTCTGTCGGCGATAGTCTTAGTGCATTAACCTGGGTGGCCACACGGTGTCACTGTTACTCCATGTAGGAAATACTCTGTGTATTACCTTGCATGGCCACAGCGTGTCACTGTTTTTCTGTGAGGGAAATGCACTGTGCATTACCACACATGGTCAAACGGAGTCACTGTTGCTCCATGTAGGAAATGCTCTGTGCATTACCTGGCATGGCCACAGGGAGTCACTGTTCCTCCATGAGAGAAATGCTCTCTGCATTACCGCATGTCGCCACAGGGTGTCACTCCTGCTCTGTATGGGAAATTCTCTGTGCATTAACCCGCAGAGCCACACGGTGTCACTGTTGCTCTGTTAGGGAAATGCTCTGTCCATGACCCTGCGTGGCCACATGATGTCACTGATGCTTTGTGAGGGAAATGCTCTGTGCATTACCCTGTGCGATGAAACGGTGTCAGTGTGGCTCTGTGAGAGAGAGGCTCTGTGCATTACCCCACGTGGCCACAGGGTGTCACTCTTCCTCTGTGAGGGAAATGCTCTGTGCTTTACCCTGGTGGCCATATGGTCTCCCGGTTGCTCCCCGAAAGAATTACTTTGAGCATTACCCTATGTGGACACATGGTGTCACTGTTGCTCTGTTGGGGATATTCTTAGTGTATTAACCTGCATGGCCACACGGTGTCACTGTTGCTCCATACAGGACATGCTCTGTTCATTTGCCCGCTTGGCCACAGGGTGTCACTGTTGCTCTGTGAGGGAAATGCTCTGTGTGTTACCCCCCGCCTGGCAACAGGGTGTCACTGGTGCTCTGTGAGCAAAATGCTCTGCATTACCACACATAGCCACACATAGCCACACAGGGTGTCACTGTTGCTCTGTGAGGAAAATGCTCTGTGCATGATCCTGCATGGCCACACGGTGTCACTGTTGCTCAATGCAGGAAATGCTCTCTGCATTACCCTGTGTTTCCACAGGGTGCCATTGTTGCTCGGCGGGGGATATCCATAGTGCATTACCCTGCGTGGCCACACAATGTCAGTGTTTCTCTGTGGGGGCAATGCTCTGTGCATTACTCTGCGTGGGCACATGGTGTCACTGTTGCTCCATGAGAGAAATGCTCTGTGAATTATCCTGCGTGCCACAGGGGTTTCACTGTTCCTCTGTTGGGGATATTCCTTGTGCATTGCCCTGTGTGGACACAGGGTTTCACTGTCGCTTCATGCAGGAAATGCTCTGTGCATTACCCCAAAACCCAATATCCAGGGTCCCCTTACACCAGGGGCCCCAAAACCCCATTTCAAGGGGCCCCTAAACCTAGAGGCCCCAAATCTCCATTTCCAGGGGCCCATAACCCCAGGGGCCCAAAAACCCCCATTTCCAGGGCCCCAAAACCTTATTTCCAGGGGCCCCTAACCCCAGGGGCCCCAAAACCCCATTTCCAAAGGGCCCATAACACCACAAGCCCCAAAACCCCATTTCCAGGGGCCCCAAAACCTCATTTCCAGGGGCCTCTAAGACCTGGGGCCCCAAAACCCCCATTTCAAGGGGCCCCTAACACCAGGGGCCCCAAAACCCCATTTCCAGGGGTCCCTAACACCGAAGGCAACAAACCCCCATTTCCAGGAACACCAACACCAAGGGCCCCAAAACCTGATTTCCAAGGACCGCTAACCCTAGGGACCCCAAGCCCCCATTTCCATTGGCCGTTAACCCTAGAGGACAAAAAACCCCATTTCCAGGGGTCCCTAACCCCTGGGTACCCAAAACACCAATTGCAGGGGCCCGTAAACCTAGGGGGCCCCAAAAAAACCATTTCCAGGGGTCTAAAAGCCACATTTCCAAGGACCCCTAACCCATGGGGCTTCCAAAACCCTATTTCCAGGGACCCCTATCCACAGGGGGCCCAAACACCAGGGGTCACAAATCCTCCTATCAAGGGGCACCTAAACTCTGGGGCCCCAAAACACCCATTTCCAGGGTCGCCTAACACCTGGGGACCCAAAACCCCATTTCCAGGGGCCCCAAACACCAGGGGCCCCAAATCCCCATTTCCAGGGGCCCCTTACCCCTGGGGCCCCAAAACTCCATTTCCCAGTGGCATCTAACTCCTGGACCTCCAAAACCCCATATCCAGAGCCCCCTAACCCCTGGGCCCTAAAACCAAATTTTCACGGTCCCCTAACCGCAGGGGCCACATATCCCTATATCCAGGGTCCCAAACTCTAGGGGCTGGAAAATTCCATTCCAGGGGCCCCTATCAACAGGGGCCCCAATGCCCCATGTCCAGGGGTCGAAAACACCACTGGCTCCATATCTCCGTTTCCAGGGACCCCTAACTCAAGTGGCCCAAAACGCATTTCCAGGTCCCCTAACCCTGGGGCCCCAAAACCCCATTTCCAGGGTCCCCTAAACTTGGGGGCCCCAACCCCCCATTTCCAGGTGACCCTAACCGCAGGGGCCCCAGAACCTCATTTCCAGGGGCCCCTATCACCAGGGGCCCCAAATCCCCCATTTCCAGGCTCCCCAAACCCCATTTCCAGGGGCCCCTAACCCTTGGGGCCCCAAAACGCCACACCGAGGGTCTCCTAACACCAGGGGCCCCAAAACCCCATTTCTAGGGACCCCAAACCTCTGGGTCCCCCAACCCCACATATCCAGGGAGTCCCTTACACCAGGGACCCCAAAAGCCCATTTCCAGGGGCCCTTTAGAGCCCCAAAACCCCATTTCCAGGGGCCCCTAAGCCGGGGGGCCCGAAACCACGATTTCCATGGGCCCATAACTCCAGGGTCCTCAAACCCCCATTTCCATGGGCTCCTAACCCTGGGGGCAACAAAACTCTATTTCCAGGGGCCCCAAACCCCTGGGGCCCCCAAGCCAGATATCCAGGGGCCAACACAAAGGGTCCCAAAACTCCATTTCCAGTGCCCCCTAACTCCTGACGCTCCAAAACCCCATATCCAGAGGCCCCTAACCCCTGGGGAATCAAAACTACATTTCCAGGGGCCCTTAACACCAGGGGCCCCCAAACCCCATTTCCAGAGGCCCCTAACCCTGCAGGACTCAAACCCCAATTTACAGGGTCCCCTAACACCAGGGGACAAAAAAGCCCATATCCAGGGGACCCTAACCGTAGGGGCCCCAACCTCCCATTTCCAGGGGCCCCTATCCCTGGGGCCCCCAAAACCCTATTTCCAGGGGCCCCTAACCCCAGGGGCCACAAATCGCCATATCCTTGGGCGACTAACCACAGGGGCCCCAAAATCCAATTTCCATTGGCCCCTAACACGAGGGGCCCCAAAACCTCATTTCCAGGAGCCCCTAAAACCTAGGGACCCAAAACCCCCATTTACAGGGGCCCAAAACCCGAGGGGCCCCAAAACCTCATTTACAGGGTCCCCTAACCCCTGGGGCCCCAAATCCCCATATCCAGGGGCAGCTAACACCAGGGACACCAAATCCCCGTTTCCATGGGCCCCTAAACCCAGGGGACCCAAACCCCCATTACCAGGTGGCCTAAAACCTGGGGACCCCAAAAACCCATTTCCAGGGACCCCACCGTTAGGGCCCCCCAACCCACATATCCATGGGCCACCAACACGGAAGGGCTCCAAAAACCCTATTTCCAGGGACCCCTAACCCTAGGGGCCTCAAACCCCCATTTCCAGGGGCCCCTAACCCAAGGGGCCCCAAAACCGCATTTCCATGGGCCCCAAGCCACAGTGGCCACAAATCCCCATATGCATGAGACTCTAACCCCTGGGCCCCAAAAAGCAATTTCCAGGGGCCCATAACACCACAGGCCCCAAACACCCATATCCAGGGGCCCCTAACACGATGGGCCCCAAAACCCCGCTTCCAGGGTCCCCTAACCCCAGGGGCCCCCAACACACATATCCACGGGCCACCAACAAAAAGGGCCCCAAAACCCTATTTCCAGGGGCCCCTAAACCTAGGGGCCCCAAAACAAGATTTCCAGGGGCCCCTAAACCCAGGGGCCCCAAAACCCCACTTCAACGTGCACTTAACACCAGGGGCCCCAAAACTCCATTTCAAGGGGCCCTAAAACCCCTTGGGCGCCCAACCCGCATATCCAGGGGCCCCTAACTCCAGGTACCCGAAGGCCCCATTTCCAGGGGCCCCTAATCCTAGGGGCCCCAAAATCCCATTTCCAAGGGTCCCTAACCCCAGGGGCCCCAAAACCCAATTTGCAGAGGCCCCAAACCCAGGGTCCACAAATTCCCATATCCAGGGGCGTCTAACCCCTGGGGCCCCAAAACACAATTTCCACAGGCCCCCTAACACTAGGGGCTCCAAAACCCCATTTCCAGGGCCCCCTAACATTAGGGGGCCGAAACCCCCCATTTCCAGGGCCCCTTAACCCAGGGGCCCCAAAACCCCATTTCTCAGGGGCCCCTAACACCAGAGGCCCCCAAACCCCATTTCCA
This sequence comes from Aldabrachelys gigantea, assembly GCA_026122505.1. Taxonomy (NCBI): domain Eukaryota; kingdom Metazoa; phylum Chordata; order Testudines; family Testudinidae; genus Aldabrachelys; species Aldabrachelys gigantea. The sequence continues at coordinate 22,345,391 of CM047503.1, forward strand.
GGGGCCCCTAACCCCTGGGGCCCCAAAACCCATTTCCATGGGCCCCTATCCCCTGGCACCCCAAATCCCCCATATCCAGGGGCAGCTAACACGAGGGGCCAAAACCCCTACTTCCAGGGCCCCTAACCCTAAGGATTCAACCCACCATTTCTAGGGTCCCTAACACCTGGGGTCCCAAAACCACATATCCAGGGGCCAGCAACACCAGGGCCCCAAAACCCCCATTAACCCAGGGGCCCCAAAACCCCCATTTCAAGGTGCCCCTAACCACAGGGGCTCCAAAACCCCATTTCCAGGGGCCCCTATCCCCTGGCACCCCAAATCCCCATATCCAGGGGCAGCTAACACCAGGGGCCCCAAAACCCCATTCCAGGGGCCCCTAACCCTGGCGGCCCGAAACCCAAATTTCCAGGGGCCCCTAACCATGGGGACCCCAAACTCCCATTTCCAGGCGCCCCTAACCCTGAGGGCCCTAAAACCCCATTTCCAGGGGCCCCAACCTCTGGGGCCCTCCCAACCCACATATCCAAGGGCCACCAACACCAAGGGCCCCCAAACCCTGTTTTCCTAGGGGTCCCTAATCCCAGGGGCCCCAAACCCCCATTACCCGGGGCCCTTAACACTGCGGACCCGAAAACGCCTTTTCCAGGGTCCCCAAACCCTTGGAACCCCCAACCCACATATACAAGGGCCACCAACACCAAGGGACCCAAAACCCCTATTTCCAGGGGCCTCTAACCCTGGGGGCCCCAAACCCGCATTTCCAAGGGCCCCTAACCCCAGGGGCCCAAAACCCCCATTTTCCAGGGGGACCCTAATCCTGGGGGCCCCAAAACTCCATTCCAGGGGCCCCAAACCCCTGGGGCCCCAAAACCCCATTCCAGGGTCCGACCCAACACCAAGGGCCCGAAACCCCTATTTCCAGGGGCCCCTAACCCCAGGGGGCCCCAAACCCCCATATCCAGGAGCAGCTAACACCAGGGGCCCCAAAACCCCATTTCCAGGGGCCCCTAACACCAGGGGCCCAAACACTCCATATCCAGGAGCCCCTAGCCCTGGGGGCCCAAAAGCCCTATTTCCAGGGTCCCCTAACCCAAGGGGCCACAAAACCGCATTTCCAAGGCCGCAAAAACCCTATTTCCAGGGGCCTCTAACCCCTGGGGCCCCAAAACTCCAATACCAGGGTTCCCTAACAACCAGGAGCCCGAGAACCCTATTTCCGGGGGCCCCAAAGCTCCATTTCCAAGGGCCCATAACCCCTGGGGCCCCAATACCCCTTTTCCAGGTGCCCCTAACACAAGGGCCCCAAAAACCCCATTTCCAGGGGTCCAAAACTCCAGGGGGCCCCAAATCCCTATTTCCAGGGGCCCCTAATTCCAGTGTTCCCAAAACCCCATAACCAGGGGCCCCTATAACCAGTGGCCCCAAAACCTGATTTCCAGTGTCCCCTATCCCCAGGGGCCCCAAACCCCTATTTCCAGGGGCCTTTAAGCCCATGGTCCCCAAAACTCCATTTCCAGGAGACCCCTAACCCCAGGGGGCCAGAAAATCCCCATATCCAGAGGTGTCTAACTTCTGGGGCCCAAAAACTCATATCCAGGGGCCCCTAAAACCAGGGGACTTTAAAATCACACTTCCAGGGGCCCCTCACCCTAGGGGCCCCAAACCCGCATTTCCTAGGGCCCCAAAACCCAGTTTCCAGAGGTACCTAACCCCTGTGGCTCCAAAAACCACATTTGCATTGGCCTCAAAGCACAATTTCCAGGGCACTTAACACCTATTTCAAGGGGCCTGTAACCCCAGGGGCCCCAAATACCCCATTTCCAGGGGCCCCTAACATCAGAAGCCCCAAAACCCCATTTCCAATGGCCCCTAAACCTAGGTGCCGCAACCCCCCCATTTTCAGGGGCCCCTAAGCTCAGGGTCCCAAAACACCATTTCCAGGGGCCCCTAAGACAAGGGCCCCCAAACCCCATTTCCAGGGCCCCAAACCCCTGGGCACACAACAACATATAACCAAGGGCCCCTAACACTAGGGCACGGAAAACTGCATTACCAGGGGCCCCTAACCCCATGGGCAACAAAACCCCATTAACAGGGTCCCCCTAAACCTGGGGGCCCCAAACCTCAAATTCCAGGGGACCTAACCCCATGGGCCCGAAACCCCGATTTCCAGGGGCCTCTAACCCCAGGGGACCCAAAACCCCATATCCAGGGGCCCCTTAACTGTAGGGCCCCCATACCCACCATTTCCGGGGGGCCCCTAACACCAGGGGCCCCAAAACCACATTTCCAGGGCCCTAACCCCAGGGGCCACAAATCCCTATATCCAGGGGCGCCATACCCCTCGGGCCCCCAACCCACATAGCATTACCACACAGGGTGTCACTCTATGCATTACCCCGCGTGGCAAGAGAGTGTCACTGTTGCTCTTGAGAAAAATGCTCTGCATTACCAAACGTAGCTACAATGTGTCACTGTTGCTCTGTGACGGAAATGCTCTGTGCATGTCCCTACATGGCCAAGTGGTGTCACTGTTGCTCAATGTAGGAAATGCTCTCTGCATTACCCTCTGTTTCCACAGCGGTGCCATTGATGCACTTCCAGGGGCCCCAAAACATCATTTCCAGGGGCCTCTAACACCTGGGGCCTCAAAACCGCATTTCAAAGGGCCCCCTAACACCAGGGGCCCCAAAACCCTATTTCCACGGTCCCTAAACCTAGGGAACCAAAAACCCCATTTCCCAGGGGGCCCGAAACCACAGGGGACCCAAAACCCCATTTCCAGGGGCCCTAACCCCTGGGGACAAAAATCCCCATATCCAGGGGGCAGCTAAGAGCAGGGGCCATAAAACCCCATTTTCAAGAGGGCCCCTAACACCAGGGGCCCGAAATCCACATTTCCAGAGGACCATAACCCCTGAGGCCCCAAATCCCCATTTCCAGGTGCCCCAAACACCAGGTGCCCCAAACCCCATTTCCAGATGTCCCATAACCCTGGGGGGCCTCAAACCCCCAATTTTCCAGGGCACCCTAACACCAGGTGCCCCAAAACCCCATATCCGAGGGGCCCCTAACCATAGGATCCCTAACCCGCCCTTTTCCAGGGGACCCTAATCCCTGGGACGCCCCCAACCCACATATCCAGGGGCCCCTAACACCAGGGGCCTGAAAACCCCATTTCAGGGGCCACTAACCCCAGTTGCCACAAATCCTCATATCTAGGGACGTACTAGCCCCTGGGGCCCCAAAACCAAATTTCAAAAGCCCCTAACACCAGGGGCCCGAAAACCCCATTTCCAGGGGCACCTAACCCTAGGGACCCCAAATCCCATTTCCAGGGGAAACTTACCCTAGGGGGCCCAAAAAGCCCATTTCCAGGCCCCCCTAATCACAGGAGCCCCAACAAACCATTTCCAGGGCCGCTAACCCCAGGGGCCCCAACCCCTGAGTTCCAGGGGCCCTTCAGCCCACGGGCCCCAAATCCCCATTTCCAGGGCCCCCAAAACCCTGGGGCCCAAAACCGAACTTCCAAGGGCCCACAACTCCAGGGGCCCCAAAACACCGTTTCCTCGGGCCCCTGATCCTAAGGTCCCAAAACCCCACATTTCCAGAGGCCTCTAACACCAGGGGCCCGAAAACCCCATTTCAAAGGGCCCCTAACACAAGGGGACCTAAAACCCCATTTTACACAGGCCCCCTACCCCTGGGGTCCCCAGAACCCCATTTCCAGTTTCCCCTAACCCTGGGGGCCCAAATTCCCATTTCCAGAGCCCCAAACCCGGGGGCCCCAACCCACATATCCAGGGGCCACCAACACCAAAGGCCAAAAACACTATTCCTGGGGCCCCTAACCCTAGGGCCGCAAACCCCCATTTCCAGGGGTTCCTAACCCCAGGGGCCCCAAACGCCCATATCCAGAGGCCCCTAACACCAGTTGGCCTCTAACACCCATATACACGGGCCTCAAAACCCCATTTCCAGGGGCCCGTAACACCCAGGAGCCCCAATATCCCATTTCCAGGGGCGCCAAAACCCAGGGGCCCAATCCCCCATTTCCAGGGGCCATTAACTCCTGGGGCCCAAAACCCCTATTTCCAGGGCCCAGAGCCCTAGGGGCCTCAAAAACCCATTTCCATGTGCCCCTAACCCTAGGGGCCCCAAACCCCTCTTTCCAGGGGCACCTAACCCCCAGGGCCCCAAACCCCATTTTACAGGGGCCCCAAACCCCATATACAGGGGCCCCAATCCCCAGAGGCCGTAAATCCGCATATCTAGGGGCGCCCTAACCCCTGGAGCTCCAAAACCCCATTTCCAGCGGGCCATACCCTCTGGGCCCCAAAACACCATTTAAAGGGGGGTCCAAACCCCATTTACAGGAGTTCATAACCACTGGGGCCCCAAAACCCAATTTCCATGGGCCCCTTAACACAAGGGGCCCAATACCCGATTTCCAGGGGGCCCCTAACCCCTGGGGCTCCAAATACCCATATCCAGGGGCGCCTACCCCCCGGGGCACCCAAACCCCCATTTCCAGGGGCCTCAAAACCCCATTTACAGGGGCTCGTTACCCTAGGGGCCCCAAAACTGAATTTCCAAGTGCCGCTAACACCAGGGGCCCCAAAACAGCATTTACAGGGGCCCCAAACCCCCTGGGGCTCCCACCCCACATATCCAGGAGCACCTATCACCAGGGGACCCCAAAACCTATTTCCAGGGGCCCCTAACCCAGGAGCTCAAAACCCCATTACCAGAGGCCACAAACCCCAGGGAACCACAAATCCCCATACCGAGGGGCGCCTAAACCCTGGGGCCCCAAAACCCCATTTCCAGGGGCCCCTAACACCAGTTGCCCCAAACTCCCAAAATCCAGAGGCCCCAAAACCCCCATTTCCAAGGGCTTCTAACACCAGGGGCCCCAAAACCCTTTCCAGGGGCCCCAAACACCATTTCCATGGTCCCCTAACCCCTTTGCCCCCAAAATCGCATTTCCAGGGGCCCTAACACCAGGGGCCCCAAAACCCATTTCCAGGGGCCCCTAACACAACCAATGGCTCCAAAACCCAATTTCCAGCGGCCTCTAAACCTTTGGGCCCTAAACCCCATTTCCAGGGGGACCTAACCCCAGGGGCCCGAAACCCCCATATCCAGGGGCCCCAAACACCAGGGGACCAAAATCCCCATATCCAGGGGCCTCTGAACCCAGGGGCCCCAAAACCCCATTTCAAGAAGCCCCGACAACCCCAGAAGCCACAAATCCCCATATCTAGGGGAGCCTGACCCCAGGAGCCCCAAAACCCCATTTCCAGGGACCCCTAACACCAGAGGCCCCAAAACCCCATTTCCATAGGCCCCAAACCCCAGCAGCCACAAATCCCCATTTCCAGGGGCCTGAAACCCCTGGGCCCCCCCAACCAACATATCCAGGGGCCATCAACACCTAGGGCCCCAAAACACTATTTCCAGGTGGCCCCTAAACCTGGGGCCCCAAACCCACATTTCCAGGGGTGCCTAACCCCTGAGGCCCCAAAACCCGCATTTCCAGGGGTCCCTAACCCCTGGGGCCCCCCAACCCACATACCCAGGGGACACCAACACCAAGTGCCCCAAAACCCTATTTCCAGGGGCAACTAACCCCAGGGGCCCGAATTCCCATTTCCAGGGGCCCCTTACCCTGGGGGCCCCAAAAATCCATTTCCAGGGGCCACATAGTCCAGGGGCCCCCAAGCCACATATCCAGGGGCCACCAACACCAAGGGCCCCAAAACTCTATTTCAGGTGCCCTTAAACCTGGGGGCACCAAACCCCCATTTCCAGGGGCCCTTAACCCCTGTGGCCCCAAACTCCCCATTTGAACAGGCCCCTAACCAATAGGGGCCCGAAACCCCTATTTACAGTGCCCCCTAACCCTCGGGGCCCCAAAACCCCATTTGCAGAAGCCCCAAACCCCAGGGGCGACAAATCCCAATATGTAGGGGACGCCTGACCCCAGGAGCCCCAAAAGCACATTTCCAGGGGCCCCTAACACCAGTGGCTCCGAAAACCCCATTTCCAGATGCCCCAAATCCCAGGGGCCGCAAATCCCCCATATCGAGGGGCGCCTAACCCCTGGTGCCCCAAACCCCAATTCAATAGGGCCGTAACACCACGGACCCCAAACCCCCCATTTCCCAGGGTCCCCAAAACCCCATTTCCAGGTGCCCCTAACCCCTGGGGGTCCCAAAACCCCATTTCCAGGGGCCCCAACCCTAGGGGGCCCCAAATCCCCATATCCAGGGGCTTCTAAACCCTGGGGCCCAAAAACCCCATTTCCAGGGTACACTAACACCAGGGGCCCCAAAACTCCATTTCTAGGGCCCCAACACCCGATTTACAGGAGACCCTAACCGCTGGTGCCCAAGACCCCCATCTCCAGGGGCCCCCAACCCGTCGGGGCCGTAAAATCTCATTTCAGGGGACCCTTAACATCTGGGGCCCCAAACCCCCATTTCCAGGGGCCAATAACCCTAGGTGCCCCAAAACCGAATTTCAAGGTGCCCCAAACCCCAGGGGCCTCAAATCCCCATATCCAGGGGCCCCTAACTCCTGTGGCCCCAAAATCCCATTTCCAGGGACTCTAAGCCCAGGGGCCCGGAAACCCCACTTCCATGGGCAACTAACCCTGGGGGCACTAAACCCCCAATTGCAGGGGCCCCTAAACCGAGGGGGCCCGAAAACCCCATTCAAGGGGCCCCAAACAACAGGGGCCCCAAAACGCCATATCAAGGGACCACTAACCCTGGGGGCCCAAACCCCATTTACAGGGGCATCTAACCCCAGTGGCCCTAAACTCCCAATTTCCAGGGCCCCCTAACCCTGGGGGCCCCAAAACAACATTTCCAGGGAGCCTCAAACCCCAGGGGCCACAAATCCCCACATCCAGGGGCGCCTAAGCCCTGCGGCCTCAAAACGCCATTTCCAGGTGCCCCAAACCCCAGGGTGCCCCAAAATCCCCATATCCAGGGGCCCCTAACCCTAGGGGCCCCCAAATTCCAATATCCAGGGTCCCCGAATCCTGGGGCGCTCCAAAACCCAATTATCCAGGAGCCCCTAACACCAGAGGCCCCAAAACCCCATTTCCAGGCGCCCCTAACCTCTGCGGCCCCAAAACCCCTTTCCAGGGGTCTCAAACCACAGGGGCCCCAAATTTCCATATCCAGGGGCCCCTAACTCATAGGTCCCCAAAACTCAGTTTCCACGGGCCCCTGACACATGGGGCCCCCAAAAAAGCATTTCCAGGGGCCACTAAACCCTGGGGCTCCAAATCACCATATCCAGGGGCCCCTAACCCCTGGGGCCTCAAAACCCCGTTTCCAGGGGCCCCTAAAACCAGGGACCCCAGAAACCCATTTCCAGGGGCCCCTAAACCTAGGGGCCCAAAACCCTCATTTAAAGGGGCCCCAAAACCCCATTTTCGGGATCCATTAACCCCTGGGGTCCCAAAACCCAATTTCCAGGGGCCCCTAACCCCATTGGCCCCAATACCCAATTTCCAGGGGCCACTTACCCTATTGTCCCGAAAACCCATTTGCAGGGACTCCTAACCCCAGGGGCCTCAAAACCCCATTTCAAGGGGCCCGTAACACCAGGAGCCCCAATATTCCCCATTTCCAGTGGCCCGAAATCCCAGGGGCCACAAACCCCCATTTCCAGTGGTCCCAAACCCCTGGGACCCAAACCCCTCTTTCCAGGGCCCCTAAACCCTTGGGGGCCCCCAAAACCCAATTTCCATGTGCCCCTAACCCTAGGAACCCCAAACCCCCATTTCCAGTGGCCCCTAACTCAGGGGGGCCCGAAAATCCCATTTCCAGGGGACCTAAAGCCCTGGGGCCCCCAACCCACATATCCAGGGGCCACCAACACCAAGTGCCCCCAAACCCTATTTCAGGTGCCCCCCTAACCCTGGGGGCCCAAAACCCCCATTTCCTTGAGCACCTAACCCCTGGGGCCCCAAACTCCCATTTCCAGGGTCCCCTAACCTTTGGGGCCCCAAAACCCCATTTCCAGAAGCCCCAAAACCCCAGGGGCCACAAATCCCAATATGTAGAGTTGCCGAACCCCAGGAGCCCAAAAACCCCATTTCCAGGGGCCTCTAACACCAGTTGCCCCGAAAACCCCATTTCCAGAGGCCCGAAAACCACAGGGGTCACAAATCCCCATATTGAGGGGCGCCTAAACCCTGGAGCCCCGAAACCCCATTTCCAGAAGCCCCTAACACCCGGGGCCCCAAAACCCCATTTCCAGGGGGCACCCAAACCCAATTTACAGGTGTCCCTAACCCCTGGGGCCCCAAAACCCCATTTCCAGGGGCACCCCAAACCCCATTTCCAGGGGCCCCTAACCCCTGGGGCCCCCAAACCCCATTTCCAGTGGCACCTAACACCAGGAGCCCCAAAACCCGATTTCCAGTGCCCCTAAAACCCCATTTCCTGGGGCCCCTAACCCCTGGGGCCCCAAAACCGCATTTCCAGGGGGCCTCTAACCCCTGTGCCCCAAAACCCCTTTCCAGGGGCCCCAAAGCCCCATATCCAGGGGCCCCTAACACATCTGTTCCCAAAACCCAATTTCCAGGGGCCCCTAACACCAGGGTCCCCCAAAAACTCATTTCCAGAGGCCCGAAACCCTAGGGGCCAAAAACCCAATTACCATGGGCACAGAACACCTGGGGCCCCAAAACCCCATTTCCATGGGCCCCCAGCCCCGGGGGCACCAAAACCCCGTTTCCATGGTCCCTAGTCCTAGGGGGCCCCAAACCCCCATTTAGATGTGCCCCTAACCCTAGGGGGGTCCCAGACACGTATTTCCAGTGGCCGCTAACCACAGGGGCCGCCAAACCCTATTTCCAGGTACCCCAAAACCCCATTTCCAGGGGCCCCTAACCCCAGGGGCCCCCAAAAACCCCATTTCCAGGAGCCCCAATCCCCAGGGGCCACAAATCCCCGTATCCAGGGGGCGACTAACCCTGGGGGACCCAAAACCCCATTTCCAGGGGCCCCTAAAACTAGGGGCCCCCAAACCCCATTATCAGGGGCCCCCAAACCCCATTTTCAGAGGCCCCTAACACCTGGAGCCCCAAAACCCGCATTTTCCAGCGGCCGCTAAACTTGGGGGCCCCAACCCCCCCATTTCCAGATGACCCTAACCCCAGGGGCCCCCAACCCCCATTTCCAGTGGTCCCTAACCCTCGGGGCCCCGAAAATCCAATTTCCAGGGGACCTAAAGCCCTGGGGTCCCCAACACACATATCCAGGGGCCACCAACACCAAGGGCCCCAAAACCCTATTTCAGGTGCCCCTAAACCTGGGGGGCCCCCAAAACCCCTTTTCCCAGGGTCCCTAACATCTGCATCCCCAAAACCCCAATTCCAGGGGGACCCTAACACCAGGGGCCCCAAAACCCCCATTCTTGGGCCCCAAAACCCCATTACCAGAGCCCCTAACCCCTGGGGACTCAAAACTCCATTTACAGGGTCCTCTAATACCAGGGGCCACAAAACCCCATCTCCAGGGGGCCCCTAAACCGTCGGGCCTCAAAACTCCATTTCCAGTGGCCCCCAACCCAGGGACCGCAAAACCTCATATCCAGGGGCTCCTAAACCCTGGGGCACCAAAACTCCATTTTTCACCGGCCCCTAACCCCTGGGGCCCTACAACCCCATTTCAAGGGGGCCCCTAACCCCAGGGGACCCAAACACCCATTTCCAGGTGCCCCAAACCCCTGGGGGCCCCAAAACCCCATATCCAGGGCCCCCAAACCTCTGAGGCACTAAAAATCTCATTTCCATGGGGCCCCCTAACTATTGGGGCCCCAAACCCCCATTTCCAGTGGTCCCTAACCATAGGGGTCCGAAAACCCCATTTCCAGGGGTCCCTAAACCGAGGATCCCAAAACCCCACTTCCAGGGGCTCCTCACCTCAGGGGCCCCAAACCCTCATATCCAGGGGCCCCCAAACCCCATTTCCAGTGTCCCCTAACCCCTGGGGCTCCCAAACCCCATTTCTAGGGGCCCCAATATCTCATTTCCATGGGCCTATAACCCCTGTGGGCCCCAAAACCCCATTTTCAGGGGCCCACTAACCCTGGGTCCCCAAAACGCCTTTTCCATAGGCCCATAACACCCAGATTGCCCCTAACACCCTTGTCCAGGGGACCCCAAAACCCCATTTCTAGCGCCCCAAAACCCCATTTCCAGGGGTCCCTAACCCCTGGGGCCCAAAAAACACATCTCCAGGGGCCCCCTTAACCACTTGGGCCGTAAAACCTCATTTCCAGGGGGACCCTAACTCCTTGGGCTCCAAATCACATTTCCAGGGGTCCCTAACCCTAGGTGTCTCAAAACCGAATTTCAAGGGCTCCAAACCCCAGGGGTCACAAATCGCCATATCCAAGGACCCCTATCCCCTGTGTCCCCAAAATCCCAATTCCAGGGACTCTCTCCCCAGGGGCCCCCAAACCCCCATTTTCAGGGGCCCAAACCCCTGGGGCACCAAAACCCCATTTCCAGCGGCCCCTAACCCCTCTGGGCCCCAAACCCCATTTCCAGGGGCCCTAACACCAGGGGCCCCAAAACCCCATTTCCAGTGACCCCCAAACCCCATTTCCTGGGCCCCCTAACCCATGGGGCCCCAAAACTGCGTTTCCAGGGGCCTCTAACCCCTGTGCCCCAAAACCCCTTTCCAGGGGCCCCCAAAGCCCCTATATCCAGGGGCCCCTAACACATAGGTTGCCAAAACCCAATTCCAGGGGCCCCTAACACCAGGGGCCCCAAAAACCCATTTCCAGAGGCCCCAAACCCTTGGGGCCCAAAACCCCATTTCCATGGCCACAGGACACCTGGGGCCCCAAAACCTCATTTCCAGGGGCCCCAAAAACCCATTTCCATGGGCCCCTAACCCCGGGGGGTACCAAAAGCCCATTTCCATGGCCCCTAGTCCTAGGGGTCCCAAACCCCCATTTCCATGTGCCCCTTACCCTATGGGGTCCAAGACCCGTATTTCCAGTGGCCGCAAAGCACAGGGGCCGCCAAACCCTATTTTCAGGGACCCAAAAACCCCATTTCCAGGAGCCCCAATCCCCAGGGGCCACAAATCCCCGTATCCAAGGGCGCCTAACCCCGGGGGACCCAAAACCCCATTTCCAGGGGCCCCTAAAAGTAGGGGCCCCAAACCCCCATTTCCAGGGGCCCCGAAACCCCATTTTTAGAGGCCCCTAACCCCTGGGGCCCCAAACCCCCATTTCCAGGGGCCCCTAACAACAGGGGCCCCAAAAACCCCCATTTCCAGGGCCCCCCCTAACCACTGGGGCTCCAAATCCCCATATCCAGGGGCGGCTAACCCCTGGGTCCCCAAACCTCCATTTCGAGGGGTCCCAAAACCCCATTTCCAGTTGCATCTAACACCAATGGCCCCAAAATCCCATTTCCAGGGGCCTCTAAACCTTTGTGCCCAAAACCCCATTTCCAGGGGGAATAAACCCCAGGGGCCCGAAACCCCATATCCAGGGGCCCAAAAAACACCAGGGGTCCCAAATCCCCATATGCCAGGGTACCATAACCCTAGGGGCCCGAAAACCCTATTTACAGGGGCCCCGTACCCTGGGGTCCCAAAAACCCCATTTCCAGAAGCCCCAAACCCCAGGGGCCACAAATCCCCATATCTAGGGCCGCCAGACCCCAGGAGCCCCAAAACCCCATTTCCAGGGGCCCCTAACACCAGAGGGCCCCGAAAACCCATTTCCAGAGGGCCCCCAAACCCCAGGGACGAGCAAACCCCATTTCCAGGGGCCCTAAACCGTGGAACCCCCAACCCACATATCCAGGGGCCACGAACTACCAAAGGCCTCAAAACCCAATTTCCAGGCGCCCCTAACCCTAGGCGCCAAAAACCCCATTTCCAGGGTCTCCTAACCCCAGGGGCCCCAAACCCCCATGTCCACAGGCCCCTAACACCGGGGGCCACTAACCCCCCTTACCCAGGGGGCCCCAAAACCCCATTTCCAGGGGCCCGTAACACCAGGAGCCCCAATATCCCATTTCCAGTGGCCCGAAACCCCAGGGGGCCACAAACCCCCATTTCCAGGGGTCCCTAAACCCTAGGGCCCCAAACCCCCATTTCCAGGGCCACTAACCCTTGGGGCCCCAAACCCCCATTTCCATATGCCCCTAACCCTAGGGCCCCAAACCCCCATTTCCAGTGGCCCCTAATTCTGGGGGACCAAAAATCCCATTTCCATGGGCCCTAAAGCCCTGGGGCCCCCAACCCACATATCGAGGGGCCACCAACACGAAGGGCCCCAAAACCCAATTCCAGGGGCCCCTAACATGAGGGGCCCCGAAAACCAATTTGCAGAGGCCCCAAACCCTAGGGCCCCAAACCCCCATTTCCAGGGCCACTAACCCTTGGGCCCCAAACCCCCATTTCCATATGCCCCTTACCCTAGGGGCCCTAAAACCCCATTTCCGGGGGCCCCTAACCTCTGAGCCCAAATGTGAATATCTAAGGGCAGCTAAGACCAGGGTCCCCAAAACCCCCCATTTCCAGGGGCCCCTATCCCCAGGGGACCCAAAACCCCCATTTTCAGGAGCCCCAAACCACAGGGGCCACAAATGTCCACATCCAGGAGCGCATAACGTCAGAGGCCCCCAAAAACCCCATTTCCGGGGGCCCGTAACCCCTGGGGCCCTAAAACTCCATTTCCACCTGCCCCTAACACCAGGTGCCCCCAAAGCCCCATTACTAGGGGCCCGAAAACGCCATTTCCAGGGGCTTCTACATCCTGGAGCACCCAAACCCCAATTCCAGGGGCCCCATAACACCAGGGCCCCCATAAACTCCATTTCCAGGGGCCCCTAAATCCTGGGGCCCGAAAACTCCATTTCCAGGGACCCCTAACCACAGGGAAAAGAGAAAATGCCTTTTCCAGGGGACCAAAACACCAGCGGACCAAAATCCCCATATTCAGGGGAACCAGCCCCTGGGGGCCCCAGAAACCCAATTTCAAGGGGCCCCTAATACTAAGGGGCCAGAAAACAACATTTCCAGGTGCCCCTAAACCTAGGGGCCCCAAAACCCCATTTCCAAGGTCCCCAAACCCCAGGAACCCCGAACCCCATTTACAGGGGCCCCTAACCCCTAGGGCCCCCATCCCACATATCCAAGGGCCCCTAACACAAGGGTCTCCAAAACCCCATGTCCAGGGGCCCCCTAACCCCAGGGGCCCCAAAACCCCATTTCCATGGTCCCCAAACCCCAGGGGCCACAAATCCCAATATCCAGGGGCGCCTAACCCCTGGGGCCCCAAAACCCAATTTCCAGTGGCCCCTAACACCAGGGGCCCCAAAACCTCATTTCCAGGGGCCCCCAACCCCAGGGGCCCCAGAACCCCATTTCCCAGTATCCCCAAACCCATGGGGGCTCAAATCCTCATATCCAGGCGCCAGCTAACCCCAGGGGCCCCAAAGCCTCATTTCCAGTGGCTCCAAATCCGAGGGGCCTCAAAGTCGCAATTCCAGGGGCCCCTAACCCAAGTGGCCCCAAAGCAGCATTTCCATGGTCCCCAAACACCAGGGCCTCAAATCCCCATTTCTAGGGGCCTCTAACACCTGGGACCCGAAAACCCCAATTTCCAAGGGACCCTAACTCTAGGGGACCCAAAAACCCATTTCCAGGGGCCCCTAAGCCTAGTGGCCCAAATCGCCTATTTCCAGGGTCCCCTAACCCCAGGGGCCAAAAAACCGCATTTCTAGGGACCCTTATCCCCTGGGGTTCCAAATACCCATATCCAGCACAGTTAACTCCAGGGGCCCCAACCCCCCATTTCCAGGGTGCCCTAATCCTGGGGACCCAATAATCCCATTTCCAGGGGCCCCAAACCGTTAGGGCCCCCAACCCACATATCCAGGGGGCCACCAACATGAAGGGCCCCAAAACCCTATTTCCAGGGACCCCTAACCCTAGAGGCCCCATACGCCCATTTCCAGGGGCCCCTTACACCTGGGGCCCTCAACCCACATATCCAGGGGCCACCAACACCAAGGCCCCCAAAACCCTATTTCCATGGGCCCCTAATCCTAGGGAACCCAGAACAAGATTTCCAGCATCCACTAACACAAACGGCCCCCAAAACCCCATTTCCAGAGACCCCTAAATTAGGGGCCCCAACCCCCCATTTCCAGGGGCCCTAAAACCCCATTTAAAGGGGCCTCAAACCCCTTCTCCACCCAACCCAATTATCCAAGGGCTCCTGACTCCAGGGGACCCAAAACCCGAGGGACCCCAAAACCCCCATTTCCAGGGGTCCCTAACCCCAGGGGCCCTAAACCCCAATTTCCAGAAGCCCCAAACGCCAGGGTCCACAGATCCCCCATATACAGGGGCACCAGCCATATGGCCAAGCCGGGAAATGAAGAGAGCATTTCCTGTATGGAGCAACAGTGACACCGTGTGGCTACGTGTGGTAATGCACAAAGCCTTTTGCTCACAAGGCAACAGTGACACCTTGTGGCCACGCGGGGTAATACACACAGCATTTCCCTCAAAGATCAACAGTGACATTGCGTGGCAAAGCGGGGTTATGCACAGAGCATTTCCCTTACAGAGCAAAAGTCACACCCTGTGGCCGTGCGGGGTAGTGCACAGATCATTTACCTCTCAAAGCAACAGTGACACTGTGTGGCTACGTGGGGTAATGCACAGAGCATTTCCCTCACAGAGCAACACTGACACCGTGTTTCCATGTGGAGTAATGCACAGAGCATTTCCCTCATAGAGCAACAGTGACCCCCATTTCCAGTGGTCCCTAACCCTAGGGGCCGAAAACCTCATTTCCAGGAGCCGCTAAACACTGGGGTCCCAAAACCCCATTTCCAGGGGCCCCTAACCCCAGGTTCCCAAAACTCCCATTTCCAGGGGCCCCTAACCACAGGGGGCCCCAAAACCCCATATCCAGGGGCCCCAAAACCCCATTTCCAGGGGCCCCTAACACCTGCTGCTCTGTGGGAGATATTCCTTGTGCATTAACCTGCGTGGACACAAGGTGTAACTGTTGCTTGATGCAGGAAATGCTCTGTGCATTACTCCACGTGCCCACAGGGTGTCACTGTTGCTCTGTGAGGTAAATGCTCTGTGCATTACCTCACTTGGCCACACGGTGTCACTGTTGCTCTGTGAGTAAAATGGTCTGTGCATTACGCTGAATGGGCACAGGGTTTCACTGTTGCTCTGTCGGCGATAGTCTTAGTGCATTAACCTGGGTGGCCACACCTTGTCACTGTTACTCCATGTAGGAAATACACTGTGCATTACCTTGCATGGCCACAGGGTGTCACTGTTGCTCTGTGAATGAAATGCTCTCTGCATTATCACACGTAGGTACACGGTGTCACTGTTGCTCCATACAGGAAATGCTCTGTTCATTAACCCGCTTGGCCACAGGGTGTCACTGTTGCTCTGTGAGGGAACTTCTCTGTGCGTTACCCTGCCTGGCAACAGGGTGTCACTGTTCCTCTATGAGCAAAATGCTCTGCATTACCACACGTAGCCACATGGTGTCACTGTTCCTCCATGTAGGAAATGCTCTGTGCATTACCTTGCATGGCAACAGGGTGCCACTGTTGCTCTGTGAGGGAAATGCTCTGTGCTTTACCACACGTGGCCACACGAAGTCACTGTTGCTCCATGTAGGAAATGCTCGGTGCATTACCTGTCATGGCCAGAGGGAGTCACTGTTGCTCCATAAGTGAAATGCTCACTGCATTACCGCACGTGGCCACAGGGTGTCACTCTTGCTCTGTATGTGAAATTCTCTGTGCATTAAACTGCATGGCCACACGGTGTCACTGTTGCTCTGTTAGGGAAATGCTCTGTCCGTGACGCTACGTGGCCGCATGGTGTCATTGATGCTCTGTGAGGGAAATGCTCTGTGCATTACCCCGTGTGGCAAAACGGTGTCCAGTGTGCCTCTGTGAGAGAAAGGCTCTGTGCATTACCCCATGTGGCCTCAGGGTCTCACTCTTCCTCTGTGATGGAAATGCTCTGTGCATTACCCTGCGTGGCCACATGGTCTCCCGGTTGCTCCCCGAAAGAATTACTTTGTGCATTACCCTGTGTGGCCACATGGTGTCACTGTTGCTCTGTTGGCGATATTCTTAGTGTATTAACCTGCATGGTCACACGGTGTCACTGTTGCTCCATACAGGAAATGCTCTGTTCATTTTCCCGCTTCGCCTCAGGGTGTCACTGTTGCTCTGTGAGGGAAATGCTCTGTGCATTATCACACGTAGCCACCACGGTGTCACTGTTGCTCAGTGAGCAAAATGCTCTATGCATTACAACACGAAGCCACACGTTGTCACTGTTGCTCCATACAGGAAATGCTCTGTTTCATTTCCCCCGCTTGGCCACAGGGTGTCACTGTTGCTCTGTGAGCAAAATGCTCTGCATTACCACACGTAGCCACACAGTGTAACTGTTGCTTTGTGAGGGAACTGCTCTGTGCATGACCCTGCATGGCCACATGGTGTCACTGTTGCTCCATGCAGGAAATGCTCTCTGCATTACCCTGTGTTTCCACAGGGGTGCCATTGTTGCTCGGCGGGGGATATTCTTTAGTCCATTACCCTGAGCGGCCACACGGTGTCACTGTTGCTCTGTTAGGGAAATGCTCTGTGCATTACCCTGCGTGGCCACAGGGTGTCAGTCTTGCTCTGTGGAGGATATTCCTTGTGCATTATCCTGCGTGGACACAGGGTGTCACTGATGCTTCATGCAGGAAATGCTCTCTGCATTACCCAAAAATCCCATTTCAAGGGGCCCATAACCCCAGGTGCCCCAAAACCTCATTTCCAGGGACCCCTAACCCCAGGGGACCCAAAACCCCATTTCCAGTGGCCCATAACACCAGGGGCCCCAAAACCCCATTTCCAGAGGCCCCATAACATCATTTTTAGGGGCCTCTAACCCCTGGGGCTCCAAAACCCCATTTCAAGGGGCCCCTAACACCAGGGGGCCAAAAACCCCATTTCCAGGGGCCCCATAACATCATTTTTAGGGGCCTCTAACCCCTGGGGCTCCAAAACCCCCATTTCAAGGGGTCCCTAACACCAGGGGGCCAAAAACCCCATTTCCAGGGGCCGCTAACCCTGGGGGTAACAAACCCCCACTTACAGGACCACCAACACCAAGGGCCCCAAAACCCTATTTCCAGGGGCCACTAACCCTAGGGACACCAATCCCCCATTTCCATTGGCCGCTAACCCTAGAGGACCTAAAACTCCATTTCTAGGGGCCCCCTAACTCCTGGGGACCCAAAACACCAATTCCAGGGGCCCCTAAACTTGGGGGCCCCAACCTCCCATTTCCAGGTGACCCTAACCACAGGGGCCCCAGAACCCCATTTCCAGGGGCCCCTATCACCAGGGGCCCCAAATCCCCATTTCCAGGGGCCCCTAACCCCAGGGGCACCAAAACCCGATTTCCAGGGGCCCCTAACCCTAGGGGCCCAAAACCTCCCATTTCCAGGGGCCCCCCATCCCCATTTCCACGGGCCCACAACCCTTGGGGGACAAAAACGCCATTTCCAGGGTCTCCTAACACCACGGGCCCCAAAAGCCCATTTCTAGGGACCGCAACCTTCTGGGTCCCTAAACCCACATATCCAGTGGCCCCTTACACCAGGGGCCCCCAAAAGCCCATTTCCAGGGGCCCCTAAACCTAGGGGCCCCTAAGCCACTTTTCCAGGGGCCCCTAAGCCGGGGGGCCTGAAATCGCAATTTCCTTATGCCCATCAAATCCAGGGGTCCTCAAACCCCCATTTCCAGGGGCTCCTAACCCTGGGGGCTACAAAACCCCATTTCCAGGGGCCCCCAAACCCCTTGGGGCCCCCAACCCAGATATCCAGGGGCAAACACAAAGGGTCTTAAAACCCCTGTTTCCAGGGGCCCATAACCCAAGGGGGCCCAAACCCACATTTCCATGGATCCTTAACCCCAGGGGGCCCAAAACTCCATTTCCAGTGCCCCCAGCTCCTGTGGCTACAAAACCCCATATCCAGAGGCCTCTAACACCAGGAGTCCCAAAACTCCATTTCCAGGGGCCCGTAACCCTGGGGGGGAAAACCCCCCATTTCCCAGGGACCTCTAACCCCAGGGGCCAAAAACTCTATTTCCACGTTCCTCTAACACCAGGACACCCAAAAGCCCATATCCAGGGTCCCCTATACCCTGGGACCCCCAAATCCTCATATCCAGGGGCCCCTAACACCAGGAACCCCCAAAACTCCATTTCCAGGGGCACCAAAACACTGTGGCCACAAATCCCCATATCCATGAGACCCTAACCCCTGGGACCCCCAAAAAGCAATTTCTAGGGGCCCATAACACCAGGTTCCACAAATCCCCATATCCAGGGGCCCCCTCACCCCCACGGGCACCAAACACCCATATCAGGGGCCCCTAACACGAGGGGCCCCAAAACTCCATTTCCAGGGATCCAGTAACCCCAGAGGCCCCAACCCACATATCCAGGAGCCACCAACAAAAAGGGCCCCCAAAATACTATTTCCAGGGGCCCCTAATCCTAGGGGCACCAAAAACAAGATTTCCAGGGGCCACTAACACCAGGTACCCCAAAACTCCATTTCCAGAGCCCTCTAACCCTAGGGGCCCCAACACCCGATTTCCAGGGGCCCCTAACCCGGGGGGGGCCAAAACCCCCCATTTACACTGGCACCTAACCCCAGGGGCCCTAAACCTCCATTTCCAGGTGTCCCAAACCCCAGGGGCCCTAAATCCCCATATCCAGGGCCCCTAAACACACGAGCCCCAAAACCCCATTTCCAGGTGCCTGTAACCATAGGGGCCCCAAATTTCAATATCCAGTGTCCCTTAACTCCTGGCGCATGAAAAACCTCATTTCCAGGAGCCCCTAACACCAGGGGCCCAAAACCTCATTTTCAGGGGCCTCTAACCCCTGGGGCCCCAATCCCCATATCCAGGGGCCCCTAACACTGGGGGGCCCCCAAAACCGCATTTCCAGGGGCCCCTAACCCCTGGGGCTCCAAACAATCATATCCAGGGCCTCTAACCCCTGGGGCCTTAAAACCCCATTTCCAGAGGTCCCTTAAAAC
>CM047503.1:22365051-22437382 GCA_026122505.1 Aldabrachelys gigantea
TCCCCCAGGCCGCCAAAACCCCATATCCAGGGGCCCCAAAACCCCATTTCCAGGAGCCCCAATCCCCAGGGGGCCACAAATCCCCATATCCAGGGCGCCTAAACACCTGGGGCCTAAAAACCCCATTTCCAGAGGCCCCTAAAAACAGGCATCCCCAAAAATCCATTTCCCAGGGCCCTCTAACATCAGGGGCCCCTAAACAACATATCCAGGGACCCCTAACACCAGTGGCCCCAAACCACAGGGGCCACAAATCCCCATATCGAGGGGCGCCTAACTCCTGGGGCCCCAAAACCCCATTTCCAGACGCCCCTAACACCAGGGGCCCAAAAACCCCATTTCCAGGGGCCCAAAAACCCTATTTCCAGGTGTTCCTAACCCCTTGGGCCCCAAAACCCAATCTCCAGGGGCCCCTAACCCCAGGGGCCCCAAAACCCCATTTCCAGAAGCCCCAATCCCCAGGGGCCACAAATCCCCATATCCAGGGTCGCCTAACCCCTTGGGGCCCCAAAACCCCATTTCCAGGGGGCCCTAAAACCAGGGGCCCCCAAAACAGCATTTCCAAGGGGCCCTACACTAGGGGCCCAAATAACCCCATTTTAAACGGGCCCCAAAACCACTTTTTTCAGGGTCCCCTAACCCCTGGGGCCCCCAAAACCCAATTTCCAGGGGCCCCTAACACCAGGGGATCCAAAACCCCATTTCCAGGTGCCGATAACACCCAGGGGCCTCAAAACCCCATTTCGAGGGGCCCCAAAGCCCTGAGGCCCCCAACCCACATATCCAGGGGCACCTAACACCAGAGGCCCCTAAACCCCATTTTTCGGGGGCCCCCTAAACCTACCGGCCCCAAACCCCCATTTCCAGGGGCGCCTAACCCCTTGGGCCCCAAAACCCCATTTCCACAGGCCCCTAATGCCATGGGCTCATAACCCAGGGGCCCCCAAAACCCCATTTTCACGGGCCCCCCAAACACCATTTCCAGGGTCCCCTAACCCCTTTGCCCCCAAAACCGCATTTTCTGGGGACCCTAACACCAGGGGCCCCAAAAAATCCATTTCCAGGGGCACCTAACAACAATGGCCCCAAAACCCCATTTCCAGGGGGCGTCTAAACCTTGGGGCCCGAAAACGTGATTTCCAAGGGGGAAACTAACCCCAGGGGCCCGAAAACTCCCATATCCAGGTTCCTCAGCACCAGGGGACCCAAATCCCCATATCCAGGGGCCCCTACTCCTAGGGTCCCGAAACCCC
The DNA here is from genome assembly GCA_026122505.1 of Aldabrachelys gigantea. Lineage (NCBI taxonomy): Eukaryota > Metazoa > Chordata > Testudines > Testudinidae > Aldabrachelys > Aldabrachelys gigantea. The sequence continues at coordinate 22,366,305 of CM047503.1, forward strand.
TATTTACAGGGGCCCCTAACCCTGGGGGCCACAAAACCCCATTTCCAGAAGCCCCAAACCCCAGGGGCCACAAATCCCCATATCTAGGGCCGCCAGATCCCAGGAGCCCCAAAATCCCATTTCCAGGGGCCCCTAACACCAGAGGCTCCGAAACCCCATTTCCAGGGGGCCCCAAAACCCCTGGGTTCCCCAACCCACATATCCAGGGGGCCACCAACACCAAGGGCCCCAAACCACTATTTCCAAGTGCCCCTAAACCTGGGGGCCCCAAACCCACATTTCCAGGGGCCCCCTAACCCCTGAGGGCCCAAACCCCCATTTCCAGGGGCCCCTAACTCCTGGGGCCCCAAACTCCTATTTTCAGGTGCCCCTAAACCTGGGGGACCCAAACCCCCATCTCTAGGGGCCCCAATGCCCTGGGGTCCCCCAACCCACATATACAGGGGACACCAACACCAAGGGCCCCAAAACCCTATTGTCAAGGGGCCCCTAAGCCCAGGGGCCCCAAAACCCCATTTCCAGGGGGCCCCTAACCCTGGGGGCCACAAATCCCCATTTTTAGGGGGCCCCAAAACCCTCGGGGCCCCCAACCCACATATCCAGGGGGCCACCAACACCAAGGGCCCCAAAACCTTATTTCAGGGTGTGTCTAAAGAAGGGGGCCCGAAACCCCATTTCCAGGGGCCCCCCAACCCCAGAGGCCCCTAAAACCCTTATCCAGGGGCCCCGAAAACCCCATTTCCAGGGGTCCCTAACACCAGGGGCCATAAAACTCCATTTCTAGGGCCCCAAAAACCCCATTACCAGGGGGACCCCTATTCCCCTAGGGGGCCCCAAAAACTCCATTTCCAGGGGTCTCTAACACCAGGGGGCCCCAAATCCCCATATCCAGGGGGCTCCTAAACCCTGGGGCCCCTAAAACACCATTTTTTCAGGGGCCCCTAACACGTGGGGGCCGTACAATCCCATTTCCAGGGGCGCCTAACCCCAGGGGACCTCAACCCCCCGTTTCCAGGTGGCCCCCAAACCCCTGGGGCCCCAAAACCCCATATCCAGGGCCACCTCACCACTGGGGGCACTAAAACCTCATTTCCAGGGGCCCCCAAAACTCCTGGGGCCCCAAACGCCCCATTTCCAGTGGTCCCTAAACCTAGGGGCCCGAAAAACCCCATTTCCAGGGGCCCCAAAACCCAGGATCCCAAAGACCCCATATCCAGGAGCACCTAACCCAAGGGGGCCCCCAAAACCCCATATTCAGGGGGCACCAAACCACAGTGGCCAAAAAATCCCCATATCCATGGGGACCCTAACCCCTGGGACCCCCAAAAGGCAATTTTCCAGTGGCCCATAAAGCAGCAGGGTCCCCCAAAATCCCTGTTCCAGCGGGTCCTCAACCCTAGGGTCCCAAAACACCCATATCCAGGGGATCCTAACACTAGGGGCCCCCAAAACCCCATTTCCCAGGGGTCCCCTAACCCCTAGGGACTCAAACCCCTATTTCCAGGGACCCTTAAACCCCAGGGGCCCCAAAACCCCATTTCCAGGAGCCCCTAACCCCAGGGGCCACAAACCCCACATCCAGGGGCGCCTAACTCCTGGGTCCGCCAAAACCTCATTTAGAGTGGCCCTATAACGAGGGAGCCCCCAAAACCCCATTTCCAGTGTCCCCTCAACTTAGGGGCCCCCAAACCCCCATTTCCAGGGCCCCCAAATCCCATTTCCAGAGATCTGTAACCCCTGGGGCCACAAAAACCACATTTCTATTGGCCCCCAAAGCCCCATTTACAGGGGCCCCTAACCCTAGGGGCCCCAGACCCCTATTTCCAGGGGGCCTTTTAACCGTAGGGGGCCCCAGAACACCATTTCCAGGGGACCCAAACCCCTGGGGCACCGAACCCATATAACCAAGGACCCCTAACACCAGGGGACACAAAACCCCATTTCAAGGAGCCCCGAACCCTGGGTGCCCCAAAACACCATTTCCAGGTGTCCCTAACCCCCAGGTGCCCCAAATCCCCATTTTCAGGGGCGCCAAACCCAAGGGGGCCATAGATCCCTATATCCAGGGCGCCCTAACCCCTGGGGGCCCCAAAAACCCAATTTCCAGGGGCCCCTAACACCAGGGGCCCCAAAACCCAATTTCCAGGGGTCCCTAACCCTAGGAGCCCAAAACCCCCCATTTTTGATACTGCCCCCTAATGCAAGGGACCCCAAAACCCCATTTCCAGGGGCCCCCTAACCACCAGAGGCCCCAAAACCCCGTTTCCAGGGGCCCCCATACACCATCTTCCAGGGGCAACCATACCCCTGGGGCGCAAAACCCCCATTTCCACGGTCCCCTAACACCAGGGGGCCCCCCAATACCCCATTTCCAGGGGTCCCCCAAAACCCCATTTCCAGGGGCCTCTAAGCCATGGGGCCCCCAAAATCCCAATACCCAGGGGCCCCTAACACCCAGGGGCCCCCAAAACCCTATTTCCAGGGGCCCCAGAGCTCCATTTCCAAGGGGCCCCTAACCCCTGGGGGGCCCAAAACCCCTTTTCCAGGGCCCCTAACTCTAGGGGCCAACCCCCCATTTCTAGGGGGACCCTAAACCTATGGGCATCAAAACCCCATTTCCAGGTGTCCCTAACCCCAAAGGCCCCAAATCCCCGTTTCCAGGGCCCCCAACCCCAGGGGCCACAGATCCCTATATCCAGGGGCGCCTAACACCTGGGGCCCCAAAACCCCATTTCCAGGGGCTCCAAACCCCTGGGGCCCCCCAACCCAGAAATCCAGAGGCCAACACAAGGGGGTCCGGAAAACCCTATTTTCCATGGGCCCCTAACCCAAGGGGCCCCAAACCCACATTTCCATGGACCCCTAACCCCAGGAGACCCAAAACTCCCATTTCCAGAGGCACCTAACCCCTGTGGCCCCAAAACCCCATTTCCAGGGGCCCCTAACTCCAGGGGCCCCAAAATCCAATTTCCAGGGGGCTCCTAACCCTAGAGCCCCAACCCCCCATTTTTAGGGCTCCCAACTCCTTGGAGCCCAAAACCTATTTACGGGGGGTCCCAAACCCCTGGGGCCTCCAATCCACATATCCAGGGGGACACCAACACGAAGGGCCCCAAAACCCCATTTCCAGGGGCACCTAACCCTAGGCGCCCAAAACCCCCATTTCCAGGGGCCCCTAACCGCAGGGGCCCCAAAAAACCCATTTACAGGGGCCCTATCCCCTGGGACCCCAAATCCCCATATGCAGGGGCAGCTAAAACCAGGGGGCCAAAACACCATTTCAAGGGGGTCCCCTAACCCCAGGGCCCCAAAACCCCATTTCCAGGGGCCCCTAACCCTGGGGGCCCCAAACACCCATTTCCAGGGGCCACCAAACCACAGTGGGCCACAAGTCCCCCATATCCATGGAACCCTAACCCCTGGGGCCCCAAAACGCAATTTTCCAGGGGGCCCATAACACCAGGGTCCTCAAAACCCCATTTCCAGGGGTCCTCAAACCTAGGGACCAAAAGCCCCATTTACAGGGGCCCCTAACCCCAGGAGCCACAAATCCGCATATCCGGGGGCCCCTAACCCCACGGTCCCCAAACACCCATATCCAGGAGCCCCTAATACTAGGGGCCCTAAAACCCCATATCCAGGGGGTCCTCAAACCTAGGGCCCAAAAAACCCATTTCCAGGAGCCCCTAACCGCAGGGGCCCCAAACCCACATATCCAGGGGCCAGCAACAAAAAGGGACCCCAAAACCCTATTTCCTGTGGCCCCTAATCCTAGGAGCCACAAAACAAGATTTCCAGGGGCCACTAACACCAGGGTTCCCAAAACCCCATTTCCAGAGCCCTCTAACCCAAGGGGCCCCAACCCCCCATTTCCAGGGGCCCCTAACCCTAGGAACCCCCAAACCCCACTTCAACGTCCCCTAACACCAGGGGTCCCAAAACTCCATTTGAAGGGGCCCCAAACCCCTCGGGCACCCAACCCACCTGATGGTTCCCAAAACCCCATTTCCAGAGCCCTCTAACCCAAGGGGCCCCAACCCCCATTTCCAGGGGCCCCTAACCCCTAGGAACCCCCAAACCCCACTTCAACGTCCCCTAACACCAGGGGTCCCCAAAACTCCATTTGAAGGGGCCCCAAAACCCCTCGGGCACCCAACCCACCTATTAAGGGGCCCCTAACTCCAGGGGACCTAAAACCCCATTTCCATGGGCCCCTAACCCTAGGGGCCCCCAAAATCCCATTCCAAGGGTCCCTAACCCTGGGGGCCCGAAACCCAAATTTCCAGGGGCCCCTATCCCCTGGGACCCCAAATCCCCATATCCATGGGCAGCTAACACCAGGGGCCCCAAAACCCCATTTCAAGGGGCCCCTAACCTGGGGGTCCGAAACCAAAATTTCGAGGGGCCCCTAACCATAGGGACCCCAAACACCCATTTCCAGGCGCCCCTAATCCTGAGGGCCCCTAAAACCCATTTCAAGGGGCCCCAAACTTCTGGGGCCCCCAACCCACATATCCAGGGGCAGCCAACACCAAGGGCCCCCAAACCTTATTACTAAGGGCCCCAAATCCCAGGGAACCAAACCCCCATTACCAGGGGCCCCTAACCCTGGGGACTGGGAAAACCCCTTTTCAAGCGGGACCAAACCTTGGGGCCCCCAAACCACATATAAAAGGGCTACCAACACCAAGGGACCCAAAACCCTATTTCCAGGGGCCCCTAACCCTGGGGGCCCCAAACGCACATTTCCCAAGGGCCCCTAACCCCAGGGGCCCAAAACCCCATTTCCAGGGGCCCCTAACCCTGGGGGCCCCAAACTCCATTTCCAGGGTCCCCAAACCCCTGGGGCCCAAAAACCCCATTTCCAGGGTCCACCAGCACCAAGGGCCCCAAAACCCTATTTCCATGGGCCCCTAACGCCAGGGGCCCCAAACCCCCATATCCAGGGGCAGCTAACACCAGGCACCGCAAACCACATTACAGGGGCCCCTAACACCAGGGGCCTCAAATTCCCATTTCCAGGGGACCCTAACCCCTAGGGCCCCAAAATCCTATTTCCAGCCGCCCCTAACACCAGGGGCCCCAAATCCCCATATCCAGGCTCAGCTAACACCCGGGGGCCCCAAATCCCCATTTCCAGGGACCACTAATACCAGGGGCCCCAAAACCCCATTTAAAGATGCCCCTAACCTGGGGGACTCAAAACCCCAATTTCCAGGGGCCCCTAACACTAGGGGCCCAAAAACCCCATATCCAGGGGCCCCTAACCATAGGGGCCCCAACCCGCCATTTCCAGGGCGCCCCTAACCCATGGGACCCCAAACCAAATATCCAGGGGCCCCTAACACCAGGGGCCTCAAAACACCATTTCCAGGGGCCACTAACCCCAGGGTCCACAAATCCCCATATCTAGGATCGCCTACCCCTGGGGCCCCAAAACCAAATTTCAGGGGCTCCTAACAGCAGGGGCCCCAAAACCCCATTTCCAGCGTCCCCTAACTCTGAGGGACCCCAAACCCCCATTTCCAGGGGCCCCTACCTTAGGGGCCCAAAAACCCCATTTCCAGGGGCCGCTAACCCCAGGGGCCCCAACCCCGCTTTTTCCAGGGGCCCTTAAGCCGAGGGGCCCCAAAACCCCATTTCCATGGGCCCCTAACCCCTAGGGCCCCAAAACCCCATTTCCAGGGGCCCCAAAACACCACGGGTACCAAAATCCCCATTTCCAGGGCCCCTAACCCCAGGGGCACCAAAACCCCAATTTCCAGGGGCCCCTAGCCCCTGGGGCCTCAAATCCCCATGTCCAGGGGAAGCTAACATCAGGGGACCCAAAACCCCATTTCAAGGGGCCCCTAACCCCTAGGGCCCCAAAACCCCATTTCCAGGTTCCCTGAAAACCATGGGGCCCTAAAACCCCATTTCCAGGAGCCCTAAACCTGTGGGCCCGGAACCCCCACTTCCAAAGGCCCCTAACCCCAGGGGCCTCTAAACACCATTTCCAGGGGCCCCAAACAGCAGGGGCCCCAAATCCTCATTTCCAGGGGCTCCTAACCCCAGGGGCCACAAAACCCAATTTCTAGGGTCCGCAAACCTCTGGGGACCCCAACCCACATATCTAGGGGCCCCAAACACCAGTAGCCCCAAAACCCCATTTCCAGGGGGCCCCTAAATCTGGGGGCCGCAAAGCATCACTTCCAGGGGCCCCTAAGCCTGGGGGACCGAAACCCCCATTTCCAGGAGCCCAAAACCCCTGGGGCCCCCAACCCACATATCCAGGGGCCACCAACACCAAGGGTCCCAAAACACTATTTCCAGGGGCCTGTAACCCTAGGGGCACCAAACCCCCTTTTCCAGGTGCCCCTAAAACCAGCAGCCCGAAAGCCCCATTTCCAGTGGCCCATAATTCCTGGGGACCCAAAACCCCATTTCCAGGGGCCCCTAACACCTGGGGTCCCAAAACCCCATTTCCCGATGCCCCCTAACCCTGGGGGCCCCAAAACCCATTTCCAGGGGCCCCTAACCCTAGGGACCCCAAACCCCATTTTCAGGTGCCTCCAAACCCCAGGGGCACCAAAACCCCATTTCCAGGGGCCCCTAAACCCCTGGGGCCCCAAAACCCAATTTCCAAGGGCCCATAACTCCAGGGGCCCCAAAAACCCCATTTGCAAGGGCCCCTTACCATAAGGTACCAAAATCCCGATTTCCAGGGCCCCTAACACCAGGGGCCCCAAAGCCCCATTTACAGGGGCCCCATCCCCTTGGGCCGCAAATCCCCATATCCATGGGCAGCTAACAGCAAGGCCCCCAAACCCAATTTCAAGGGGCCCTTAAAACCAGGGGCCCTAAAACCGCACTTCCAGAGGCCCCTAACCCTGGGGGCCCGAAACCCCCATTTCCAGAGGCCCCTACCCCTGAGGGCCCCAAACCCCAATTTCCAGGGTCCCCTAACACTGGGGGCCCCAAAACACCATTTCCAGGGCCCCAAACCCCTGGGGCCCCCAATCCACATATCTAGGGGCCACCAACACCAAGGGCCCCAAAATATTATTTCCAGGGGCCCCCTAACCCTAGGGGCCGCAAACCACCATTTCGAGGGGCCACAAACCTCAGGGGCCCCAAACAACAATTTCCAGGGGCCCCTAACCCCTGGGGCCCAAAACCCCTTTTTCCCAGGGCCCCCAACCCTGGGAGCCCCAAACACCCATTTCCATGTGCCCCTAAACCAAGGGTCCCCAAATCCCTCTTTCCCAGGGTCCACTGACCCCAGGGGCCCCAACCCCATTTCCAGGGGCCCCAAAACCCCATTTCCAGGGGCCCTTAAGCTCAAAGGCCCCAAACACCCATTTCCAGGGGCACGAAACCACAGTGGCCACAAATCCCCATATCCATGGGCCCCTAACCCTAGGGGCCCCAAAATCCCATTTCCAAGGGTCCCTAACCCTGGGGGCCGAAACCCAAATTTCCAGGGGCCCCTATCCCCTGGGACCCCAAATCCCCATATCCAGGGGGCAGCTAATACCAGGGGCCCCAAAACCCCACTTCAATGTGCCCCTAACACCAGGGGCCCCAAAAATCCATTTGAAGGGGCCCCAAACCCCTCGGGCACCCAACCCACATATCCAGGGGCCCCTAACTCCAGGGGACCCCAAAACTCCATTTCCTGGGGCCCCCTAACCCTAGGGGCCCCAAAATCCCATTTCCAAGGGTCCCTAACCCTGGAGGCCTGAAACCCAAATTTCCAGGGGTCCCTATCCCCTGGGACCCCAAATCCCCATATCCATGGGCAGCTAACACCAGGGGCCCCAAAACCCCATTACAAGAGGCCCCTAACACCAGGGGCTGCAAAACCCCATTTCCAGGGACCCCTAACCCTGGGGGCCCGAAACCCAAATTTCGAGGGGCCCTAACCATAGGGGCCCCAAACTCCCAATTCCAAGCACCCCTAATCCTGAGGGCCCTAAAACCCCATTTCCAGGGGTCCCAAAGCTCTGGGGCCCCCAACCCACATATCCAGGGGCATTCAACACCAAGGGGCCCCCAAACCTTATTTGTAGGGGCCTGTAATCCCAGGGGACCCAAACCCCCATTTCCAGGGGCCCCTAACCCTGGGGACTGGGAAAACCCCTTTTTAAGCGGGACCAAACCCTTGGGGCCCCAAAGCACATATAAAAGGGCCACCAACACCAAGGGACCCAAAACCCTATTTCCAGGGGCCCCTAACCCTGGGGGCCCCAAACTCGCATTTCAGGGCCCCCTAACCCCAGGGGCCCAAAACTCCATTTCCAGGGGCCCCTAACCTGGGGGCCCCAAAACCCCATTTCCAGGGGCCTCTAACCCCTGGGGCCCGAAAACCCCAATACCAGGGGTCCCTAACCACCAGGAGCCCGAGAACCCTATTTCCAGGGGCCCCAAAGCTCCATTTCCAAAGGCCCATAACCCCTGGGGCCCCAAAACACCATTTCCATGTGCCCCTAACCTAAGGGCCCCAAAACACCATTTCCAGGGGCCAGAAACACCAGGATCCCCAAATCCCCATTTCCAGGGGCCCCTAACCCCTGAGACCCCCAACCGACATATCCAGGGGCCCCTAACACCAGGGGCCCCAAAAGCCCACTTCCAGAGGCCCGTAACCCTAGGGCCCCAAGCCCCCAGTTGCAGGTTATCCTAACCCAAGGAGCCCCCAAAACACCATTTCCAGGGGCACCAACCACAGTGGACACAAATCCCCATATCCATGGAAGCCTAACCCCTGGGGCCCAAAACCCCCATTTGCAGGGGCCCATAACACCAGGAGCCCCAAAACCCCATTTCCAGAGGCCCTAACTCTGGGGGGCCGCAAACCCCAATTTCCAGGGGCCCCTAAAGCCAGGGCCCCAAAACCCCATATCCAGGGGCCTCTAACCGTAGGGGCCCCAACTCCCCATTTCCCAGGGCCCCTAATTTCTGGGGCCCCGAATCCACATATCCAGGTGCCCCAACACCAGGGGCCCCAAAACTCCATTTCCAGGGGCCCCTAACCCCAGAGGCCACAAATTCCTATATCCAGGGGCCCCAAATCCCTGGGGCCCCCAATCCCCACTTCCAGGGGCCCCAAAAGCCCATTTCCAGGGACCTATAACCCTAGGGGCCCAAAAGCCCCATTTCAGGGGCCCCTAAGCCTGGGGCCCCGAAACCACCATTTCCAGGGGCCCATAACCCCAGGGTCCTCAAACCCCCATATCCAGGGGAACCCAACCCTGGTGGTCCCAAACCCATTTCCAGGGGCCCCAAACCCCTGGGGCCCCAAACCCACATATCCAGGAGCCAACACAAAGGGTCCCAAAACCCTTATTTCCAAGGACCCCTAACCCAAGGGGTCCCAAACCGCCATTTCCATGGACCCCTAACCCCAGGGGCCCAAAACCCTATTTCCAGGGGCTCCTAACCTCTGGGGCTCCAAATCCCCATATCGAGGGGCCCCTAACCCCTGGGGCCCCAAAAAACAATTTCCAAGGGCCCCTAACACCGGGGGCCCGAAAACCCAAATTTCAGAGGCCCCTAACCCTCGGGGCCCCAAAACCCCATTTCCAAGGGGCCCCTAACCCCAGGGGCCCCAAAACCCATTTTCCCAGGGCAGCAAACCCTGGGGCCCCAAAAACCCATTTCCAGGGCCCCCTAACCACGGGGGCCTCAAAACCCCATAACCAGGGGCCACTAACCCAGGGGCCCCAAAACCCCATTTCCAGGGGGCTCTAATCCTAGTGGCCGTAAACCCCCATTTCCATGGGCCAACAACACCAAGGGCCTCAAAACCCTATTTCCAGGGGCCACTAACCGTAGGGACCCCAATCCCGCATTTGCAGGGGCCCCTAAACCTAGGGGCCCCCAACTCAGGGCTCAGCCTCGCTCCCAGCACACGGCCCCTTGCAGCCTGCACACACACTCACTCACACACAAACTCCACAAGACAATCCACAAACTACAAAACCACAAGGGGCTCTAACACCAGGGGCCCCAAAACCCCTTTTCCAGTGGCCCCTAAACCTGGGGGGCGACACCAAACCGCCGATTTCCATGGGCCCAAAGCCCTGGGGGCCCCAGCCCACATATCCTGGGGCCCCTAACCATAGGGGCCCCAAAACACCATTTCCAGGGGCCCATAACCCTGGGGGCCTCAAACCCCCATTTCCAGGGGCCCCTAATCCCAGGGGCACCAAATCTCCATTTCCAGGGGCCCCTAAACCTTGGGGGCCCCCAAAACCCCTTTTCTGGGGGCCCCAAACCCCTGGTGCCCCCAACCCACATATCCAGGGGCCACCTACACCAAGGGCCCCCAAACCCTATTTCGAAGGGCCCCAAACCCTTGGGGCCCAAAACCCCCATTTCCATGGGCCCCTAACACCAGGGGCCCCAAAACCCCAATTCCATGGGCTCCTATCCCCTGGAACCCCAAATCCCCATATCCAGGGGCAGCTAACACCAGGAGCCACAAACCCCATTTCCAGAGGCCCCTAACCCTGGGGGACCGAAACCCAAATTTCCAGGGGCCCCCTAACCATAGGGGCCCCAAAACTCACATTTCCTGGTGCCCCTAATCCTGGGGGGCCCTAAAACCCCATTTCCAGGGGCCCCAAAACACTGGGTCCCACAACCGACATATCCAGGGCCACCAACACAAGGGCCCCAAACTCTATTTCTAGGGGCCCATAATCCCAGGGGACCAACCCCATTTCCAGGGGCACCTAACCCTGAGGACCCAAAAACCCCTTTTCAAGGGGCCCAAAACCTTCGGGTCCCCAACACACATATACAAGAGCCACCAAAACAAGGGACCCAAAACCCTATTTCCAGGGGCACCTAATCCCTGGGGACCCCAAACCCGAATTTCCAAGGCCCCCTAATCCCCAGGGGCCCCCAAAACTCCTTTTCCAGCGGCCCCAAAACCCTGGGGCCCCAAAACCCCATTTACAGGGTCCACAAAAACCAAGGACCCCAAAACCATATTTCCAGGGGCCCCTAACCCCAGGGGCCCCCAAACCCCCATATCCAGGGGCAGGCTAACACCAGGGCCCCAAAACCCCATTTCCAGGGGCCCCTAACACCAAGGGCCCAAAACTGCATTTCCAGGAGCCCCAAACCCTGGGGGACCAAAAACCCCCATTTCCAGGGGCCCCTAAGCCCAGGGGCCACAAAACCGCATTTCCAAAGGCCCCTAACACAAGAGGGCCCCAAAACACCCATTACCAGGGGCTCAAAACCCCATTTCCAGAAACCCCAAACCCCAGGGGCCACAATCCTCCATATCCAGGGGTGCCTGACCCTGGGGCCTCAAAACCCCATTTCCTGGGGCCCTAACCCTAGGGGTTCAAAACCCCAATTTAAAGGGGCCCCAAAACCCCATTTTCGGGGGGCACTAACCCCTCGGGGGCCCCAAAACCCAATTTCCAAGGGCCCCTAACCCCAGGGGCCCGAAACCCAATTTCCAGAGGCCCACATACCCTATGGTCCCGAACACCCCATTTCCAGGGACCCCTAACCTCAGGGGCCCCAAAAACCCCATTTCCAGAGGCCCCAAACACCATGGGGCACAATATCCCCATTTTCCTGTGGCCCAAACCCAGGGGCCCCAAAACCCCATTTCCTAGGGATCCATAAACTCTAGGGGCCCCAGGGGACCCAAAACACTATTTCAAGGGGCCCCTAACCCCAGGGGCCCCAAAACCCCATTTCCATGGACCCTAACCCTGAGGGCCCCCAAACCCCATTTCCAGGGGCCTCAAACCCCAGGGGTCACAAAACCCCACTTCCAGGGGCACCTAAGCCCTGCGGCCCCAAAACCCCTTTTCCAGGGGCCCCAAGCCCCAGGAGCCCCAAATCCCCATATCCAGGGTCCCCTAACACCAGGGGCCCCAAAACCCCATTTCCAGTGTCCCCAAAACCCCTTTTCCAGGGGCCTCTAAACCTCCGGGGCCCAAAACCCCTTTCCAGAGGTCCCAACCACAGAGGCCCCAAATCCCCATATACAGGGGCCTCATATCCCATAGGTCCCCAAAAACCCAGTTTCCAGGGTCCCCTGACACCACGGGCCCCAAAACCCATTTAAAGGGGCCTCTAACCCCTGGGGCCCCAAATCCCCATATCCAGGGGCCCCAAACCCTGGCGGCCCCAAAACCCCATTTCCAGGGGCCCCTAACCCCTGGGGCTCCAAATCATCATATCCAGGGGTCCCTAACTCCTGGGGGCTCAAAACCCCATTTCCAGGGAAAACTAACCCCAGGGGCCTCAAAACCCCAATTCCAGGATCCCCAAACTCCCCCAGGGGCCACAGATCCTCATATCCAGGGGCGCCAGACCCCTGTGGCTCAAAAACCCCATTTCCAGGGGCTCCTAAAACCAGGGTCCCAAAAACCCCATTTCCAGGGGCCCCTAACCCTAGGGGCCCAAAAACCCCAATTTAAAGGGGCCCCAAAACCCCATTTTCGGGGGCCACTAACCCCTGGGGCCCCAAAACCCAATTTCCAAGGGCCCCTAACCCCAGGGGCCCCAAAACCCAATTTCCAGGGACCACATTCCCTATGGTCCCGAACACCCCATTTCCAGGGACCCCTAACCCCAGGGGCCCCAAAAACCCCATTTCCAGAGGCCCTAAACACCATGGGCCACAAATCCCCATTTCCTGTGGCCCAAACCTCAGGGGCCCCAAAAGCCCTTTCCAGGGATCCCTAACTCTAGTGGCCAAAAAACCCCCATGTCCAGGGGCCCCTAACCCCAGGGGCACCAAAACCCCATTTCAGGGGCCCCTTACCCCTGGCTCCCAAAATCCCGATATCCAGGGGCAGCTGACACCAGTGGCCCCAAAACACTATTTCAAGGGGGCTCCTAACACCAGTGGCCCAAAAACCCCATTTCCAGGGGTCCCTAACACTTGGGGCCCAAAAACCACATTTGAAGGGGCCCCTAACACCAGGGGCCCCTAACCCTGGAGGCAACAAATCCCCATTTCCAGGACCACCAACACCAAGGGCCCAAAACCCTATCGGGGCCCCAATCCCCCATTTCCATGGGCTGCTAACCCTAGTGGGACCCAAAACCCTATTTCCAGGGGCCCCTAACCCCTCTGCGGACCCAAAACAGGAATTCCAGGGGCCCCTAACACTAGGGGCCCCAAAAAAAACCATTTCCAGGGGCCGAAAAAAAGCCCATTTCCAAGGGCCCCCTAATCCCTGGGACCCCCAAAAACCCCATTTCCAGCACCCCTATCCGCAGGGGGCCAAAAACCCCATTTCCAGGGGTCCCAAACACCAGGGGCCACAAATCCCAGTATCCAGGGGCCCCTAACCCCTGGGTCCCCAAAAACCCCATTTCCACGGGCCCCAACACCAGGGGCCCAAATCCCCATTTGCATGTGCCTCTAACCCTAGGGGCAACAAACTCCTATTTCCAGGGGACTCTAACCCAGGGGCCTCAAAATCGCATTTCCAGGGGCCCCAAAACCCCATTTTCCTGGGGCCCCTAACCCCAAGGGCCCCAAAAGCCCATTTCCAGGAGCACAAACCCCAGGGGCCACAAATCCCCAAATCCAAAGGCGAATAACCCCTGGGGCCCCAAAACCCCATTTCCAAGGGCCCCTAAAAAAAGGGGCCCCAAAACCCCATTTCCAGGGACTCTACACTAGGGGCCCCAAAACCACATTTAAAGGGTCCCCAAAACCCCTTTTTTAGGGTCCCCTAAACCCTGGGGCCCCAAAACCCAATTATTAGGCTCCCCTAACACCAGGGGCCCCAGAACCCCATTTCCAGGGGCCCCCTAACACCTGGGGTTTCAAATCCCCATATCCAGGGGCACCTAACCCCTGGGGCACCAAACCCCCATTTCCAAGGGCCCCCTAAAACCCCATTTCCATGGGCCCCTAACCCCAGGGCTCCAAAACCCCATTTCAGGGGCCCCAAAACCCCATTTCCAGGGGTCCCTAACCCCTGGGGCCCCAAAAATCCCATTTCCTGGGGCCCCTAATCCTGGGGGCACCCAAAACCCCTTTCCATAGGCCCCTAACACGAGGGGCCCCAAAACCCCATTTCCAGGGGCCCCAAACCGCTGGGGCCCCCTACACACATATCCAGGTGCCACCAACACCAAGGGCCCCAAAATGCCATTTCCAGCGGCCCCTAACCCCAGGGGCCCCAAAACCCCATTTCGAGCGGCCACAAATCCCAGGGGCCACAAATTCCCATATCCAGGGGAATCCTCACCCCTGCGCCCCCAAAACCACATTTCCAGGGACCCATAACAACAGGGCTCCATACCCCCAAATCCAGTGGCCCCAAAACCCCATTTCCATGTGCTAATAACCCCAGGAGCCCCAAAATCCCATTGCAAGGGGCCCCCAAAACACCATTTCCAGGGTCACCTAACCCGTTGCCCCCCAAACCACATTTCCATGGGCCCCTAACCCTCGAGGCCCCAAAACCCCATTTCCAGAAGCGCCAAACCCCAGGGGCCACAAGTCCCAATATGTAGGGGCGCCTGACCCCAGGAGCCCCAAAAACCCATTTCCAGGGGGCCCTCCTAAGACCAGTGGTCCCGAAACCCATTTCCAGAGGCCCCAAACCCCAGGGGCCACAAATCCACATATTGAGGGGTGCCTAACCCCTGGGACCCCAAACCTCAATTCCAGAGGCCCCTAAGACCAGGGGCCAAAAACCCCCATTTCCAGGGGCCCCAAAACCCCATTTCCAGGTGTCCCTAACCCCTAGGGCCCCAAAACCCCATTTCCAGGGGCCCCCAAACCACATTTCCAGGGCCCCCTAACCCCTGGGGCCCCAAAACACCATTTCCATTGCCCCTAACATGAGGGGCCCCAAAACCCCATTTCAGGGGCCCCCAAACTCCATTTCCAGGGGCCCCTAACAGCTGCATCCCCAAAAACCCATTTTCAAGGGCACCTAACATCAGGGGCCCCAAAACACCATTTCCAGGTGCTTCTAAACTGGGGGGCCCGAAACCCCATATCCAGGGGCCCCCAACCCCAGGAGGCCCCTAACACCCTTATCCAGGGGACCCAAAAACCCATTTGCAGGGGACCCTAACCTCAGGGTCCACAAAACCCCATTTCTAGGGCCCCAAAACCCCCATTTCAGGGCCCCCAAACCCCTGGAGACCCCAACCCCATATATCCAGGGGCCACCAACACCAAGGGCCCCAAAACAACATTTCCAGGGGCCCCTAACCCTAGGGGCCCAAAACTCCCATTTCCAGGGGCTCCTAATCCCAGGGGCTCCAAACCCCCATTTCCAGGGGACCCTAAACGTGGGGATCTCAAATCCCCATTTCCAGTGGCCACCTAACCCCAGGGGCCCCAAACCCCCATATCCAGAGGCCCCTAACACCAGGGGCCGCAAACAACCATATCCAGGGCCCCCAAAACCCCATTTCCAGGGGCCCATAACACCAGGAGCCCCAATATCCCATTTCCAGGGACCCCAAACCCCAGGGGCCCCAAACCCCCATTTCCAGTGGCCCCTAACCCCTGGAGACCAAAACCCTATTTCTAGGGCCCCTAACCCTATTGGCCCCAAACCCCCATTTCCATGTGCCTCTAACCCTAGGGGCCCCAAACCCCTATTTCCAGGGTCCCCTAACCCCAGGGGCCGCAAAATCCCATTTCCAGGGACCCCGAAACCCCATTTCGAGGGGCCCTTATCCCAGAGGCCCAAAAACTCCATTTCCAGGTGCCCGAATCCCAGCGGCCACAAATCCCCATATCCAGGGGTTGCGTAACCCCTGCGGCCCCAAAACCCCATTTCCAGGGGCCCCTAAAAAAAGGGGCCCCAAAGCCCAATTTCCAGGGGCCCTACCCTAGGGGCCCCCAAACCCCATTTAAAGGGCCCCAAAACCTCTTTTTCAGGGTCCCCTAACCCCTGAGGCCCCAAAACCCAATTTCCAGGGGCCCCTTACACCAGGGGCCCCAAAGCCCCATTTCCAGGGGCCCCTAAACCCTGGGGCTCCAAACCCCTATTTCCAGTGGCCGCTAACCCGTGGGGCCTCAAACCCCCATTTCCAGGGATCCAAAAACCCAATTTCCAGGGGCCCCTAACTCCAGGGGTCTCCAAAACCCCATTTCCAGGATCCCCAATCCCCAGGGGCCACAAATCCTTGTATCCAGGGGCGCCTATCCCCTGGGGACCCAAAACCCCATTTCCAGGGGCCCCTAAAACCAGGGGCCCCAAAACCCCATTTCTAGGGGTCCCCAAATCCCATTTCCAGGGGCCCCTAACACCAGGGCCCCAAAACTCCATTTCCAGGGGCCCCCAAAACCC
This sequence comes from Aldabrachelys gigantea, assembly GCA_026122505.1. Lineage (NCBI taxonomy): Eukaryota > Metazoa > Chordata > Testudines > Testudinidae > Aldabrachelys > Aldabrachelys gigantea. The sequence continues at coordinate 22,382,597 of CM047503.1, forward strand.
CATTTCCAGGGGCCGCTAACACCTGGAGCCCCATAACCCCATTTCCAGGGGCACCTAACACCAATAGCGCCAAAATCCAAATTCCAGGGGCCTCTAAATCTTGGGGCCCGAAACCCCATTTCCAGGGGGACCAATCCCCAGGGGCCCGAAACCCCCATATCCAGGGGCCCCAAACACCAGGGGACCCAAATCTTCATATCCAGGGGACCCTAACCCTAGGGGACCAAAACCCCTATTTACATGGGCCCCTAACCCTGCAGGCCCCCAAACCCAATTTCCAGAAGCCACAAACCCAGGGGCCACAAATCCCCATATCGAAGGGGGCCTAACCCCTGGGGCCCCAAAACCCCCATTTCCAGGGGCCCCTAATCCCTGGGGCCACGAATCCACATATCCAGGGTTCCCTAACACCAGGGGCCCCAACGCCCCATGTCCAGGGGCCCCTAAACCCAGGGGTCCAAACCCCATTTCCAAGGTCCCCTAAACCCTGGCGCCCCAAAACCCCATTTCCAGGGGCCCCAAAGACCACAGGCCACAAATCCCCATTTCCAGGTGCCCCTAACCCCAGGGGCCAAAAAACGCATTTCCAGGGGCTCCTAACCCTGGGGCCTCAAAACTCCATTTCCAGGGTCCCCTAAGACCAGGGGCCCCAAATCCCCATTTCCAGGGGCCCCTAACCACAGGGGCCCCAAAACCCCATTTCCAGGGGCTCCTAACCCTAGGGGCCCCAAAGCCCCATTTCCAGGGGCCCCAAAACCCCATTTCAAGGGGCCCCTTACCCCTGGGGCCCCAAAACGCCATTTCCAGGGTCTCCTAACACCAGGGGCCACAAAACCCCATTTCTTGGGGCCCCAAACATCTGGGGGGCCCCAACCCACATATCCAGGGGCCCCTTACACCAGGGGCCCCAAAAGCCCATTTCCAGGGGCCCCTAAACCTAGGGGCCCCAAAGCCCCATTTCCAGGAGCCCCTAACCCTGGGGGCCCGAAACCCCCCATTTCCAGGGGCCCATAACCCCAGGGTCCTCAAACCCCCATTTCCCAGGGACCCCTAAACCTAGTGTCCCCAAAAGCCCATTTCCAGGAGCCCCAAACCCCTGGGCCCCCCAACCCAGATATCTAGGGGCCCACACAAAGGGTCCCAAAACCCTATTTCTAGGGGCCCCTAACCCAAGGGGCCCCAAACCCACATTTCCATAGACCCCTAACCCCAGTGGCCCCAAAACTCCATTTCCAGTGCCCGCCTAACTCCTGAGGCTCCCAAAACCCCATATCCAGAGGCCCCTAACCCCTGGGGCATCAAAACTACATTTCCAGGGGCCCCTAACACCAGGCCCCCAAAACCCCATTCCCAGAGGCCCCTAACCCTGGGGGCCTCAAACCCCAATTTCCAGGGTCCCCTAACACCAGGGGACCCAAAACCCCATATCCAGGGGCCCCTAATCTCTGGGGCCTCCAACCGACATATTCAGGGGCCCCTAACACCAGGGGCCTCAAAACCCAATTTCCAGGGGCCCCTAACCCCAGGGGCCACAAATCCCCATATCCTGGGGCACCTAACCACGGGGGCTCCAAAACCCAATTTCCTTTGGCCCATAACACAAGGGGCCCGAAAACCCCATTTCAGGGCCCCTAAACCTAGAGACCCAAAACCCCCACTTCCAGGGGCCCCAAACCCCAGGGGACCCAAAACCGCATTTCCAGGGGCCCCTAACCCCTGGGGCCCCAAATCCCCATATCCAGGGGCATCTAACACCAGGGGCCCCAAAACCCCATTTCAAGGGTCCCCTAACACCAGGGGCCCCAAATCCCCATTGCCAGGGGCCCCTAAAACCAGGGGCCCCAAAACACCATTTTCAGATGCCCCTAACCCAGGGGGCCTCAAACCCCGATTTCCAGGGGCCCCTAACACCAGGGGCCCCAAAACCCCATATCCAGGGGCCTCTAACCCCAGGGGCCACAAATCCCCATATCCAAGAGCACCTAACACCTGTGGTCCCCAAACCCAATTCCCAGGTGCCCCAAAACACCATTTCCAGGGGCCTCTAACCCTTGGAGCCCCAAAACCCCAATTCCAGGGGTCCCAAACCCCTGGGGCCCGAAACCCACATATCCAGGGGCCACCAACACCAAGGGCCCTAAAAGACTATTTCCAGGGGGCCCCTAAACCTAGGGGCCGCAAAACCCCATTTCCAAGGGCTCCTAACCCCAGTGGCTCCAGACCCGGATTTCCAGGGGCCCCTAACCGTGGGGATCCCAAAACCCCATATCCAGAGGCCCCTAACACCAAGGGCCCCTTACGCCCATATCCAGGGGCATGTTAGAACAATGTAGGTAAGGGAAGTCGGCAAGCCAGATCCGTAACTTCGGGATAAGGATTGGCTCTAGGGGCTGGGTCGGTCGGGCTGGGGCGCGAAGCAGGGCTGGGCGTGAGCCGCGGCTGGGCGAGGTGCCGCCCCTCTCTCCCGGGAGGCGGCGGCGGCGACTCTGGACACGAGCCGGGCCCTTCCTGTGGATTGCCCCAGCTGCGGCGGGCATCGCTCGCCTCTCCCCCATCCGCGGGGAGGGCTGGGGACGGCGTTCTGCCTCGGCCGGCACCTAGCAGCTGACTTAGAACTGGTGCGGACCAGGGGAATCCGACTGTTTAATTAAAACAAACCATCTCGAAGGCTCCTATGTGATGGGCCCCAGGAAATGGGGTTTTGGGGCCCCTGGATATGGTCTCCAAGGTGAACAGGTGGGTGTTGACGCGATATGATTTCTGCCCAGTGCTCTGAATGTCAAAGTGAAGAAATCCAATGAAGCACGGGTAAATGGCGGGAGTAACTATGACTCTCTTAATGGCTCTCCATGCGTCTCTGGACCCTTTCAGTTCCGGGGCTCGGACGGTTACATTGCCTAAGGGTAGTGAGAGGATGGGTTATTGTTAAGGTGTTAGATGGGCGTGAGCCCAGCCAATAGGGGCAATCTCCACCAAGATCTAAGCCTTTCCTCCACACCTGTTAGAGCCTGGGGTTATGCTGATTGGGACCCCTCATTTGAGGAAAGCCTCTGGATTACAAGTCCAACCGCTACCTCCTCATGGTGAGATTCGGTAACTGGCTTGGATAGCCAGGCGGATTGTGGAGGACGTGCCCACATCCTTCGGGGTGTGTGGTGGGGTTGGGCAACCCCTTTATTTTTGCCCCCCTGGTAAGGGTAGCCTCCCCCAGGTACGGGTTTGACTCCCCCAGGTACGGGTTAGTTCCCCCTGGTAAGGGTTAGTTTCCCCCTGGCAAGGGTAGCCTCCCCCAGGTACAGGTTAGATTCCCCCAGGTACGGGTTAGTTCCCCTGGTAAGGGTGAGCCTCCCCCTGAGAAGGGTATATCTTTTAGCTATGGAAAAAAGGAATTTTGATTCATATACCGCATTGGCGCTGGACCGGGTTAAAAAACGCCCCCGCTGCCGGCTTTGATGCCCCGGTCGGCAGTGTTAAATATATTAGGGGAATAATACGTGTCGCTGGACCGATGGATAGAACTGGAGGGACGATAATGATGTCTCATGGGTATGAAACTGAGAATTTGGTCCCTCCAGCTGTTCCAAGCGTGGTAGAGGAGGAAGTTGAAGACTGTGGTAGTAAAGACCAAGGTGAGGAGATTTTATCGATTTTACCAATGGTTTTTACTGGGAGTGCTTTTAATAATTTATTTATGGATGAGGATGAGCCAAATTTTAAGTATTTGAATATCCATATTTTAGAGATCCTGCTTTTTTAAATTGTGAGTTACAAAAGGAATTGAATTATGTTGGGTCGAGTAGTGATTTAGTTGTTAAAAGGAATGATGGGGTGTTTTATTTGGAATACCCTGTGGACAAATTTAATTGTCCTATTTGTCCTCAGATTTTGGCGTCCTTTGGAAAATGGGCCAAGCATATTAATGTGGTGCACCAAAGTAAGGCCATTAGGGTAGTATGTAGTAAGTGTGGAAAATCTTCTCAGTTCCACAATATTGCTTGCCACTACCCCAAGTGCATGCCCAGGGAGGTGGATATCCCGAGAAACAGTCATGCCTGTTCCATATGTGGGCTTGCATTCCATACTCGTTCGGGTCTTAGCCAGCACTGTAGACATCGACACCCTAATGAGAGGAATGAACAAAGGAAAGAGAAATTAGGTGTTAGAAGGAAGGTTAAAGAGGGAATATTTCGTAATAAGGTGTGGATAGAAGAGGAAATTGAACAGCTAGTAGTATTAGAAAGAAAGTATGAAGGGAAGAGGAATATTAATAAGTGTATAGAGGTTGAACTAAAAACTAAAACTAATAAACAAATATCAGATAAGCGACGGGAATTGGCCAAGAAGCGGTTAGTTGTGGATATGGAATTGATTGGAGATTTAGCGGTCGGAGGTTTGTTAGATGGTATTTTAAAAGTTCCTCCACCACGGGAAAGAATTGTTCCTTTAAAGGAGCATCTAGAGCTGGATCAGATAGGTCGGATTTGTAGACAGGGTAAGCAGAATAGAGAGGGGAGGGAGATAAGGAGTAGTTTAGAGGAGATTGAAGGTTTACTTAGGGAGGATTCGACCAAAGCTCTTGGCTGGGCTAAACTGGAGAAGGTATGTTTTTCTTTGATGGAGAAAGAACGTAAGAGTGAGGAAGGACAGGTTAGGATGAGAAGTGAAGGGGGTGGGAAGAGAGAAAAGGGGAGGAGGAGATAATCTAATGCTCTTAGGAGATATGCTACTAAGAAGGCAAGATATAAATTTTATCAATTGCTGTTTGAGAAAGATAGGAGAAGATTGGCAAGAATTATATTAGGTGAGCCGGATAGGGCTACTTGTGGAATTCCTATGGAGGAAATTGAAGAGTACTATAGAGGAATGTGGAGTGAGGTGGGGCACGGGAGTATGGTAGGATGGCCATTATCTGCGGAGGTTGCGGATAATGATTTATTACTGAGTCCGATCTCCGCAGATGAAGTGAGAACTGTTTTAAGGGAAATTAAAAAGGATAGTGCTCCAGGCCCAGATAAGGTTAGTATTAGTGATCTCTGGGATATTTTTAATATGGACTCTCTTATACTCACAAAAATATTTAAAATGTGGTTTTTAGAGGGACAGATCCCTAAGGTTTTTAAAGAGAATAGAACAATTTTAATTCCAAAAACAAAAGATGAGGAAGAATTAAAGAAAATAACCTCATGGAGATCTTTGACGATTGGCTCTGTGTGGGTGAGGACCTACACGAAAATTTTAGCTAAACGATTATTGCAGGCAGTGAAAATTTGTGCTAGGCAGAAAGGTTTTGTAGCTGCCTCTGGGTGTGAGGAAAATATTTCGATTCTAAGTAATTTAATTAAAGGAGCGAAACAGAATGGAGATGAGATAGCGATCGTTTTTGTGGACTTAGCTAAGGCATTTGATTCGGTAGGGCATGGCCATATTTTGGCTGGATTGAAAAGGTTTGGAATTAATCAACATTTTATTGAGATTATTAGGGATCTTTATGAGGATTGTTTTACATGGATGTGGGTGGGTGCTAGTTGTACAGAGTCTATTTTAATCAAAAGGGGGGTTAAGCAAGGTGATCCTTTGTCCCTCATTTTATTTAATATTGCCTTGGATCCACTTTTAACTAAATTAGAGAGGGAAGGGAGTGGTATTTATGTGCAAGGCAATATGGTCACGTCATTGGCTTTTGCTGATGACGTGGCTATTTTAAGTAGTTCGTATCTCGGGATGCAGAGGAATTTGAAGATTTTAGAGAACTTTTGTGATAGTACTAACCTTCGGGTTAATGTTAGTAAGACTAAGGGTTTCCACATTTTAACTAAATACAAAATGTATGTAGTGAATCCTAAGGATAATTGGCTGTTAGGGAAGGAAAAGATTGAGTATGTTCAGCCAGGTAGCTTCGAGAAATATCTAGGTGCCAAGATTGATCCGTGGATTGGGGTAGGAGGATCAGGGCTGAAAGAAAAGTTGATAGAGTGGTGCGATAGATTGATGGAGGCCCCATTGAAACCAGGTCAGAAGTTATTGCTTTTACAAATTTATGTTTTACCTAAATTATTTTATAACTTGCTTTTAATGGAGCCTTCTTTTAATCTATTGAAGGAGTTAGATTTGGTAGTTAGGAAGAAAGTTAAGGAGATTTTACATTTGCCTCAATGTATAACAGATGGCTTGTTTTATTCTAGTGGTAGGGACGGGGGATTAGCCTTGACGAAGTTCAGTATACAGATTCCCAATATGTTGCTCCGTAAATGGAGGCGTCATGTGGTTTTCTACAGACAGTTGGGTTGATCTGTCATATTTGTATGCAGGAGATAATTTGATTGATAAAATAATGGAACTTGGTGCTGTTACCCCTCATCCTAGGAAATGGAGAGAAGAAGAGTTTTTGCGGTGGTCTAGGATAAGGTGTCAGGGCATAGGAGTGAAGTATTTTCAAAATGATAGGAATAGTAATACCATTTTTAGAAGGTTGGATAAGATTAAGCCTGCAGTATATATTGCGGCTTTGCAGCTTCGGGCCAATGTTTACCCAACAAGGAGACATTGTCGAGGGGTAAGAATTAGACACAATGCGTTATGTAGGTGGTGTGGGAAGGTTAAAGAAACTGTTCCTCACATTAGTGGACAATGTTATAAGACAAAAGAAATGAGAATTAAGAGGCATAATAGGGTAGTTTCGGCTCTAGTGGATAAGGTGGGTAAGTTAGGATGGAAGGTGCTGGTGGAACCGCACCTGAGGAATAGTAAAGGAGATCTAAGAAAGCCAGATATTGTTTTTGTTAAAGGAGATACTTCTGTGGTGGTCGATGTAACGGTGAGATGGGAGGACAACGAAGGGAGTCTGGAGCAAGCCCATGAGGATAAGGTGATGTATTACCTCGAATTGGAGGACGAGATCAAGACCTTAACGGGAGGTAAAAAAGTTCACTTTTTTGGGTTCGTGGTTGGGGCGCATGGCAAGTGGAGAGAGAGGAATGAGGAATTATTGAAAGTTTTAGGTATGGACAGAGGGAAAAAATTTTAAAGAAAGTATATGTAGAATGGTTTTATATTCTACTATAGATATGTTGGCAATGTTCAGTGACCGGTAAAGATCCCGGCGTTTCCATTCCATGTATCTTGCCATAGCTAGATTTTATTGGATTGTTTTTAGTCTTTTAGTGTTTTTGTGCTATTACTATCTGTCCAAGTAGTTGATGTTTATATTTAAATAAATACTTAATTTCTGGTTGATTTTAGGTCTATCTTTAGATTATTAATTGTTATACAATTAATTTTTAATTCACTGGATATGGCTGCGGACTGGCCGCACAGTAACCAGGAATGGGCAGGTAGTCACGCCTGTACATGAATACCCAAATGCCTTGTCATCTAATTAGTGACGCGCATGAATGGATGAACGAGATTCCCATTGTTCCTACCTACTATCTAGCGAGATAGATAGAGATTCCCACACCAGGAGCCTCAATATACCATTTCCAGGGACCCCAAACCAAATCCCCATATCTAGGGCTGCCAGACCCCAGGAACCCTGAAACCCCATTTCCAGGGGCCCCTAACACCAGAGGCCCCGAAACCCCATTTCCAGAGGCCCCAAACCCCAGGGGCCACAAATCCCCATTTCCAGGGGCCCCAAACCCTGGGGGCCCCAACCCACATATCCAGGGGCCACGAACACCAAGGCCCCAAAACCCCATTTCCAGGGGTCCCTAACCCTAGGAGCCCAAAACCCCCATTTCCAGGGTCTCCTAACCCCAGGGGCCCCAAAACCTCATTTCCAGGGGCCTCTATCCCTGGGACCCCAAATCCCCATATCCAGGGGTAGCTAATACCAGGGACCCCAAAACACCATTTCCAGGGGCCCCTAACCCTGGGGGCCCAAAACCCCCATTTCCAGGCCATAAAACCCCAATTCCAGGTGTCCCAAACCCCTGGGGCCCCCAACACACATATCCAGGGGCCACCAACACCAAGGGCCCCAAAACGCTATTTCCAGGGGCCCCTAAACCTAGGGGTCCCAAACACCATTTCCAGGGGCTCCTAACCCCAGTGGCTCCAAACCCCCATTTCCAGGGTCCCCTAACCGTGGGGATACCAAAACCCATTTCCAGCGGCACTAACCCCAGGCGCCCCAAACCCCCATATCCAGAGACCCTTAACACCAGGGGCCCCTAACACCCATATCCAGGGGCCACCAAAATGCCATTTCCAGGGTCCCATAACACCAGGAGCCCCCATATCCCATTTCCAGGGGCCCCAAACCACAGGGGCTCCAAACCCCATTTCCAGTGGCCCCTAACCCTGGGGCCCCAAACATCTATTTCCACGGCCCCTAACCCTAGGGCCCCAAAAACCCATTTCCATCTCCCCTAATCCTAGGGGGCCCCAAACCCGGATTTCCAGCGGCCGCTAACTCCAGGGGCCGCCAAACTCCCATTTCCAGAGACCCCAAAACCCCATTTCCAGGGGCCCCTAACCCCAGGGGCTCCAAAACCCCCATTTCTAGGAGCCCCAATCCCCAGGGGCCACAAATCCCCGTATCCAGGGGCGCCTAATCCCTGGGGACCCAAAACCCCAATTCCAGGGGCCCCTAAAACCAGGGGCCCCAAAACCCCATTTCCAGGGCCCGCCCAACCCCATTTTCAGGGGACCCTAGGCCCTGGGGCCGCAAAACCCCATTTAAAGGGGGCCCCTAACACCAGGGGCGCCAAAACCCCATTTCCAGGGCCCCTAACCACTAGGGCTCCAAATACCCGTATCCAGGGGCGCATAACACCTGGGTCCCCAAACCCCAATTTCAAGGGGCCAGAAAACCCCATTTCCAGGGGCCCCTAACACCTGGGGCCCCAAAAACCCATTTCCAGGGGCACCTAAGAACAATGGCCCCAAAACCCCATTTCCAGGGGGACCAAAGCACAGGGACCCGAAACCCCCATATCCAGAGGTCCCAAACAGCAGGGGACCCCAATCCCCATATCCAGGGGCCCCTAACCCTAGGGGCCTGAAACCCATATTTACAAGGGCCCCCTAACCCTGGGGGCCCCAGAAACCCCATTTCCAGAAGCCCCAAACCCCAGGGGCCACAAATCCCCATATCTAAGGACGCCAGACCGCAGGAGGCCCAAAAACCCCATTTCCAGGGGCTCCTAACACCAGAGGCCCCGAAACCCCATTTCCAGAGGCCCCAAACCCCAGGGGCCACAAATCCCCATTTCCAGGGGCCCAAACCCCTGGGGGCCCCAACCCACATATCCAGGGGCCATGAACACCAAGGGCCCAAAACCCCATTTCCAGGGATCCCTAACCCTAGGCACCCAAAACCCCCATTTCCAGGGTCTCCTAACCCCAGGGGCCCCAAAAACCTCATTTCCAGGGGCCCCTATCCCCTGGGACTCCAAATCCCCATATCCAGGGGTAGCTAATACCAGGGACCCCAAAACACCATTTCCAGGGGGCCCCTAACCCTGGGGGCCCAAAACCCCCCATTTCCAGGCCATAAAACCCCAATTCCAGGTGTCCCAAACCCCTGGGGCCCCCAACACACATATCCAGGGGCCACCAACACCCAAGGGCCCAAAACGCTATTTCCAGGGGCCCCTAAACCTAGGGGACCCAAACACCATTTCCAGGGGCTCCTAACCCCAGTGGCTCCAAACCCCCCATTTCCAGGGTCCCCTAACCATGGGGATCTCAAAACCCCATTTCCAGCGGCACCTAACCCCAGGCCCCCAAACCCCCATATCCAGAGACCCTTAACACCAGGGGCCCCTAACACCCATATCCAGGGGCCCCAAAATGCCATTTCCAGGGTCCCATAACACCAGGAGCCCCCATATCCCATTTCCAGGGGCCCCAAACCACAGGGCTCCAAACCCCATTTCCAGTGGCCCCTAACCCTGGGGCCCCAAACATCTATTGCCACGGCCCCTAACCCTAGGGGCCCCAAAACCCATTTCCATCAACCCCTAACCCTAGGGGGCCCCAAACCTGTATTTCCAGCGGCCCGCTAACCCCAGGGGCCGCCAAACTCCCATTTCCAGAGACCCCAAAACCCCATTTCCAGGGGCCCCTAACCCCAGGGGCCCCAAAACCCCATTTCTAGGAGCCCAATCCCCAGGGGCCACAAATCCCCGTATCCAGGGATGCCTAAACCCTGGGGACCCAAAACCCCAATTCCAGGGGCCCCTAAAACCAGGGGCCCAAAACCCCATTTCCAGTGCCCCCAACCCCATTTTCAGGGCCCCTAGGTCCTGGGGCCGCAAAACCCCATTTAAAGGGGCCCTAACACCAGGGGCGCTAAAACCCCATTTCCAGGGGCCCCTAACCACTAGGGCTCCAAATCCCCATATCCAAGGGCGCCTAACCCCTGGGTCCCCATTACCCCAATTTCCAGGGGCTAGAAAATCCCATTTCCACAGGCCCCTAACAGCTGGGCCCCCAAAAACCCATTTCCAGGGGCACCTAAGAACAATGGCTCCAAAACCCCATTTCCAAGGGGACCAAAGCACAGGGGCCCGAAACCCCCATATCCAGAGGCCCCAAACAGCAGGGGACCCAAATCCCCATATCCAGGGGCCCCTAATCCTAGGGGCCCGAAACCCCTATTTACAGGGGCCCCTAACCCTAGGGGCCCCAAAACCCCATTCCAGAAGCCCCAAACCCCAGGGGCCACAAATCCCCATATCTAAGGATGCCAGACCGCAGGAGGCCCAAAACCCCCATTTCCAGGGGCCCCTAACACCAGAGGCCCGAAACCCGATTTCCAGAGGCCCCAAACTCCAGGGGCCACAAATCTCCATTTCCAGGGGCCCCAAACCCCTGGGGCCCCCAACCCACATATCCAGGGGCCACGAACACCAAGGGCCCCAAAACTCCATTTCCAGGGGTCCCTATCCCTAGGAGCCCAAAACCCCCATTTCCAGAAGCCCCTAACCCGAGGGGCCCCAAAACCTCATTTCCAGGGGCCCCTATCCCCTGGAACCCAAATCCCCAATTCCAGGGGCAGCTAACACCAGGGGCCCCAAAACCCCATATCAAGGGCCCCTAACACCTGGGGCCCCAAATCCGCATATCCAGGGGCAGATAACACCAGTGGACCGAAAACCCCATTTCAAGGGGCTCCTAAACCCAGGGCCACAAAAAACCCCTTTCCAGGGGCAACAAACCCCAGGGGCCACAAATCCCAATTTCCAGGGGCCCTAACACCAGGGGGCCCAAAACCCCATATCCAGGGGCCCCTAACCCCAGGGGCCACAAATCCCCATATCCAAGGGCGCCTAACACCTGCGGCCCCCAAACCCCATTTCCAGGTGCCCCAAAACACCATTCCAGGGGCCTCTAACCCCTGGAGCCCCAAAACCCAATTCCAGGGGTGCCAAACCCCTGGGGCCCCCCAACCCACATATCCAGGGGCCACCAACACTAAGGGCCCCAAAACACTATTTCCAGGGGCCCCTAACCCTAGGGGCCGCAAACCCCCACTTCCAAGGGCTTCTAACCCCAGTGGCTCCAAACCCCCATTTCCAGGGGCCCCCTAACCGTGGGGATCCCAAAACCCCATTTAGAGGCAACTAACCCCAGGCGCCCCAAACCCCCATATCCAGAGGCCCCTAACACCAGGGGCCCCTAACGACCATATCCAGGGGCCCCCAAACCCCATTTCCAGGGGCCCATCGCACCAGGAGCCTTAATATCCCATTTCCAGGGGCCCCTAACCCAGGGGCCACAAAACCCATTTCCAGGGGCCCCAATGATCCATTTCCAAGGGCCCCTAACCCCTGGGGCTGCAAAACCCCATTTCCAGGTGCCCCCAACCACAGAGGCCCCAAAACCCCAATTTCCAGGGCCCCAAATATCAGGGGACCCATATCACCATATCCAGGGGCCCCTAACCCAGGGGGGCCCAAAACCCAGTTTCCAAGGCCCTTAACACCAGGGGGGTGAAAAGCACATTTCCAGGAGCCCCTAACCCTAGCAGCCCCAAAACCCCATTTCCAGGGGCCCCTAACACCAGGGGCCCCAAACCCCCTTTTCCAGTAGTCCCTAACCTCTGGGGCCCCAAATCCGCATATCCAGGGGCCCCTAACCCTAGGGGCCCGAAACCCCTATTAACAGGGGCCCCTAACCCTGGGGGCCCCAAAACCCCATTTCCAGAAGCCCCAAACCCCAGGGGCCACAAATCCCCATATCTAAGGACGCCAGACCGCAGGAGGCCCAAAACCCCATTTCCAGGAGCGCCTAACACCAGGGGCCCAAAAACCCCATTTCCAGGGGCCCCTATCCCCTGGGGCCCCAAATAACAATATCCATGGGAAGCTAAAACCAGGGGCCCCGAAACCCCATTTCAAGGGTCCCCTAACACCAGGGGCAATAAAACCCCATCCTGGAGGCCCGAAACCCCCATTTCCATGGGCCCCTACCCCTGAGGGCCCCAAAGCCCCATTTCCAGGGCCCCCAAAGCCCTAGGGCCCCCAACCCCACATATCCAGGGGCCACCAACACCAAGGGACCCAAAACACTATTTCCAGGGGCCCCTAAACCTAGGGGCTGCAAACCCCCATTTTCATGGGCTCCTAACTCCTGGGGCTCCAAAACCCCATTTCCAGGGGCCCCTAACCGTGGGTATCCCAAAACCCCATTTCCAGCGACACCTAACCCCAGGTGCCCCAAACCCCCATATCCAGAGGCCACTAACACCAGGGGCCCCTAACACCCCTATCCAGGGCCCCAAAACCCCTTTTCCAGGGGCTATAACACCAGGAGCCCCAATATCCCATTTCCAGGGGCCCCCGAACCCCATTTAAAGGGGACCTAAAACACCATTTTCAGGGGCCCCTAACCCCTGGGGCACCAAAACCCAATTTCCAGGGGCGCCTAAACGCTGGGGCCCGAAACCCGCATTCCCAGGTCCCCCAAAAACCCATTTCCAGGGGCCCCTAAACCCAGGGGCCCCAAAACCCCATTTCCATTGGCCCAAAAAACCGCATTTCCTGCGGCCCCTAATCCCTGGGGCCAAAAAACCCCATTTCCAGGGGCCCCAAACCCCAAGTTCCCAAACCCCCATTTCCAGGGGCCCCTAATCACAGGGCCCCAAAACACCCATATCCAGGGGCCCCCCAAACCCTATTTCCAGTGGCCCCAAAACCCCATTTCCATGGGCCCAGAACACCTGGGGCCTCAAAACCCCATTTCCAGGGCCCCAAAACCCCATTTCCATGGGCCCCTAACAACTGGGGCCCCAAAATCCCATTTCCAGGGGCCACTAACACTGGGGGCCCCAAAAAAACCCATTTCCAGGGCTCCCAAAACCGCTGGGTCCCCCTACCCACATATCAAGGGGGCACCAACACCAAGGTTTGGGGCCCCTAGGGTTAGGAGACCCCTGGAAATGGGATTTTGGGGCCCCGAGGGTTAGAGGCCCACGGAAATGGGGTTTTGGGACCCATGGGGTTACATGCCCTGGAAATGGGGTTTTTGGTCCACTGGGGTTACAGGCCCCTGGAAATGGTTTTTTTTGGGCCCCTCGTCTTAGGGGCCCCTGGAAATTGAGCTTTGGGGCCCCAGGGGTTAGGGACGCCTAGATATGGGGACTTGATGCTGCTGGTGTATGGGGCTCTGGAAATAGGGTTTTAGGGGCCCTGTGGTTAGGGGCCCCTGGAGATGGGGTTTTGGGGCCCTTGCAGTTAGGGGTCCCTGGAAATGGGGTTTGGGGGCCCCCAGAGTAAGAGGCCCCTGAAAATGGGCTTTTCGGGCCCGTGGTGTTAGTGGCCCCTGGAAATGGGGTTTTGGGGACCCTAGGGGTTAGGGGCACCTGGATATGGGGATTTGGGGCCTCAGGGGTTAGGGCCATTGTAAATGGGGTTTGGGGCCCTGAGGTTAGCGGCCCCTGGAAATGGGGTATTGGGGCCCCAGGGGATAGGGGTCCCTGGATATGGGGACTTGGGGCCCCCTGGTGTATGGGGCTCTGAAAATGGGGTTTTAGGGCCCCTGGGGATAGGGGCACCTGGAAATGGGGTTTTGGGGCCCCAGGGGTTAGGTGTCCCTGAAAATGGAGTCTTGGGTCCCTGGTGTTCGGGGCCCCTGGAAATAGGGTTTTGGAGCCCCTGGGTTAGGGGCCTCTGGAAATGGTGTACCTGTGGCCCCCAGGGTTAGGGGCCCCTGGCAATGAGGTTTGGGGGGCCCAGGGGTTAGGGGCCCCTGGATATGGGAATTTAGGGCTCCAGGGGTTAGGGGCCCTGGAAATTGGGTTTTGAGGCCCCTGGGGTTTGGGGCCCCTGGAAATGGGGTTTGGGGCTCCTAGTGTAAGGAGACCCTGGAAATGGGGTGTCTTTGGGCCCCTGCACTTTGCGGCCCCTGGAAATTGGGCTTTGGGGCACCAGGGGTTAGGGGCCCCTGGATATGGGGACTTGGGCCCCCTGGTGTTTGGGGCTCTGGAAATGGGGGTTTGGGGCCCATGGTGTTAGGGGCCCCTGGAAATAGGTTTTGGGGGCCCAAGGGGTTAGGGGCCCCTGGAAATGGGGTTTTGGGACCCCTGCGATTAGGGCCCCTGGAAATGGGATATTGGTGCCCCCAGCGTTAGGGGCACCTGGAAATGGGGGTTGAGGGCCCCTGGAAATGGGGTTTTGGGGCCCCTGGGGTTACTTGCCCCTGGAAATGGGGGTTTTGGGGCCCCTGGGGTTCGGGGCCCCTGGAAATGGGGGTTAGGGGTCCTTGGTGTTCGGGGCCCCTGGACATGGTGTTTTAGGGCGCGTGGGGTGAGGGACTCCGGGACATGGGGATGTAGTGCCCCTGGGGTTAGGGCCCCTGGAAAAGGGGGTTTTGATGCCCCTGCAGTTAGGGGCCCCGGGAAATTGGGTTTTGGGGCCCCTAGGGTTAGGAGACCCTGGAAATGGGGTCTGGGGCCCCTGGTGTTAGGGGCACCTGGAAATAGGGTTCTGGGGCCCGTGGGGTTAGGGGGCCCTGGAAATAGGTTTTGGGGGCCCAAGGGGTGAGGGGCCCCTGAATATGGGGATTTGGGGCCCCTGGCGTTTGGGGCCCCTGGAAATGGGGTTTTGGGGCCCCTGGGATTAGGGGCCCCTGGAAATGGGGTTTTCGGACCCCTGGGGATTGGGGCCCCTGGAATGGGGTATTGGTGCCCCTGGGTTAGGGCCCCTGGAAATGGGGGTTGAGGGTCCCAGGTTTTTGGGTCCCCTGGAAATGGGTTTTTTGTGCCTCTGCGGTTAGTGGTCCCTGGAAATGGGATTTTGGGTCTCCCAGGGTAAGGGGCCCCTGGAAATGGGGGTTTGGGGCCCCTGGGGTTAGGGCCCCTGGAAATTTGTGGTTTTGGGCTCCTAACCCAGGGGACCCTGGAAATGGGGTTTTGGGACCCCTGCTCTTAGGGGACCCTGGAAATTGGGTTTTGGTGCGCCAGGGGTTAGAGGCCCCTGGATATGGGGATTTGGGGCCCCTAGTGTATGGGCCCCCTGTAGATGGGGTTTTAAGGCCTCTAGGGTTAGGAGCCACTGGAAATGGGGTTTTGGGGCCCCTGGTGTTAGGGTCCCTGGAAAGAAAGTTTTGGGCCCCTAATTCCAGAGGCCCTTGGAAATGGGGTTTTGGGGCCCTTGCTCTTAGGGGCCCCTCGGAATTGGGCTTTGGGGCCCCAGTGGTTAAGGCCCCTGGATATGGGGTCTTGGGTCCCCTGGTGTATGGGGCTCTAGAAATGGGGTTTTAGGGCCCCTGGGGTTAGGGGCCCGTGGAAATGGGGCTTTGGGGCCCCTGGGGTTAGGGGCCCCCTGAAAATGGGGTTTGTGGTCCCTGGTGTTCGGGGCCGCTGGCAATGGGGTTTTGGGGCCCCTGGGGTTAGGGGCCCCTGGACATGGGGTTTTAGGGTCCCAGGCGTTAGGGGCCCTGGAAATGGGTTTTTGAGACATCTGGGTTTAGGGCGCCTGGAAATTGAGTTTCGGGCCCCTAGTTTAGGAGACCCTGGAAATGGGGTTTTGTGTCCCTTGGAGTTAGGGGCCACTGGAAATAGGTATTGGGGGCCCAATGGGTTAGGGGCCCCTGGATATGGGGATTTGGGGCCTCTGGTGTTAGGGGCCGCTGGAAATGGGGTATTGGTGCCCCCAGGGTTAGGGGCCCCTGGAAATGGGGGTTTGGGGCCCTAGGCGTTTAAGGCACCTGTAAATGGGGTTTTGGGTCCCCTGGGGTTATGGGCCCCTGGAAATTGGGGTTTTGGCCCCTAGCCAAAGGGACCCTGGAAATGGGGTTTTGGGGGCCCCCTGCTCTTAGAGGCCCCTGGATATGGGGCTTCGGGGCCCCTAGTGTATGGGGCCCCTGTAAATTGGGTTTTTAAGGCCCCTGGTGTTAGGGGCCCATGGAAATTGAGGTTTTTTGGCCCCTAACACAGGGGCCCCTGGAACTGGGCTTTTGGGGCCCCCAGGGTTTAGGGACCCTGAGAAATGGGGGTTTGGTTTCCCTAGGGTTACCGGGCCCTGGAACTGGGGTTTTGGTGTCCCTTGTGTTAGGGGCCCCTGGATATGTGCATTGGAGGCCCCTGGGATTTGGGGCCCCTGAAAATGGGGTTTTGGGGCCCTGTTGTTAGGGGCCCCTGGAAATGGGGGTTTGGGGACCCTGGTATTTGGCGCACCTGAAAATGGGGTTTTGGGGCCCCTGCTGTTACGGGTCCTGAAAATTGGGTTTTGGGACCCCTAAGGTTTCCTTTTCCTGGAACTGGGGTTTTGGGGCCCCTGGTGTTACGGGCCCCTGGATATGTGCATTGGGGGCAATAGGGGTTTAGGTCCACTGGAAATGGGATTTTGGGGCCCCTGGGGTTACGGGCAACTGTAAATGGGCTTTTTGGGCCTCCAAGCTTAGAGGGCCCCTGGAAATGGGGGTTTGGGGCCCAGGGGTTAGTGGCCATTCATATGGGGAATCGTGGCCCCAGGGGTTAGCGGCCCCTGGAAGTCTGGTTTGGAGCCCCAGGGTTTAGGGGCCCCTGGATATGGGGTTTTTGGGGCCCCTGGGGTTAGGGACCCCTTGAAATGGGGTTTTGGGACCCCTGGGGTTAGGGGTCCTGGAAATGGGGTATTGGGGCCCCCAGGGTTAGGTGCCCCTGGAAATTGGGGTTTGGGGCCTCTAACCACTGGGGCTCTTCAAATGGGGTTTTGGGGCCCCTGCTCTTAGGGACCCCTGGAAATGGGGTTTTGGGGCCCCAGGGGTTAGGGGCCCCTGGATATGGGGATTTGGGCCCCTAGTCTATGGAGCCCCTGTAAATGGGGATTTAAGGCCCCTGTGGTTACGTGCCCCTGGAAATAGGGGTTTGCGACCCCAGGGTTGAGTGCCCCCTGGATATGGGGATTTAGGGCCTCAGGGGTTAGGGGCCCTGGAAATGAGGTTTGAGGCCCCTGGGTTTAGGGGAACCTGGAAATGGTGTTTTGGGGCCTCCAAGGGTTAGGGGCCCCTAGATATGGGGACTTGGGACCCGTGGTGTATGGGGCTCTGGAAATGGGGTTTTAGGGCCCCTGGGGTTAGGGGCCCCTTTAAATGGGGTTTGGGGCCCCTGGGGTTAGGGTCCTGGAAATGGGGTTTTGGGGCCCCCAGGGTAAAGGACCCCTGAAAATGGGCTTTTGAGGCTCTAGGGGTTAGGGGCACCTGGATATGGGGATTTGGGGCCCAGGGGATAGGGGCCCCTGGAAATGGGGTTTTGGGACCCCTGGGATTAGCAGCACCTGGAAATGGTGTTTGGAGCCCCAGGGTTTAGGCTCCCTAGAAATGGGAGTTTCGGTCCCCTAGGGCTACCGGCCCCCTGGAATTGGGTTTTGGGGACCCTTGTTGTTATGGGCCCTGGAAATGGGGTTTTGAGGGCCCCAGGAGTTTGGAACCCCTGGAAATGGGGTTTTGGGGCCCCTGGGGTTAGGGCCCCCTGGAAATGGGGTATTGGGGCCCCCTGGTTAGGGCCCCCTGGAAATGGGGGTTTGGGGTGCCTGGTGCTAGGGGTCCCTGGAAAGAGGGTTTAGGGCTCGTAACTCTAGGGGCCCCTGGAAATGGCGTTTTGGACCCCTGCTCTTAGGGGCCCCTGGAAATTGGGCTTTAGGCCCAGGGGTTAGGGGCCCCTGGATATGGGGACTTGGGGCCCCTGGTGTATGGGCTCTGGAAATGGGATTTTAGGGGCCCCTGGGCTTAGGGGCCCCTGGAAATCTGGTTTTTGGGGCTCCTGGGGTTAGAGGACCCTAGAAATTGGGGTTTTGGGCCCCTAACACGAGGGCCCCCTGGAAATGGGGTTTTGGGGCCCCACGGCTTAGGGGCCCATGGATATGGGGATTTGGGGCCCCTGGTGTATGGGGCCCCCTGGAAATGGGGTTTTAGGGCGCCTGGTGTTAGGGGCCCAGGGAAATGTGGTTTTGGGGCCTCTGGGGTTTGGGGACCCTGGAAATGTGTTTCTGGGTCCCTAGGGGTTTATGTGCCCCTGGAAATGAGGTTTTGGGTCCCCTGGGGTTACTTCCCCTGAAAATTGGGGGTTTGGGGTCCCTGGGTATTGGGATTTAGGGCCCCAGGGGTTAGGGGCCCTGGAAATGGGGTTTTGAGGCCCCTGGGGTTAGGGGCCCCTGGAAATTGGGGTTTGGAGCCCCTAGTTTAGGAGACCCTGGAAATGGGGGTTTGGGGCCCCTGAGGTTTGGGGCCCCTGGGGAATTTTGATTTTGGGACCCCTGGGATTAGGGCCCCTGGAAATGGGGTATTGGGGCCCCCAGGGTTAGGGACCCTGGAGATATGGTTTTGGGGCCCCTGGTGTTAAGGGCCCTTGGAAATTGCGCTTTTGGGCCCCTAATACAAGGGGCCCCCGGAATGGGGTTTTGGGACCCCTGGGATTAGGGGCCCCTGGAAATGGGGTATTGGGGCCCCCAGGGTTAGAGGCCCCCGGAAATGGGGTTTGGGGCCCAAGGGGTTAGGGGCACCTGGATATCGGGATTTGGTACCCCAGGGAGTTAGGGGCCCCTGGAAAAAGGGTTTGGGGGCTCCATGGGTTAGGGGCCCCTGGATATGGGGACTTGGGACCCCCCGGTGATGTGGCTCTGAAAATGGGTTTTTAGGGCCGCTGGGTTAGGAGCCACTGGAAATGGGGTTTTGGGGCCCCAGGGGTTAGGTTTTCCTGGAAATCGGGTTTTCGGGCCCCTGAAGTTAGGGGCCTTGGAAATGGGTGTTTCGGTTCCCTGGTGTTCGGGGCCACTGGAAATGGGGTTTTTGGGACCCCAGGGTAAGGGTCCCCTGGACATGAGGATTTAGGCCCCAGGGGTTAGGGGCCCTGGAAATGGGGTTTTGAGGCCCCTGGTGTTAGGGCCCCTGGAAATTGGGGTTTGGGGCCCCTAGGGTTAGGAGACCCTGGAATTAGGTGTGGAGGCCGAAGGGGTTAGGGCCCCTGGAAAATTGGGTTTGGGGCCCCTGGTGTTAGGGGCCCCTGGAAATAGGGTTTTGGGGACCCTGGTGTGTGGCGCCCCTGTAAATGGGCTTTTAAGGCCCGTGGGGTCAGCAGCCCCTGGAAATGGGGTTTTGGGGCCCCTGGTTTAGGGGTCCCTGGAAATGGGGGTTTGGTGCCCCAGCGGTTACATGCCCCTGGAAATCGGGTATTTGGGGCCCCTGAGGTTAGGGGACCCTGGAACTGGGGCTTTGGGGTCCCTGGTGTTTGGGGCACCAGGAAATGTGGCTTTGGGGCCCCATGGGTGAGGGGCCCCGTGGATATGGGGATTTAGGCCCCAGGGGTTAGGGGCCCTGGAAACGAGGTTTTGGGGCCCCTGGGGTTTGGCGGCCCCTGGAAATGGGGATTTGGGGCTCCTAGGGTTAGAGATCCTGGAAATGGGGGTTTGGGGCCCTGCTCTTAGGGTCCCCTAGAAACTGGCCTTTGGGGACCTAGGAATTAGGGGCCCCGAGATATGGGGACTTGGAGCCCGTGGTGTATGGGGCTCTGGAAATGGGATTTAGGGCCCTTGGGGTTAGGGGCCCCTTGAAATGGGTTTTTGGGGCCCCTGGTGTTAGGGGTCCCTGGAAATGGGGTTTTGGGGCCCCCAGTGTAAGGGGCCCCTCGAAATAGGCTTTTGGGGCCCGTGGTGTTAGTGGCCCCTGGAAATGGGGTTTTGGGGCCCTAGGGGTTAGGGGCACCTGGATATGGGGATGTCGGGCCCCAGGGATTAAGGGCCCCTGGAAATGGGTTTTTGGGGCCACCAGGGTTAGGGGCCCATGGAAATGGGGTTTGGGGGTCTCTGTTGTTTGGGGCCCATGGAAATTGGGTTTTGGGGTCCCAGGGGTTAGGGGCCATTGGAAATGGGGTTTTGGAGCCCCTGGGGTTAGCGGCCCCTGGAGATGGGATTTGGAGCCCCAGGGTTTAGGCGACCCTAGAAATGGAGGTTTGGGTCCCCTAGGGTTACCGGCCCCTTGAACTGGGTTTCTGGGGCCCCTGGTGTGAGGAGACCCTGGAAATGCGGTATTGGGGCCCCCACGTTTGGGGACCCTGGAAATGGGGTTTGGGGCCCCTGCTCTTAAGGGCCCCTGGAAATTGGGCTTTGGGGTCAAAGGAGATAGGGGCCCCCGGATGGGGGGACTTGGGGCCCCTGGTGAATAGGGCTCTGGACATGGGGTTTTAGGGCCCCGGGGGTTAGGGGCCCCTGGAAATCGGGTTTTGGGGCCCCAGTGGTTAGATGTCCATTAAAATGGTGTTTTGGGGCCCCTGGGGTTAGGGTCCCCTGGAAATGGGGGTGTTGGGTCCCTGGTGTTTTGGGCCTCTAGAAATGGGATTTTGGGGGCGCCATGGGTGAGGGGCCCCTGTACATGGGTATTTACGACCCCAGACGTTGGGGGCCCTGGAAATTGGGTTTTGAGGCCCCTGGGGTTAGGGGTGCCTGGAAAATGGTGTTTGGGATACCTAGGGTTAGGAGACCCTGGAAATGGAGGTTTGGGGCCTCTGGGGTTAGGAGACCCTGGAAATGGGGTTTTGGGGCCCCCTGGAAATAGGTTTTGGGGGCCCAAGGGGTCAGGGGCTCCTTAATATGGGGATTTGGGGTCTCTGGAGTTTGGGGCCCCTGGAAATGGGGTTTTGCGGCCCCTGGGGTTAGGGGCCCCTGGAAATGGGGTATTGGTGCCCCCAGGGTTAGGGGCCCCTGGAAATGGGGGTTGGGGGCCGCAGGGGTTTCGGGCCCCTGGAAATGGATTTTTGGGTCGCCTGATGTTAGGGGGCCCTGAAAATGGGGTTTCGGGCCTCTGGTGCTAGGTTATACTGGGGGCCCCAAAACCCAATTTCCAGGTGCCACTAAGAGCAGGGGCTCCAAAACCCTATTTCCAGGGTCCCCTGGTGTTAGTGGCCCAAACTCCCAATTTCCAGGGGCCCCTAACACCAGGGGCCCCAAAAAACCCATTTCCAGGGGCCCCTAACCCTGTGGGTCACAAAAACCCCGTTTCTAGGGGACCCTAACCCAGGGGTCCCAAAACCCCATTTCCAGGTGCCCCTAACACCAGGGGCCCCAAAAACCCAGTTCAGGGGGCTGGTAACCCTAGGGGACCCAAACCACCATTTCTAGGGGCGCCTAAACCCTGCGGCCCCAAATCCCAACTCCAGGGGCTGCTAACTCCAGGGGCCCCAAAACCCCATTTCCAATGGCCCCAAGCCCCTGAGGCCCCAAAACCCAATTTCCAGGGCCCCCAAACTCCAGAGACCCCAAAACCCCATTTCCAGGGACCCCTAACCCAGGTAACCCCAAAACCCTATTGCCAGGGGCCCCTAACCCCTGGGGTCCGAAATCCCCACATCCAGGTGCCCCTAAACCCTAGGGCCCCAAAACCACATTTCCAGGGGCCACTAACACCATGGGCCCCAAAAGGCCATTTCGAGGGGCCCCTTACACTGGGGGCCCCAAAACCCCATTTCCAGGGACCCCTAACCCCAGGGGCCCCAAAACCCATTTCCAGGGGCCCCTAACCTGAGGGGCCCTAAAACCCCATTTCGAGAGCCCCATACACCATGGGCACCAAGTCCGTATATATTGGGGCCTCTAACCCCTCGGGCCCAAAAGCTCAGTTTCCAGGGGCCCCAAAACCCCATTTCCAGGGTCACCAAACCCTAGGTGCCCCAAACCCCCATTTCCAGGGGCCCCTAAACCCAGGGGCCCCAAAACCCCATTTCCAGGGGCCCCTAAACCCAGGGGACCCAAAAACCCATTTCCAGGGGCACGTAACCCCTGGGGCCCCAAAATCACATTTCCAGGGGCCCCATACCCCAGGGGGCCCAAATCCCCATTTCCATGGGCCCGTAACCCTAGCGCCCCAAAACCTCATTTCGAGGATCTCCTAACCCTAGGGGCCCCAAACCTCCATTTCCATGGTCTCCTAACCCTAGGGTCCTCAAACCACAATTTCCAGGCGCTCCTAACCCCAGGGACCCTAAAACCCGATTTCCAGAGCCCCATACACCAGGGGCTCCAAGTCCCCATATCCAGGGTCTCATAGACTCATAGACTCGTAGGTCAGAAGGGACCAACATGATCATCTAGTCTGACCTCCTGCACAAAGCAGGCCACAGAACCCTACCCATACACTTTTATAACAACCCCTAACACATGACTGAGTTATTGAAGTCCTCAAAATTGGGTTTGAAGACCTCAAGCTGCAGAGAATCCACCAGCAGGCAACCCATGCCCCACGCTGCAGAGGAAGGGGAAAAACCTCCAGGGCCCCTGCCAATCCGCCCTGGAGGAAAATTCCTTCCCGACCCCAAATATGGCGATCAGCTAAACCCTGAGCATGTCGGCAAGACTCACCAGCCAGCGCCCAAGAAAGAATTCTCTGCAGTAACTCAGATCCCATCCCATCCAACATCCCCTCACAGACCATTGAGCAGACTTATCTGCTGATAATCCACAATCAATTGCCCAAATTAAACTATCCCATCATATCATCCCCTCCATATACTTATCAAGCTTAGTCTTAAAGCCAGATAAGTCTTTTGCCCCCACTACTTCCCTCGGAAGGCTGTTCCAGAACTTCACTCCCCTAATGGTTAGAAACCTTCATCTAATTTCAAGCCTAAACTTCCTAATATCCAGTTCGTACCCATTTGTCCTTGTGCCTACATTAGTACTAAGCTTAAATAATTCCTCTCCCTCCCTAACGTTAATCCCCCTGATATATTTACATAGAGCAAGCATATCCTCCCGGAGCCTTCTTTTGGCCAGGCTAAACAAGTCAAGCTCTTTGAGTCTCCTTTCATAAGGCAGGTTTTCCATTCCTCGGATCATCCTAGTAGCCCATCTCTGAACCTGTTCCAGTTTGAATTCATCCTTCTTAAACATGGGACACCAGAACTGCATGCAATATTCCAGGTGGGATCTCACCAGCGCCTTATATAACGGTACTAACACCTCCTTATCCTTGCTGGAAATACCTCACCTGATGCACCCTAACACCCCATTTGCTTTTTTAACGGCCATATCGCATTGGCCGCTCATAGACATCCTGCTATCAACCAATACCCCAAGGTCCTTCTCCTCCTCTATCGCTTCCAACTGATGCGTCCGCAATGTATATCTAAAATTCTTATTATTAATCCCTAAGTGCATGACCTTGCACTTTTCACTATTATATTTCATCCTATTACTATTACTCCAGTTTACAAGGTGGTCCAGATCTTCCTGTATAGTATCCCAGTCCTTCTCCGTGTTAGCAATACCCCCCAGCTTTGCATCATCCACAAACTTTATTAGCACATTCCCGCTCTTTGTGCCAAGGTCATTAATAAAAAGGTTAAACAAGATCGGTCCCAAAACCGATCCTTGAGGGACTCCACTAGTAACCTCCTTCACCCTGCAGTACGACCCGCTGGTGTCTCCCCTTTAACCAATTCCTTAGTCACCTTACCACTTTCATATTCATCCGCATCTTTTCCAATTTAACTAACAGTTCCCCATGTGGAACCGTGTCAAACACCTTACTGAAATCGAGGTAAATTAGATCTACCACATTTCCCTTTGTCTAAGTAATCTGTCACCTTCTCAAAGAAGGAGATCAGGTTGGTTTGGCATGATCTACCTTTAGTAAATCCATGTTGCAATTCGTCCAATTATCATTGACCTCAATGTCCTTAACTACTTTCTCCTTTAAAATTTTTTCCAAGACCTTACATACTACAGACGTCAAGCTAACAGGCCTATAGTTACCCGGATCACTTTTTTTCCCTTTCTTGAAGATAGGAACGACATTAGCAATTCTCCAGTCGTACGGTACAACCCCCGAGTTTACCGATTGATTAAAAAATTCTTGCTAACGGGCTCGCAAATTCATGCGCCAGTTCCTTTAATATCCTCGGATGGAGATTGTCCGGGCCCTCCGATTTTGTCCCATTAAGCTGTTCAAGTTTGGCCTTTACCTCAGATGCGGTAATATCCACCTCCATGTCCTCATTCCCGTTTACCATCCCTCCATCATCCCTAAACTCCCCACTAGTCTTATTAAAGACTGAAGCAAAGTACTTATTTAGATATTTGGCCATTCCTAGGTTATCCTTAACCTCCATTCCATCCTCAGTATATAATGGCCCCACTTCGTCTCTCTTTGTTTTCTTCTTATTTATGTGGCTGTAGAACCTTTTACTATTGGTTTTAATTCCCTTTGCAAGATCCAGTTCTACATGGCTTTTAGCCTTCCTCACTTTATCCCTACATGTTCTGACCTCACTAAGGTACCTTCCCTTGCTAATCCTGCCTTTCTTCCGCTCCTTGTAAGCTTTCTGCTTTTTCCTAATCCCCTCTCTGAGATGCTTGCTCATCCAGCTGGGCCTACAACTCCTGCCCATGTTTTTTTTCCCCTTTCTTGGGATGCAGGCTTCCGACAGTTTCTGCAGCTGCGACTTAAAGTAATTCCAGGCCTCCTCCGCATCCAAATCCACAAGGTTCTCGGTCCAATTAACTTCCCTAACTAATTTCCTTAACTCTTTAAAATTAGCCCTAACTCCTGGGGCACCAAAGCCCAATTTCCAGGGGCCCCTAAGAGCAGGGGCCCCAAACCCCCATTTCCAGGGTCTCATAACCCTAGGTGCCCCAAATCTCCATTTACAGGGCTCCAAACCCTGGGACCCGAAATCCCCATATCCAGGGTCCCCTCACCCATGGGGCCACAAAACCCCATTTCCTGGGGCTCCAAACACCAGGGACCCCCAAACCCAATTTCCAGGGACCCCTAACCCCAGGGGCCCCAAAACCCCATTTCCAGGGGCCGCTGAACCTAGGGGTCTTAAAATCCCATTTACAGGGGGCCCCATACTCCAGGGGCCCCAAATCCCTATATCCAGGGGTCCCTAAGAGCAGGGGCCCCAAAACCCAATTTCCAGGGGCCCCTGGGGTTAGGGGCCCCAAAACCCTAATTCCGAGGGGCCCCAAAACCCACGGGCTCCAAAACCCTATTTCCAGGGGCCCCATCACCAGGGGCCCCAAAACCCCCATTTGCACTGGCTGCTTACTCCTGGGGCCCCAAAACCCCATTTCCAGGGACCCCTAACCCCAGGGGGCCCCAAAACCCCATTTCCAGGGGCCCTAAAACCCTGGGTCCCCCAATTAACATATCCAGTGGCCCCTAACACCAGGGGCCCCTAAATCACAGTTCAAAGGGCCGGTAACCCTAGGGGACCCAAAACCTATTTCCAGGGGCCCCTAACAACAGGGGCCCCCAAACCCAATTTCCAGGGTCCCCTATCCCTAGGGGCCCAAAACCCCAATTTCCAGTGCCCCTAACCCCTGGGGCCCTAAATCCCCATGTCCTGGGGCCCCTCAAACCGGGGGCCCCAAAACCCCATATGCAGGGGCCCCGAACACCAGGGACCCCAAAACCCCATTTCCAGGGACACCTAACC
Source organism: Aldabrachelys gigantea (assembly GCA_026122505.1). Taxonomy (NCBI): domain Eukaryota; kingdom Metazoa; phylum Chordata; order Testudines; family Testudinidae; genus Aldabrachelys; species Aldabrachelys gigantea. The sequence continues at coordinate 22,408,455 of CM047503.1, forward strand.
TCTGGGGCCTGACACCCCCCATTTCCAGGGACACCTAACCTCTGGGGCCTGACACCCCCATTTCCAGGATCCCCTAGCCCCTGGAGCCCAAAACTTAATTTCCAGGGGCCCCAAACCCTAGGGGCCCCCAAACCCCAATTTCTAGGGGCCTCTAACCCTACGGGCCCCAGAAACCTATTTCCAGGTGCATCTAACACCAGGGGCCCCAACCCCCCATTTCCAGGGTCTGCTAAACCTAGGGGCCCCAAACCCCAATTTCCAGGGGCCCCTAACCTCAGGGGCCTCAAAACCCCATTTCCAGGGCCCCTAACCCCTGGGGCCCTAAATCCCCATGTCCCGGGGCCGCTCAACCCAGGGGCCACAAAACACCATTTCCAGAGACACCTAACCCCTGGGGCCTCAAAACCCCATTTCCAGGTGCCCCTAACCCCAGGAGTCCTAAAACCCAGTTTCCACAGCCAGATACACCAGGGGCCTCAAGTCCCCATATCCAGGGGCCCCTAACCCCTGCGGCCCCAAAGCCCAAATTCCAGGGGCCCCTAACCCCTGGTGCCCTAAATCCCCATATCCAGGGCCCCTCACACATGGGACCCCCCAAACCCCTTTTCCAGGGCCCCCAAACACCAGGGACACCAAATCCCCATTTCCAGGGGCACGTAACACTTGGGGGCCAAAACCCCATTTCCATGGGCCTCTAACCCCAGGGGCTGTCAAACCCTATTTACAGGGGCCCCATACAATAGGAATTCCAAATATTCATATCCAGTGGCCCCTAACCCCTGGGGCCCCCAAACCCCAATGTCCAGGGGCCCCTAAACCCAGGGGCCCCAAACCCCCATTTCTATTGACCCCTTAAACTGGAGCCCCCAAAACCCCATTTCCAGGGATCCCTAATCGCAGGGCCCCCCAAACCCCATTTCCAGGGGCCGCAAAACCCTGGGTCCCCCAAACCACATATCCAGGGGCCCCTAACACCAGGGGCCCCAAAACCCCAGTTCCAGGGGCCGTTAACCCTAGGGGACCCATACCCCCATTTCTAGGGGCACCTAACCCCTCGGGCCCCAAAACCCCATTTCCAGGTGCCCCTAACCCCATGGGCCCCGAATCCCCATATCCAGGGGCCCCTAGGCCCTGGGGTCCCAAAACCCCATTTCGAGAGGCTCCTAGCACCAGAGGCCCCAAGCCCACATTTCCAGGGGCCCCTAACCCTGGGGGCCCCAAAACCCCATTTTCAGGGCCCCCTAACCCCAGGGGCCCCAAAACCCCATTTCCAGGGGCCACAAACCACTTGGGCCTCCAACCTCCATTTCCAGGGACCCCCTGAACCCAGGGGTCCCAAAACCCCATTTCCAGGGGCACCTAACACCAGGGGCCCCAAAACCTCATTTCCAGTGGCCCCAAACTCCAGGGGCCCCAAATCCCCATATCCAAGAGCCCCTAACCCCTTGGGCCCCCAAAACCTATTTCCAGGGGGCCCTAACACCAGGGGCCCCAAAACCCCATTTCCAGGGTCTCCTAACCCTAGGGGCCCCAAACCCCCATTTCCAGGGTCTCTTAACCCTAGGGGCCCCAAACCCCATTTTCCAGGCACCCCCTAACCCCAGGGGCCTCAAAACCACATTTCCAGGGACCCTAACGCCTGGGGCCCTAAATACCCATGTCCAGGTGCCCCTCTCCCCTGGGGCCCCAAAACCCCATTTCCAGCGGCCCCGAACAGCAGGGACCCAAAACCCTAATTTCCAGGGGCCCCTAACACCACGGCCCCCAAACCCCATTTTAAGGGACATCTAACCCCTGGGGCCCCAAAACCCCAATTCCAGGGACCCCTAACCCCAGGGGCCCTAAAACTCCATTTCCAGAGCCCCATACACCAGGGGCCCCAAGTCCCCATATCCAGGGGTCCCTATCCCCCGGGACCCCAAAGCCCAATTTCCAGGGGCCCTAAGAGCAGGGGCCCCAAACCCCCATTTTCAGGGTCTCCTAACCCTAGGAGCCCAAACCCACATTTCCAGGAGCCCGTAACCCCAGGGGCCCCAAAACCTCATTTCCAGGACCCTTAACCCCTGGGGCCCTAAATCCCCATATCCAGGGGCCCCTCACCCATGTGGCCCCAAGACCCCCATTTCCTGGGGCCTCTATCCCCTGGGACCCCAAAGCCCCATTTCCAGGGGCCCCTAACCCCAGGGGCCCCAAAACCCCCCATTTCCAGGGGCCGCTGACCCCAGGGGCCTTAAAACCCCATTTACAGGGGCCCCTAACCTCTGGGGCCCCAAAACCCCATTTCCAGGTTCCACTTAAACTGGGGGCCCCAAAACCCCATTTTCAGGGGCCGCAAGACCCTGGGTCCCCCAATCCACATATCCAGAGGCCCCTAACACCAGGGACCCCAAAACCCCATTTCCAGGAGCCATTAACCCAGGGGCCCCAAAACCCCAATTCCAGGGGGACCTAACCCCTGGGGCCCAAAAACCCCAGTTCCCAAGTACTCATAACCCCACGGGCCCCGGATCCCCATATCCAGGGGCACCGAACCCCTGGGGTCCAAAAACACCATTTGCAGGGGCCCCTAGCACCAGAGGCCCGAAACCCAAATTTCCAGGGGCCCCTAACCCTGTGGGCCTGAAAACCCCATTTTCAGGGCCCTCTAACCCCAGGGGCCCCCCAAAACTCCATTTCCAGGGGGCCACAAATCTCTTCGGCCCCCAATCCCCATTTCCACGGGCCCGTAACGCTGGGGGCACCAATACCCCATTTCCCAGGGACCCCTAACCCCAGGGATCCCAAAACCCCATTTCCAGGGGCCCCTAACCCATGGGGTCCCAAACCCCCATTTCCAGGGGCCCCTAGCACCAGAGGCCTCAAACCCAAATTTCCAGGGGCCCCTAACCCTGAGGGCCCGAAATCCACATTTTCAGGGCCCCCTAACCCCAGGGGCCCCAAAACCCTATTTCCAGGGTCCCAAATCCCTGAGGCCCCCCAACCCCCATTTCCAGGGGCCCGTAACCCTGGGGGCACCAATACCCCCTTTCCAGGGGCCTCTGACCCAGGGGCCCAAAAACTCCATTTCCAGGGACCCCAAACTCTAGGGGCCCCAAAACCCCATTTCCAGAAGCCCCAATTCCCAGGGGCCACAGATCCCCATATCCAGGGGAGCCTAACCCCTGGGGCCCCAAAACCCCATTTCCAGGGGCCCCTAACACCAGGGGCCCCAAAACCCCATTTCCAGGGGCCGCAAACCACAGGGGCCACAAATCCCCATAACGAGGGGGCCCCTAACACCAGGGGACCCAAAACCCCATTTCCAAGTGCCGATAACACCAGGGACCTCAAAACCCCCATTTCCAGGTGCCGCAAAGCCCTGAGGCCCCCAACCCACATATCCAGGGGCACCTAACACGAGGGGCCCCTAAACCCCATTTCCAGGGGCCCCTAAACTTACTGGCCCCAAACCACCATTTCCAGGGGCACCTAACCCCTGGGGGCCCCAAAACCCCATTTCCACAGGCCCCTAACACCAGGGCCCCCAAACCCCCATATCCAGGGCCCCAAAACCCCATTTCCATGGGGCTCATAACCCAGGGGCCACGGGCCCAAAACCCCATTGCCAGGGGCCCCCAAACACCATTTCCAGGGTCCCCTAACCCCTTTGCCCCCAAAACCACATTTCCAGGGGCCCCTAACACCAGGGGCCCCAAAACCCCATTTCCAGGGGCACCTAACAACAATGGCCCCCAAAATCCCATTTCCAGGGACCTCTAAACCTTGGGGCCCAAAAACGCATTTCCAGGGGGACCAAACCCAAGGGGCCCGAAAACCCCATATCCAGGGGCCCCAAACACCAGGGGACCCAAATCCCCATATCCAGGGGCACCTAAGCCTAGGGGCCCGAAACCCCTATTTACAGGGGCTCCTAACTCTGGGGGCCCCAAAACCCCATTTCCAGAAGGCCCAAACCCCAGGGGCGACAAATCCACATAACTAGGGGCGCCTGACCCCATGAGCCCCAAAACCCCATTTCCAGGGGCTGCTAACACCAGAGGCCCCGAAAGCCCATTTCCAGAGGCCCCAAACCCCAGAGGCCACAAATCCCAATTTCCAGGGGCCCCAAACACCTGGGATCCCCAACCCACATATCCAGGGGCCACCAACACCAAAGGTCCCAAACCACTATTTCTAAGTGTCCTTAAACCTGGGGGCCCCAAACCCCCATTTCCAGGGGCCCCTAACTCCTGGGGCCCCAAACTCCTATTTTCAGCTGCCCCTAATCCTGGGGGCCCCAAAACTCCATCTCTTGGGGCCCCAATACCCTGGGGCCCCCCAAACCACATATCCAGGGGACACCAACATCAAGGGCCCCAAAACCCTATTTCAAGGGGCCCATAACCCTAGGGGCCCCAAACCCCCCATTTCCAGGGGCCCCCTAACCCTGGGGGCCCCAAAATTCCATTTCCAGGGGCCCAAAAGCCCTGGGGCCCCCAACCCACATATCCGGGGGCACCAACACCAAGGGCCCCAAAACCCTATTTCAGGTGCCCCTAAACCTGGGGGCCCCAAACCCCCATTTTCAGGGCCCATAACCTCTGGGGCCCCAAACTCCCATTTCCAGGGACCCCTAACCCTTGGAGCCAGAAACCCCTATTTACAGGGGACCCTAACCCTCGTGGCCCCAAAACCCCTTTTAAAGAAGCACCAAACCCCAGGGGCCACAAATCCCAATATGTAGGGGCGCCAGACCCCAGGAGCCCCAAAACCCCATTTCCAGGGGCCCTTAAAACCAGTGGCCCCAAAACCGCATTTCCAGAGACCCCAAACCCCAGGGGCCACAAATCCCCATATCGAGGGGCGCATAACCCCAGGAGCCCCAAAACCAGATTTCCAGAGGCCCCTAACACCAGGGGCCCCCAAAACCCCATTTCCAGGAGCCCCAAAACCCCCATTTCCAGGTGTCCCTAACCCCTGGGGGCCCCCAAACCCCATTTCCAGGGGCCCCCAAACCCCATTTCCAGGGGCCCCTAACCCCTGGGGCCCCAAAACCCCATTTCCAGGGGCCCCTAACAGCTGCATCCCCAAAACCCCTTTTCCAAGGGCACCTAACATCAGGGGCCCCAAAGAACCATTTCCAGGTGCCTCTAAACCTGGGGGCCCAAAACCCCATTTCCAGGCTGCCCCAACCCCAGAGGCCCCTAAAACCCTTATCCAGGGGCCCCAAAAACCCATTTCCAGGGGTCCCTAACACCTGGGTCCCCAAAACTCAATTTCTAGGACCCCAAAACCCCATTACTAAGGGACCCTATCCCGTAGGGCCCCAAAACTCCATTTCCAGGGGCCTCTAACACCAGGGGCCCCAAAACCCCATCTCCAGGGGCCCTAAACCCTTGGGACTCAAAGCCCCATTTCCAGTGGCCCCAAACCCCTGGTTACCCAAATCCCCATATCCAGGGGCGCCTAAACCCTGGGGCCCCAAAACCCCATTTTTCAGGGGCCCCTAACACCTGAGGCCCTACCACCCCATTTTCAGGGGGCACCTAACCCCAGGGGTCCCCAACCCCCATTTCCAGGTGCCCCAAACCCCTGGGGACCCAAAACCCAATATCCAGGGGCCACCAACCACTGGGGCACTAAAACCTCATTTCCAGGGTGCCCCTAACTCCTGGGGCCCCATACCCCCATTTCCAGTGGTCCCTAACCCCAGGATCCCAAAACCCCATTTCCAGGGGCCCCTAACCTCAGGAGCCCCAAACCCCCATATCCAGGGGCCCCAAAACTCCATTTCCAGTGGCCTGAACCCCTGGGGCCCCAAAACCCCATTTCCAGGGGCCCCTAAACCTGGGGGCCCCAAAACCCCATTTCCATAGCCCATAATACCAGAGGGCCCTAACACCCCTATCCAGGGGACCAAAACCCCATGTCCACGGGCCCTGAAACGCTGGGGCCCCGAAACCCCATTTCCAGGGGATACTAACACCAGGGGCCCCAAACCCACATTTCCAGGGGTCCCTAACCCTAGGTGGACAAAAAGCGAATTTGAAGGGGCCCCAAACCCCAGGGGCCCCAAATCACATATCCAGGGGCCCCTAACCCCTGTGTCCCCAAAATCCCCATTTCCAGGGAGTCTAACCCCAGGGGCCCCAAACTCCATTTTCAGGGGACCCAAACCCTGGGGACCCAAAATCCCATTTCCAGAGTCCCCTAACACCAGGGGCCCCAAACCCCATTTCCAGTGGGCCAAAAACCCCATTTCCAGGGGCCCCTAACCCCTGGGTCCCCAAAACCCCATTTCCAGGGGCCCCTAACCCCTGTGCCCCAAAAAACCATTTCCAGGGGCCTTTAACACCAGGGGCCCCAAAAACACATTTCCAGAGGTGCTCAAAACCCCCATTTCCAGGGGGCCCCTAACCCCAGGCGCCCTAAAACCCCCCATTTCGGGTCCCCCAAACACCATTTCCAGGGTCCCCTAACCCCTTTGCCCCCAAAACCCCATTTCCAGGGGCCCCTAACACCAGGGGCCCCAAAACCCCATTTCAAGGGGCGCATAACACCAATGGCCCCAAAACCCCATTTCCAGGGGCCTCTACACCTTGGGGCCCGAAACCCCATTTCCAGGGGGACCTAACCCCAGGGGCCCGAAACCCCCATATCCAGGTGCCCCAAACCCCTGGGGCCCCAAAACCCCATATCCAGGGCCCCTAACCACTGGGGCAATAAAACCTCATATCCAGCGTACCCCTAGCTCCTGGTGCCCCCAAACCTCCATTTCCAGTGGTCCCTAACCCTGGCGGACCCAAAATCCCATTTCCAGGGGCCCCAAAGCCCTAGGACCCCAACCCACATATCCAGGGGCCACCAAAACCAATGGCCTCAAAATCCTATTTCAGGTGCCCCTAAACCTGGTGGCCCCAAACACCCATTTCCAGGGGCCCCTAACCCTAGGGGACCTAAACTCCTATTTACAGGGGCCCCTAACCCTCGGGGCCCCAAAACCCCATTTAAAGAAGCCCCAAACCCCAGGGGCCACAAATCCCAATATGTAGGGGCTCCTGACCCCAGGAGCACCCAAACCCCTATTCCAGGGGCCCCTAAGACCAGTGGCCCCAAACCCCCATTTCCAGAGGCACCAAACCCCAGGGGCCACAAATCCCCATATCAAGGGGCGCCAAACCCCTGGGGCCACAAAAACCCATTTCCAGAGGCCCCTAACACCAGGGGCCCCAAAACCCCATTTCCAGGGGCCCCAAAACCCCAATTCCAGGTGTCCCTAACCCCTGGGTCCCCAAACCCCATTTCCAGGGACCCCTAACCTCTGGGGCCCCAAAACCCAATTTCCAGGGGCCCCAAACGCCAGGGGCCCAAAACCCCATTTCCAGAGGCCCCAAAACACCATTTCCAGGTGCCTTTAAACCTGGGGTCCTGAAACCCTATTTCCAGTGGCCCAAACCCCAGAGGCCCCTAACACCCTTATCCAGGGGCCCCCAAACCCCATTTCCAGGGGCCCCTAACCGCTGGGACCCCAAAACCCCATTTCCAGGGTCCCCTAACTCCAGGGGCCCCAAACCCCCATTTCCAGGGGCCCCTAACCCCAGGGGCCCCAAAACTCCATTTCCAGGGACACCAAACCCTGGGACCCCAAAACCCCATTTCCAGGTGCGCCTAATCCTGGGGACCTACAACCCCCATTTCTAGGGGCCCCTAATTTCTAGGGGCCCCTAATGCCAGGGGCACCAAACCCCCATTTCAGGGCCCCCTAAACCTGGGGGACCCAAATCCCCAATTCCCGTGACCCCAAACCCCTGGGGTCCCCAACACACATATCCAGGAGCCACCAACACCAAGGATGACAAAATCGACATATCCAGGAGCCCCTAACACCAGGGGCCCCAAAACCCCATTTGCAGGGGCCCCTAACCCCGGGGGGTACAAATCCCCATATCCAGGGGCGCCTAACCACAGGGGCCCCAAAACCCCATTTCCAGAGGCCCGTAAAAACCAGGGGGGCCCCAAAACCCCATTTAAAGGGGCCCCAAACCCCTTTTCAGGGTCCCCCTAACCCCTGGGGCCCAAAACCCAATTTCCAGGGGGCTCCTAACACCAGGGACCCCAAAACCCCATTTCCAGGGGCCCCTAACTCCAGGGGCCCAAAACCCCCTTTTCCAGGGGCCCCTTACCCTGGGGGCCCCAAAAACCCCATTTCCAGGGGCCCCTAACCCCAGGGTCCCCAAAACACCATTTCCAGGGTTACCACACCCCTGAGGCCCCCAACCCACATATCCAGGGTCCCCTAACACCAGGGGCCCCAAAACCCCATTTTAAGGGCCCTAACACCAGAGGCCCCAAAGCCCCATGTCCAGGGGCCCCTAACCCGTGGGGCGCCAAAACCCCCACTTCCAGGGGCCCAAAACACCAGGGGCCCCAAAACCCCATTTCCAGGGGCCCCAAAACCCCATTTCCAGTTGTCCCAAACAGCTGCATCCCAAAACCCCATTTGCAAGGGCACCTAACATCAGGGGCCCCAAAACACCATTTCCAGGTGCCTCTAAATCTGGGGGCCCGAAACCCTATTTCCAGGGGCCCCAAACCCCAGAGGCCCCTAACACCCTTATCCAGGGGGCCCCCAAACCCCATTTCTAGGGGCCCCTAACCGCTGGGACCCCAAAACCCCATTACCAGGGGCCCCTAACTCCAGGGGCCCCAAACCCCCATTTCCAGGGGCCCCTAACCCCAGGGGCCCCAAAACTCCATTTCCAGGGACACCAAAACCCTGGGACCCCAAAACCCCATTTCCAGGGGCCCTAACCCGAGGTTTTGGGGCCCGTAACTCCAGGGGCCCCAAAACCCAATTTCCAGGGGCCCCTAAAACGAGGGGCCCCAAACCCCCATTTCCAGGTCCCCCAAACCGCATTTCAAGGGGCCCCTAACACCAGGAGCCATAAAACACCATTTTAAGGGACCCCTAAACTTGGGGGCCCGAAACCCCCATTTTTAGGGGCCCCTAACCTGGGGGCCCCAAGCCACACAGTGACACTGTTGCTCCATACAGGAAATGCTCTGTAAATCGGGGTTTCGGACACCTAAGGGTTAGGATCCCCTGGATATGGGGATTTGGACCCCTTGTGTGTTGGGGCCCCTGGAGATTGGTCCCCCTGGATATGGGGTTTCGGGCCCCAAGGTTTAGATGCCCCTGGAATTTGGATTTTTGGGCCATTGTTGTTAGGTGCCCCTGGAAATGGGGTTTTGGGGGCCCCTGGAAATGGGGTTTGGGAACCCGGGGGCTAGGCACCCCTGGATATTGGGATTTGGAGCCCCAGTGGTTAGGGGCCCCTGGAAAATGGAGTTTTGGGGCCCCTAGTGTTAGACCCTGGAAATGGGGTTTTGGGGCCCCAGGGGTTAGGGGCCCCTGATAATGGGGTTTTGGGACCCCTGGAAATGGGGTTTTGGGGCCTCTGGTTTTAGGGGTCCCTGGAAATGAGTTTTTTGGGTCCCCAGGGGATAGGCGCACCCGGATACGGGGATTTGTGGCCCCTGGGGATTTGGGCTCGTGGAATGGGGTTTGGAGCCCCCTGGGGTTAGGGACCCTGGAAATAGGGATTTGGGGGTCCCTGGAAATGGGGGTTTGGGGCCCTACGGGTTAGCAGCCCCTGGAAATAGGTTTTGGAGACCCAAGGGGTTAGGGGCCCCTCGATATGGGGATTTTGGGCCCCTGGTATTTGGGGCCCCTGGAAATGGGGGTTTTGGGGCCCCAGGGGTTAGGGGCCCCTGGAAATGTGGTTTTGGGACCTCTGGGGTAAGGGGTCCCTGGGGCCCCTGGAAATGGGGGTTTGGGGCCCCTGGTGTTAGGGGCCCCTGGAAATAAGGTTTAGGGGCCCCTGGGTTTAAGCGGCCCTGGAAATAGGGGTTTTGGTGTCCCTGCTCTTAGGGGCCCCTGGAAATTGGGCTTTGGGGACCCAGGGGTTAAGGGCCCCTGAATAGGGGGACCTTGGGGCCCCTGTTATATAGGTCTCTGGAAATGGGGTTTTAGGGCCCCTGGGGTTAGGGGCCCCTGGAATGGGGATTTGGGGGCCCAGGGGTTATGTGTCCCTGGAAATGGGGTTTGGGGTCCCCTGGGGTTAGGGGCCCCTGGAAATGGGCATTTCGGTTCCCTGGTGTATGGGGCTCTGGAAATGGGGGTTTTAGGGCCTCTGGCGTTAGGAGCCCAGAAATGGGGTTTGGGGCCACAAATGTTACCGGCCTCTGGAACTGGTGTTTTGGGGCCCCTGTTTTTAGGGGCTCTTGGATATGTGGGTTGGGGGGCCTCAGGGGTTTGGGGACCCTGGAAATGGGGTTTTGGGGCCCTCAGGGGAAGGGGCCCTGGAAATCGGGGTATGGGGGCCTCAGGGGTTAGGGGCCCCTGGGTATGGGGATTCGGAGCCCCAGGGTTTAGGGGCTCCTGGAAATAGGGTTCTGGGGCCCGTGGTGTTAGGGGCCCCTGAAAATTTCATTTTTTTGCCCCCTGTAGTTTGGGGGCCCCTGGAAATTGGGTTTTGGGGCCCCAGGGTTAGGCACCCTGGAAATGGGGTTTTGGGGCTCTAGGGTTAGCGGACCCTGGAAACAGGTATTGGGACCCCTAGGGTTACCAGACTCTTGAACTGGGATTTTGGGGCCCCTTGTGTTAGGGGCCCCTGGAAATTGGAGTTATTGGGCCCCTAACCCCAGGGGCCCGTGCTCTTAGGGGCCCCTGGAAATGGGATGTTGGGGCCCCTAGCGTTAGGGGCCCCTGGAAATGTGGTTTTGGGACCCCTGCTCTTAGGGGCTCCTGGAAATGGGGTATTGGGGCCCCCAGGGTTAGGGGCCCCTGGAAATGCGGTTTTGGGGCCCCAGGGGTTAAGGGCACCTGGATATTGGAATTTGGTACCCCAGGGGTTAGGGGCCCATGGAAATATGGTTTTGAGGACCCTGGTGTTAGGGGCCCCTGGAAATTGGGGTTTCGGGCCCCTGCTGTTAGGGGCCCCTGGAACTAGGTTTTGTAGGTCGATGGGGTTAGGGGCCCCTGGACATGGGGATTTGGGGCCCCTGGAGTTTGGGGCCCATGGAAATGGGGTTTTTGGGCCCCAGGGGTTAGGGCCCCTGAAAATGGGGGTATTGGGGCCCCAGGGCGAGGGGCCCCTGGAAATGGGGATTTGGGGCACCTGGGGTTAGGGGCCCCTCGAAATAGGTTTTTGGGCCCCTAGAAATGGGGGTTTGGTGCCCCTGCTCTTAGAGGCCCCTTGAAATAGGGCTTTGGGGCCCCAGGGGTTAGGGCCCCCTGAATATGGGGACTGGGGCCCCTGGTGTAATGGTCTCTGGAAATTGGGGTTTTAGGGCCCCTGGGGTTAGGGGCACCTGGAAATGCGGTTTTGGGGCCCCAGGGGTTAAGGTCCCCCTGGATATGGGGATTCGTGTACCAGGGGTTAGGGGCACCTGGAAATAGGGTTCTGGGGCCCGTGGGGTTAGGGGCCCCTGGAAATTGGGGTTTGGGGGCCCCTGGTGTTAGGGGTCCCAGGAAATAGCATTTGGGGGCACCTGGGGTTAGGGGCCCCCAGAAACTGAGGTTTTGGCCCCCTACCCCCATGGGCCCCCCGGAAATGGGGTTATTGGGGCACCAGGGGTTACGGGCCCCTGGATATGGGGATTTGTTGCCCCTGGTGTACTGGGCTCTGGAAATGGGGTTTTGGGGCCCTAGGTTTAGGGGCACTTGGATATTGGGAATATGGGGCCCCAGGGGTTAGGGGCCCTAGAACTGGGGGTTGGGGGCCCACTGGTGTGGGGCCCTGTAAATGGGGTTTTGGGGCTCCTGGGTTTAGGGGACCATCGAAATGGGGTTTGGGGCCCCCAGGGTTAGGGGCCCCTGGAAATGGGGGGTTGGGCCCCTGGTGCTAGGGGCCCCTGGAACTGGGGTTTTGGGGCCCCTGGTGTTACGGGCCCCTGGATATGTGGATTGGGGGACCCAGGGTTTTGGGGCCCCTGGAAATGGGTTTTTTGGGGCCCTTGCGGGTTACGGGCCCCTGGAAATGGGATTTTGGGGCCCCTAGGGTAAGGGGCCCCTGGAAATGGGGGTTTGGGACCCCTGGGGTTAGGAGCCTCTGGAAATTTGGATTTTGGGCCACTAACACCAGGGAAACCTGGAAATGGGGTTTTGGGGCCCTGCTCTTAGCTGCCCTTTTAAATTGGGTTTTGGGCCCCAGAATTTAGGAGCCCCTGGATATGGGAATTTGGGTCCCCTAGTGTATGCGGCCCCTGTAAATGGGGTTTTAAGGCCCCTGGGGTTAGGGACCCATGGAAATGGGGTTTTGGGGGCACTGGGGTTAGTGGCCCAGGAAATGGGGATTTGGGGTCCCTGGTGTATGGGCCCCTAGAAATGGGGTTTTGGGGCCCCATGGGGAGGGGCCCCTGGATATGGGGATTTAGGGCCCCAGGGGTTAGGGGCCCTGAAATGGGGTTTTGGGGCCCCTGGGGTTTGGGGCCCCTGGAAATGGGGGTTTGGGGCTCCTAGCGTTAGGAGACCCTGGAAATGGGGTTTGGGGCCCCTGTTCTTAGCAGCCCCTGGAAATTGGGCTTTGGGGCACCAGGGGTTAGGGGCCCCTGGATATGGGGGACTAGGGCCCACTGTGTTTTCAGGCTCTGGAAATGGGGTCTTAGGGCCCCTGGGTTTAGGGGCCCCTGGAAATGTGGTTTTGAGGCCCCAGGGATTAGGTGTCCCTGGAGATGGAGTTTTGGGGCCCCTGGGGTTAGGGGCCCCTGGAAATGGGGGTTTGGGTCCCTGGTGTTGGGTCCTCCTTTATACGGCGTTTTTGGGCCCTTGGGGTTAGGGGCCCCGGGACATGGGGATTTAGGGCCCCTGGGGTTAGCTACCCCTGGAAATTGTTAGGGGCACCTGGAAATAGGGCTCTGAGGCCAGTGGGGATAGGGGCCCTTGGAAATTGGGGTTTTGGGGCACCTGGGGTTTGGGGCCACTGGAAATTGGGTTTGGGGCCCCAGGGGTTAGGGATCCTGGAATAGGGGTTTTGGGGCCCCTGGGGTTAGCGGCCCCTGGAAATGGGGGTTTCAGGCCCCAGGGGTTAGGTGCCCCTGAAATGGGGGATTTGGGTCCCTAGGGTTACCAGACCCTGGAACTGTTGTTTTGGGGCCCATGGTGTTAGGGGCCCCTGGATGTGTGGATTGGGGGACCCAGGTTTTCGGGGCCCTGGAAATAGGGTTTTGAGGGCCTCTGGGCTTAGGGGTCCCTGAAATGGGGTTTTTGGGGGCCCCAGTGTAAGGGGCCCCTGGAAATGGTTGTTTGCGGCCCCTGGTGTTAGCGGCCCTAGAAATAGGATTTTTGGGGCCCCTGGGGTTAGGGGCCCCTGGAAATTGGGGTTTTGGGGCCCCTAAACCCAGGTGCCCTGGAAATGGGGTTTCGGCCCCTGCTCTTAGGGGCCCCTGGAAATTGTGTTTTAGGGCCCCAGGGGTTAGGGGTCCCTGGATATGGGGATTTGGGGCCCCTGGTGTATGGGGCTCCTGTAAATGGGGTTTTAAGGCCCATGGAGTTAGGGGCCCATGGAAATGGGGTTTGGGGACTCTTGGGGTTTGGGGCCCCTGGAAATGGGGTTTTGGGGTCTGCAGGGGTTATGTGCCCCTGGAAATGGGGTTTTGGGGCTCCTGGGGTTAGGGGCCCCTGGAAATGAGGGTTTGGGACCCCTGGTGTTAAGGGTTCTGGAAATGGGGTTGGGGGCCCCAGGGGTGAGGGGCCTCTGGACATGGGTATTAGGGCTCCAGGCATTAGGGGCTCTGAAAATGGGGTTTTGAGGCTCCTGGGTTAGGGGCCCCTGGAAATTTGGGTTTGGAGCCTCTAGGGATAGGAGACTCTGGAAATGGGGGTTTGGGGCCCCTAGGGTTAGGAGACCCTGGAAATGGGTTTTTGGGGCCCCTGGTGTTAGTGGCCCCTGGAAAGAGGTTTTGGGGGCCCAAGGGGTTAGGGGCCACTGGATTTGGGGATTTGGGGCCCCTGGTGTTTGGGTCCACTGGAAATGGGGTTTTGGGGCCCCTCGCACTAGGGGCCCCAGTAAATGGGGTTTTGGACCCCTCGGGTAGGGGCGCGTGGAAATGGGGTGTTGGTGCCCCGAGGGTTAGGGGCCCCTGGAAATGGGGGTGGGGGCGCAGGGGTTTGGGGCCTCTGTTAATGGGGTTTTGGGGCCCATGCGGTTAGGGGTCCCTGGAAATGGGGTTTTTGGATCCCTAGGGTTAGGGGCCCTGGGAAATGGGGGTTTGGGCCCCCTGGTGCTAGGGGCGCTTGAAATGGGGTTTTTGGGGCTCCTGGTGCTAGGGGCCCCTGGATATGTTGATTGGAGGACCCAGAGTTCTGGGGCCCCTGAAATGGGGGTTTGGGGCCTCTTGGGTTAGGGGCCCCTGGAAATTGGGGTTTTGGGCCACTAACACCAGGGGCCCCTGGAAATGGGGTTTTGGGGCCCTTGCTCATAGCGGCCCCTGGAAATTGGTGTTTGGGGCTCCTAGGGTTAGGACACCCTGGAAATTGGTGCTTTGCAGCCCCAGGTGTTAGGGGCTACTGGATATGGGGGACTTGGGTCCCGTGGTGTTTGGGGCTCTGGACATGGGGTCTTAGGGGCCCCTGGGGTAAGGGGCCCGTCGAAATTAGAGTTTTGGGGCCCCAGGGGTTAGGGGTTCCTGGAAATGGGGTTTGTGGCCCCTGGCATTAGCAGCCCCTGGAAATGGGGATTTCAGGCACTTGGGGTTTTGGGTCCCTGGAAATGGTTTTGAGACCCCTGGGGTGGGAGTCTATGGGCCCCAGGGTTAGGGGCCCCTGGAAATGGGGGTTTTGGGGCCCCTGGAAATTGGGGTTTTGGTGCCCCTGCTCTTAGGGGCCCCTGGAAATTGGGCTTTTTGGGGACCCAGGGTTTAGGGGCCCCTGAATATGGGGACTTGGGGCCCCTGGTGTATAGGTCTCTGGAAATGGGGTTTTAGGGACCCTGGGTTTAGGGGCCCCTGAAATTGGGTTTTGGGTCCCCAGGGTTTAGGGGCCCCTGGAAATGGGGGGTTTGGGGCCCCTGGAAATTGGGGTTTTGGTGCCTCTGGTCTTAGGGGGCCCCTGGAAATTGGGGCTTTGGGGACCCAGGGTTTAGGGGCCCCTGAATATGGGGACTTGGGGCCCCTGGTGTATAGGTCTCTGGAAATGGGGTTTTAGGGACCCTGGGTTTAGGGGCCCCTGGAAATAGGGTTCTGGGGCCCGTGGGGTTAGGGGCCCCTGGAAATTGGGGTTTGGGGGCCCCTGGAAATAGCATTTGGGGGCTCCTGGGTTAGGGGCCCCTGGAAATGGGGGTTTGGGGCTCCAGGGTTTAGGGTCCCCTGGATATGGGGATTCGGTCGTCCCCAGGGGTTAGGGGCCCCTGGAAATAGGGTTCTGGGGCCCGTGGGGTTAGGGGCCCCTGAAATTGGGGTTTGGGGGCCCCTGGTGATAGGGGCCCCTGGAAATAGCGTTTGGGGGCTCCTGGGGTTAGGGGCCCTGGAAATGGGGTTTGGGGGGGGGGGGCACCAGGGGTGTACTGGCCCCTGGATATGGGGATCTTGGGGCCCCTGGTGTATGGGGCTCTTGAAATGGGGTTTTTAGGGCCCCTGGGGTTAGAGCTCCTGGAAATGGGGTTTTGGGACCCCAGGGGTTCGGTGTCCCTGGAAATGGGGTTTTGAGGCCCCTGGGGTTAGGGACACCTGGAAATGGTGGTTTGGGGGCCCAAATCACTGTACGAAAATGACATTCCCATGAAACCAAATGCTACATGCTATTCAGACGCACTGGTAGCCGTTTGCCAGCGCTCCCTTTGTGACAATTGATAAACACGGGACAGTCATTCTAGTGCCCAGATAAGCACAAATTTCACCTGAAATTTTCCTGCTCATGCATTATTACACTGCTTGACAATTTGTGGAGAGCTTTTGGGTGACAAATGCGATCATTCGTTCCTGATTATGGCTAATCACAGATTTCTCTTGGACTAGTCCTTCAGAAGGCATATAGAATCCCATGCAGACCATTTAGAAAAATTCCCTTCATGCACATTGCGAAAAAAAGAGCCATTTCTTGCAATTCACAGTTAGGCACGAACTTCTTTGGAAACGGACTCCAAATACCCTTCGGATGACAGCTAGCCATTTTTTGCAGATCCTGATGAACTGCTGTCAAATTGACCGAGATACGCTGTGAAAACAGCTAAATATAGAACATTCATTACGAAGGACTGCTTGGCACGAATTCCTCCTGGAATCATCCCACAAATTCTATTCGAATTCACTGCTGGGCTTTTGGCAGAAATTCATTCGTTAAAATAGCTAACGTGAGTAATAAAAGCCCAAATAACTGCAAGACCTGATATTCCCACGGAACAATCTCTAAATGCTATTCGGATGCACTGCTGGTCATTTGACAGCGCTCCCTTTGTGACAATTGATAAACACGAGACAGTCATTCTAGTGCACAGATAAGCAGGAATTTCACATGCAATTCCCATCCAAATGCCATTATTTCACTGCTTGACATTTTGGGGAGCTCTTTTGGTGAAAATGCAAATCATTCATTCCTGATCATGACTAAACACAAGATTTCTCTTGGAATAGTCCATCAGAAGCCCATAGAATCCCATGCAGACCATTTAGAAAGTTCCCTTCATGCACCACGGCTAAACAAGAACCATTCATTGCAAACCAGTTAGGCACGAATTTCTCTTGGAAACAGACTCCAAATACCCTTCGGATGAACAGCTAGCCATTTTTTCGCAGATCCTTATGCACTGCTGCCAAATTGACCGAGATGCGCTGTGAATCACAGCTAAACACGAGTAATTCGTTCCAAAGGACTGCTTGGAAACGAATTCCTTGTGGAATCATCAGACAAATGCTATGCGGATCCACTGCTGGGCTTTTGGCAGATATTCATTCATGAAAATAGCAAAAACCTGAGTAACTTAGCCCAAATCACTGCAAGACCTGACATTCCTACGGAACCAATCTCTAAAAGCTATTCTGATGCACTGCTGGTCATTGGACAGCGCTCCCTTTGTGAAAATTGATAAACAGGAGACAGTCATTCTAGTGCACAGATAAACAGGAATTTCACATGCAATTCCCCTTCAAAAGCTATTATTTCACTGCTTGAGATTTTGGAGAGCTGTTTCGGTGAAAAATGCTAATCATTCGTTCCTGATCATGGCTAAACACAGTTTTCTCTTGGAATATTCATCAGAAGCTAATAGAATCCCATGCAGACCATTTAGAAAGATTTCCTTCATGCAAAATCTAATCCTTGCCTCGGAATGTACCGAAATGACTGGGTCACATTAATTGCAAAAGTATCTCTATAAAATTTCAATCAGTGAAATGATGACATTTGCAGAAGAATTGCAGGTGAAATTCGTGCTTATCTGCGCACTAGAATGAATGTCTCATGTTTATTAAATTGTGAAAAAAAGGAGCGCTGTCCAATCACCAGCAGTGGATCCGAATAGCATTTAGAGATTGGAAATGGGGTATTGGGGCCCCAGGGTAGGGGCCCATAACCCCAGGGGACCCAAAACCCCATTTCCAGGGGCATGTAAGCCCTGGAGCCCCTGCGGTTAGGGGTCCCTGGAAATGGGGTTTTAGGGCCCCCAGGGTAACGGGCCCCTGGAAATGGGCTTTTGGTGCCCGTGGTGTTAGTGGCCCCTGAAATGGGGTTTTGGGGCTCTAGGCGTTAGGGGCACCTGGATATGGGGATTTGGGACCCCAGGGGTCAGGGGCCCCTGGAAATGGGTTTTGGGGCCACCAGGGTTAGGGGCCCCTGGAAATATGAGGTTAGGGGCCCCTGGATATGGGGACTTGGAACCCCTGGTGTATGGGGCTCTGGAAATGGTGTTTTAGGGCCCCTGGGTTAGGAGAGCCTGGAAATGGGAGGTTTGGGGCCCCAAGGGTTAGGAGACCCTGGAAATGGGGTTTTGGGGCTCTTGGGGTTGGGGGACCATGGAAATTGGGTTTTGGGGCCCCTGGGTTTTTGTGCCCCTGGAAGTGTGGTTTTGGGGCCCCACGGGGTTACATGCCCCTGGAAATGGGGTTTAGGGGCCCCTGGAGCTTAGGGCCCCTGGAAATGGGGTTTAGGGGCCCCTGGAGCTTAGGGCCCCTATAAATGGGGTTTTGCGACCCCTGGGGTTAGGGGCCTCTGGAAATGGGGTAGTTGGTGGCCCCAGGGATAGGGGTCCCTGGAAATGGGGTTTGGGGCCCCTGGAAATGGGGTTTTGGGGGCCCCAGGGTAAGGGGCCCCTGGAAATGTGGGTTTGGGGCCCTTGGGGTTAGGGCCCCCAGCAAATTGGGGTTTTGGGCCCCTAACAAAAGGTGCCCCTGAAATGGGTTTTGGGGCCCCCCTGCTCTTAGGGGCCCTGGAAATTGGGTTTTGGGGGTCCCAGGGTTTAGGGGAACCTGGATATGGGGATTCGGGGGCCCTGGTGTATGGGGCCCCTGTAAATGGGGTTTTAAGGCCTCTCGGGTTAGGGGCCCAAGAAATGGGGTTTTGGAGCCCCTGGGGTTTGGGACGCCTGGAAATGGGGTTTTGGGGCCCCAGGGGTTACGTGCCCTGGAAATGGGGTTTTGGGACCCCTGGGGTTAGGGGCCCCTGGAAATGGGGTTTTGGGGGCCCCTTGTGTTAGGTGTCCCTGGAAATGGGGTTTTGGGGCCCCAAGGGTGAGGGGCCCCTGGGCATGAGTATTTAGGGCCCCTGGCGTTAGGGGCTCTGGAAATGGGATTTTGAGGCCCCTGGGGTTAGGGGCACCTTGGAAATTGGGTTTGGGGCCCCTAGGGTTAGGGAGACACTGGAAATGGGGTGTTGGACCCCTGGTGTAAGGGTCCCTGGATATGGGGTTTTGGGGCCCCTGGGGTTAGGGGCCCCTGGAAATGGGGTTTTGGGGGCCCCCACGGGTTAGGGGCCCCTGGAAATGGGGGTTTGGGGTTCCTGGTTCTAGGGTCCCCTGGAACTGGGGTTTTGTTGTCCCTGTTGTTAGGGGCCCCTGGATATGTGGATCGGGGGACCCAGGGTTTTGGGGGCCCTGGAAATAGGGTTTTGGGGCCCCTGGGTTTAGGGGTCCCTGGAAATGGGGTTTTGGGGGCCCCAGGGTAAGGGGGCCCCTGGAAATGTGGGTTTGGGGCCCTTGTGTTAGGGGCCCCTGGAATATGGTTTTGGGGCCCTGGGTTAGGGGCCCCTGGAAATTGGGGTTTTGGGGCCCCTAGGGTTGGGGGAACCATGGAAATGGGGTTTTGGGGGCCCCTGGGGTTTGGGGGCCCCTGGAAGTGTAGTTTTGGGCCCCAGGGTTACATGCCCCTGGAAATGGGGTTTTAGGGGCCCCTGGAGCTTTGGGCCCCTGGAAATGGGGGTTTGGGGGCCAGTAGTGTTAGGGGTCTCTGGAAATGGGGTTTTGGGGCACCTAAGGGTGAGGGGCCCTGGACATGGGTATTTAGGGCCCCAGGCGTTAGGGGCTCTGGAAATGGGGTTTTGAGGCCCCTGGGGCTAGGGACACCTGGAAATTGGGGTTTGGGCCCCTGGGTTAGGAGACCCTGGAAATGGGGGTTGTGGCCCCTGGTGTTAGGGGTCCCTGGATATGGGGATTTGGGGACCCTGGTGTTTGGGGCCCCTAGAAATGGGGTTTTGCGGCCCCTGGGGTTAGGGGCCCCTGGAAATGGGGTTTTGGATCCCTGGGTTTAGGCCCTGGAAATTGGGTGTTGGTGCCCCCAGGGTTAGGGGCCCCTGGAAATGGGGGTTGGTGGACCCAGGGTTTGGAGCCCCTGAAATGTGGTTTTTGGGCCCCTGCGGTTAGGGGTCCCTGGATATGGGATTTTGGGGTCCCCAGGGTAAGGGGCCCCTTGAAATGGGGGTTTGGGGCCCCTGGGGTAAGGGTCCCCTGGAAATTGGAGTTTTGGGCTCCTAACCCAAGGGGACCCTGGAAATGGGGTTTTGGGGCCCCTGCACTTAGGGGCCCCTGGAAATTGGGTTTTGGTGTGCCAGGGGTTAGGGACTCCTGGATATGGAGATTTGGGGGCCCCTAGTGTAGGGGGCCCCTGTAAATGGGTTTTTTAAGGCCCCTGGGGTTAGGGGACCCCTTAAAATGGGGTATTGGGCCCCCTGTTTTAGGACTACTGGAAATGGGGTTGGGGCCCCTAGTGTTAGGGGTCCCTGGAAAGAGGGTTTTGGGCCCTAACTCCAGGGGCCCCTGGAAATGGGGCTTTGGGGCCCTTGCTCTTAGGGGCCCCTGGAAATTGGACTTTGGGACCCCAGGGATTAGGGGCCCCTGGATATGGGGACTTGGGGCCCCTGGTGTATATGGGCTCCAGAAATGGGTTTTAGGCCCCTGGGCTTAGGGGCCCCTTGGAAATGGGGCTTTGGGGCCACTGGGGTTAGGGACCCTGGAAAATGGGGCTTTTGGGTCCCTAGTGTTCGGACCCCTGGAAATGGGATTTTGGGGCCCCTGGGTTAGGGGCCTCTGGACATGGGTTCTAAGGGCCCCAGGCGTTAGGGGCCCTGGAAATGGGTTTTTGAGGCACCTGGGGTTAGGGGCACCTGGAAATTGGAGTGTTGGGCCCCTAGGGTTAGGAGACCCTGGGAAATGGGAGGTTGGGGGGCCCATAGGGTTAGGAGACCTTAGAAACGGGGTTTTGGGGCCCCTGGTGTTAGGGGCCCCTGGATATCGGGTTTTAGAGGGCCCAAGGTGTTAGGGGCCCCTGGATGATGGGGGTTTTTTTGGTCCCCTGGTGTTTGGGCGGCCCCTGGAAATGGGGTTTGGGGGGGCTCTGGGATTAGGGGCCCCCTGGAAAATGGGGTTTTGGACCCCCGGGGTTAGGGGCGCGTGGAAATGGGGTATTGGGTGCCCCCAGGATTAGGGGCTTCGTGGAAATGGGGGTTGGGGGCCCTAGGAGTTTGGGGCCCCTGGTAAATGTGGATTTTCAGTCCCCTGGGGTTAGGGGCCCCTGGAAATTGGGGTTTTGGGGCCTCTGCTCTTAGGGCCCCTGGATATGGGGATTTGGGACTCCTAGGTGTATGGGGCCCCTGGAATTGTGGTTTTGGGGCCCTGGGGTTAGAGGCCCCTGGAAATTGGGTTTTGGGACCCCTGGGGGTTAGGGGGCCCCTGGAAATGGGGGTTGGGGGACCCATAGTTTTCTGGCCCCTGGAAATGGGGTTTGGGGGGCCCCTGGGGTTAAGGGGGCCCTGGAAATGGGGGTTTGGGGGCCCCTGGTGGTAGGGGCGCCTGAAAATAGGGGTTTTTGCCCCTGGTGTTAGGGGCCCTTGGAAATGGGATTTTGGGGGCCCCCAGGGTAAGTGGCCCCTGGAAATGGGGGCTTGGGGGCCCCTGGTGTTAGGGACCCCCAGGAAATTGGGGTTTTGGGCCGCTAACACCAGGGGACCCTGGAAATGGGGTTTGGGGTCCCTGCTCTTAGGGGCCCTGGAAATTGGGTTTGGGGGCCCCAGGGGTTAGGGCACCTGGATATGGGGATTTGGGGGCCCTAGTGTATGGGGCCCCTGTAAATGGGGTTTTAAGGCCCCTGGGGTTAGGGGCCACTGGAAATGGGGTATTGGGGCCCCTGGGTTTAGGGGCCACTGGAAATGGGGTTTGGGGCCCCTGGTGTTAGTGGACCCTGGAAAGAGGGTTTTGGGCCCCTAACTCCAGGGGCCACTGGAAATGGGGGTTTTGGGGTCCCCTGCTCTTAAGGGGCCCCTGGATATAAGGGGGTTTTGGGGCCCCAGGGTTAGGGGCCCCACTGGATATGGGACTTGGGGCCCTGGTGTAAGGGGCTCTGGAAATCGGGTTTTAGGTCCCATGGGTTTAGGGGCCGCCTGAATGGGGGTTTTGGGGGCCCCAAGTGTTAGGGGCCCCTGGAAATGGGGTGTTTGGGTTCCCTGGTGTTCGATGGGCCCCTTGAAAAATGAGGGTTTGGGGGCCCCAGGGGTGAGGGGCCCCTGGAAAATGGGGTTTTTGGGACCCCTGGGATTTGAGGCCACTGGAAATGGTGTTTTGGGGCCCCTGGGTCTTAGGGGCCCCTGGATATGGTGTTTTGGGGCCCCTGGGGTGAGGGGCCCCTGGAAATCGGGTTTCAGGGCCTCTGGTGTTAGGGGCCTTCTGGAAATGGGGTTTTTTGGGGGCTCCTGGAGTCAGGCTTCCCTAAGATATGGGGATTTGTGGCCTCTGAGGTTGGGCTTCTGGAAATGGGTTTTGGGGCCCCTAGGGTAAGGGGCCCCTGTAAATAGGGGTTTTCCGGCCCCTAGGGATAGGGGACCCTGGATATGTGGATTTGGGGTCCCCTGGTGTTTGGGGCCCCCTGGATATGGGGGGTTTTCGGGCCCCTGGGGTTTGGTCCCCCTGGAAATGGGGTTTTCGGGCCCCTAGCTTTATAGGCCCCTGAAATGGGATTTTGGGGCCTCAGGTGTTAGAGGCCCCTGGAGATGGTGTTTTGGGCCCCTGGAAATGGGGTTTGGGGACCCAGGGGTTAAGCGCCCCTGGATATGGGGTTTTGGAGACCCAGTGGTTACTGGCCCCTAGAAATGGGGTTTTGGGGCCCCTGCTGTTAGTAGCCCCTGGAAATGGGGGTTTTGGGGGCCCCAAGGGTTAGGGACCCTGAAAATGGGGTTGGGGGGCCCCTGGAAAAGGGGTTTTAGGGACCCCTGGGTTTAGGCGCCCCTGGATAGCGGGCATTTGTGGCCCTGGGGATTGGGGCTCCTGGAAATGGGGTTTTGGGGCCCCTGGGGATAGGGCCCCTGGAAATGGGGTTTTGGGGTCCCTGGAAAGGGGGTTGGTGGCCCCTGGGTTAGCGGCCGCTGGAAATAGGGGTTTGGAGCCCTCTAGGGTTAGGGGCACATGGAAATGGGGAATTGGGGCCCCTAGGGTTAGGGCCCGTGAAATAGATGTTTGGGGCTCCCAGGGTTAGGGGCCACTGGAAATGGGAGTTTTTGGGCCCCTGTGGTCTGCGGTCCCTGGAAATGGGATATTGAGGCTCCTGGTGTGATGGGCCCCTGGAAATGGGTTTTGGGGCCCCTGGATATGGGCATTAGGGGCCCCTGGTGTAAGGGGCCTCTGGATATGGGGTTTTGGGATCCCCACGCTTAGGGGCCCCTGGAAATGGGGGGTCTGGAGCCACTGGGGTTAGGAGCCCCTGGAAATGGGGGTTTGGAGGCCACTGGGGTTAGGAGCCCTTGGAAATGGGGGTTTGCGGCCCCTAGGGTTAGAGGCCCCTGGAAATAGTGTTTTGGGGCCCTTGGTGTTGGTGGCCCCTGGATATGTGGGTTTCGGCTTCCAGGGGTTTGGGACCCTGAATTGGGGTTTTGGGCTCCAGGGGTTAAGGGCCCCTGGAAATGGTGTTTGGGGCACCTGGAAATGGGGTTTGGGGGCCGCAGGTGTTAGGGGCTCCTGGAAATGGGGTTCTGTGTCCCCAGCGGTTAGAGGCCCCTGGAAATGGGGTTTTGGGGCCTCAAGGGGTTAGGCGCCCTTGGATATGGGGATTTGTGGCCCCTGGGGTTTGGGACCCTGGAATGGGTGTTTTGGGGCCCCTGGGTTTAGGGGCCCCTTGGAATGGGGTTTTGGTGCGCCCTGGTGTTAGCTGCCCCTGGATATGCAGATTGCGGGCCCCAGCAGTTAGGGGCCCCCATGGAAACGGGGTTTTGGGGCACCTGGTGTTAGCAGCACTAGAAATGGGGTTTTGGGGCTCCTAGGGTAAGGGGCCCCTGGAAATGGCGTCTTGGTGTTGTGGCCCCTGGATTGTGGGGTAGGGAGGACCCAGCGGTTGGGTCCCCTGAAATGCGTTTTGCGGCACCCAGAGTTAGGGACCCTGAAATGTGGTTTTGGGGCCACCAGGAGTAGGGGCCCCCTGGAAATGGGATTTTGGCGTCCCCAGTTGTTACGGGCCCATGGAAATGGGGTTTTGGGGCCCCTGGAAAAGGGGTTTGGGCGGCCCCAGGTGTTTCCGGGGCCCATGGAAAGGGGTTTGGGGGACACTGGAAATAGGTTTGGGGGCCCCTGGATATGGGGTTTGGGGGCCCCTGTGCTTAGGGGCCTCTGGAAATTGGGGGTTTGGGAACCTGGGGTTAGGGGCCCCTGGAAATGGGGTTTTTGGCCCCAGGGTTAGGGGGCCGCTGGAAATGCGTTTTTTGGGGCTCCTGAAAATGGGGTTTTGGTGGGCCATGGAAATGGGGGTTTGGGGTCCCAAGGTTTAGGCACCCCTGGAAAATTGCGTTTCGGTGCCCCCAGGGGTTAGGGGCCCTCTGAAAAATGGTGTTTTAGGTCCCCTTTAAATGGGGTTCTGGGCCCCTGGAAATGGATATTGGGACACTCTGGTGTTATGGGCCCCTGGAAAAGGGGTTTTGGGGGCCCCCTGGATAGGAGTGTTAGGGGCCCCGAGGTGTTAGAGGCCCTGATATGGGGGTTTGGAGCCCATGGGGTTAGGAGCCTCCATGGAAATGGGGGTTTGCTGCCCCTGGAAAATAGTGTTTTGGGGCCCTTGGTGTTGATGGCCCCTGGATATGTGGGTTGGGGGCCCCAGGGCTTTGGAGGCCCTGGAAATGGGGGTTTGGGAGCCCCCAGGGGTAGGGGCCCCTGCGAAATGGGGGTTTCGGGCTTCCTGGGTTAGGGCCCTCGGAAATGGGGTTTTAGGGCCCCTGGTGTTAGGGGCCCCTTGAAATGGGGTTTCGGGGCCCCTGGTGTTAGCTGCCCATGGATGTGGGGATTTGGGGCCCCAGGGGATAGGGGCTCCCCTGGAAATGGGGTTTTCGGGCCCCTGTGTTAGGCGGCCCCTGGAAATGGGGGATTTGGGGCCCTTCGGGTTAGGAGGACCCTGGAAATGGGTTTTTTGGGCCCCTGGAGTTATGGGCCCTTGGAAATTGGATTTTGGGGCCCCAGGGGTTAGTGGGCTCCTCGATATGGGGATTTGGGGCCCCTGTTGCTTGGGGCCCCTGGAAATCCTCTTTTGGGGGCACCTAGGGTTAGGGACCCCTGGAAATGCAGTTTTCGGGCCCCTGGGGTTAGGTGCCCCTTGGAAATGGGGTTTTGTGGGCCCCAGGGGTTAGGCTTCCCCTGGATATGGGTATTTGTGGCCCTTGGGGTTTGGGACCACTGGAAATGGGGTTTGGGGCCCCTAGGGTTAGGGACACCTTGAAATGGGGTTTTGGGGCCACTGGTGTTAGCTTGCTCTCCTGGATATGAGGATTAGGGGCCCCAGGAGTTAGGGGCCACTGGAAAAGGGGTTTTGGGGCCCCTGGTGTTAGGGGCCCGCTGGTAGATTGGGATTTTTGGGCTCCTAGGTTAGGGCTCCTGGAAATGTGCTTTTTGCTCCCCTAGGTGTTAACGGCCCCTGGAAATTGGATTTAGGGGCCCCCTGGTTAGTGCCCCTGGATATGGTGATTTGGGTCCCCTGTGTTTGGGAGCACCTGGAGAATGGCTTTTGGGGCCGCTGTCGTGGGTGCCCCTTGGGAAATGGGGTATTGGGGGCCCAGGGGTTAGAGGGCCCTTGTAAATGGAGCATTGGGGCCTCTGGGAAATGGCTTTTGAGGGCCCCAGGGGTTAGGGGCTCCTGGACATGGGCTATTGAGGCTTCTGGTGGATGGGCCCCAGGAAATGGGGGTTTTGGGACCCCTGGATATGGGCGTTAGGGGCCCCTTGTGTTAGGGGCCCTCTGGATATAGGGGTTTTGGGCGCCTGTGGTTAGGAGCCGCTGGAAATGGGGTTTTGGGATCCCCACGGTTAGGGGCCCCTGGATAATAGGGGTTTGGAGCCCCCTGGGGTTAGGAGCCCCTAGAAATGGGGGTTTGCGGGCCTTATGTTAGGGGCCCCTGGAAATAATGTTTTGGGGCCCTTGGTGTTGGTGGCCCCTCGATATGTGGGTTGGGGGCCCCCCCGGCGTTTGGGACCCCTGGAATATGGGGTTTTGGGGCACCTGGGAAATGGAGTTTTGGGTGGCCGCAGGTGATAGGCGACTTTGGATATGTAATTTGTGGCCCCTGGGGTTTGGGCCCCTGGATATGGTGTTTGGGGCCCCTGGGTGTTAGGGGCCCCTGGAAATTGGGGTTTGAGGCCCCTGGGTAAGAGCCAATCTGGAAATGGTGTTTTGGGGCCCCTGCTGTAGGGGGCCCCTGCAATGGGGATTTCGGGCCCCTGGTGTTAGCTTACCCTGATATGGGGGATTTCGGGCCCCTGGTGTTAGGGGGGCCAGTGGAATAGGTTTTTGGGGCCCCAGGGGTTAGAGTCCCCCTGGAAATGCGGATTTGGGGCCCTCTGGTGTTAGGGGCCCCTTGAATTGGGGTTTTGGGGCCCCTGGTGTTAGCTGCCCCATGGATATGGGGATTTGGGACCCCAGGGGTGATGGGCTGGAAATGGGGTTTTGGATCCCTGGGGTTTGGGGCCCCTGGAAATGGAGGTTTTGGGGTCCCTAGTTTAGGGGCCCCTGGAAATGGGGTTTTGGGGCCCTCGTGTGATGGGCCAATGGAAATTGGGTTTTTGGACCCCTGTGTTAGGTGCCCCAGGATACGGGGATTTGTGGGCCATCTGGGTATAGGGGCCCCTGGGAAATTGGGTTTTTGGGGGCCCCTGGTGTTAGGGGCCCCTGAATATGTCGGTTGTGGGGCCCCAGGGATTAGGGACCCCTGGAAATGGGTGTGGGCCCCTAGGGTTTGGGTCCCCTGGATATGGGGTTTTGGGGCGCCTGGTGTTAGGGGACCCTGAAATTGGAGTTTGAGGCCCCCAGGGTTAGGGGCCTCTGGAAATGGGGTTTTGGGGCCCCTGGTGTTAGGGGCCCCTGGAAATGTAGTTTTGTGCCCCAGGGGTTAGGGGCTTCTGGATATGGGGGTTTGGAGCCTGAGGAGTTAGGGGCCACTGGAAATGATTTTTGGGGCATCATGGGTAGGGGCCCCTGGAAAATAGGTTTTGGGACCCTTTGTGTGGGCCCCTGGATATCTGGGTTGGGGGGCCCCAGGAGTTTAGGGGCTCCTGGAAATGGGATTTTGGGGGCCCTGGTGTAAGGGGCCCCTGGCATATGTGGGTTGGGGGCCCCAGAGGTTTGGGGTCCCCAGGAATGGGGTTTTGGTGCCCCTGGTGTTAGGGGAAGGACCCTGGAAAATGACGTTTTTGGGGCCCCCAGGGTAAGGGGCCCCAGGAAGAGGGGGTTTTGGGTCCCTAGGGTTAGGTGCCCCTGGAAATGGGGGTTGTGGGGCCCACCTGGTGTATAGGGGAGACCCTGGAAATGGGGTTTTTGGGGCGCCCAGGGGTTAGGAGCCCCGGAAAGGGGGGATTTGGGGGCCTGTGTTCTTGGGGCCCCTGGAAATGGGGTTTTGGGGCACCAGGGGTAGGGGGACCCGTGGAAATTGGGTTTTGGCCCCCTGGGTTAGGTGTCCCAGGACATGGGGCGTACGGGCCCCTGGTGTTAGGAGAACCCTGGATATGTGGATTCGTGGCCCCAGGGATTAGGGGCCCCTGGAAATGGGTTTTTTTGGGCCCCAGGGGTTAGGCCTCTTTGATGTGGGGATTTGTGGCACTCGGTTTGTGGCCTCTGGAAATGGGGTTTTGGGGGCCCCCACGGTTAGGGGGCGCCTGTAAATAGGGGTTCAGGTCCCTAGGTTTAGGGTCCCCTGGATATGGGGATTTGGGTCCCCAGGTGTTTGGGGTCCCTGGATATGGTGGTTTCGGGCCCCTGGGGATTGGTCCCCCCCTGGAAATGGGGTTTCGGGCCCCAAGGATTAGAGGCCCCCTGGAATTTGGATTTTGGGGCTATTGGTGTTAGTTTGCCCCTGGAAATGAGTTTTGTGGCCCCTGTGTTAGGGAGCCCCTGGAAATGGGGTTTGGAGGCCCCAGGGGCTAGGGGCCCTGATATAGGGTTTGGTGACCCCTGGAAATGGGATTTGTGGCCCCTGGTTTTAGGGGCCCCTGGAAATGGGTTTTTGGGTCCCCCAGGGGATAGGCGCCCCTTGATATGGGGATTTGTGGCCCCTGGGGATTGGGGCAGCGGAAAATGGGGTTTTGGAGCCCCCTTGGGTTAGGGTCCCCTGGAAATGGGGTTTTTGGGGTCCCTGGGAAATGAGGGTTTGGGGCCCCACGGGTTAGCGGCCACTGGAAATAGGGTTTGGTAGACCCAGGGGTAGGGGCCCCTGGAAATGGGGTTTTGGGGCTCCTGGTGTTAGAGGCCTCTGGTAATTGTTTTTGGGGCCCCAGGGTTAGGGGACCCTGAACAAGGGGTTTTGGGGCCCCTTTTAAATGGGGTTTTGGGGCCCCTAGGGTTGGGGCCCCCTGTAAATGGAGATTTGGGGTCCCTGGAAATGAGGGTTTAGGGGCCCTATGGGTAAGCGGCCACCTGAAATAGGGTTTGGAGACCCAGGGGTTAGGGGCCCCTGGAAATGGGGTTTTGGGGGCTCCTGGTGTAGGGGCTCTGAAATTGGGTTTTGGGCACCCCAGGGGTTAGGGACCCTGAAAAAGGGGTTTTGGGGCCCCCTTTCAATGGGGTTTTGGGGCCCCTAGGGTAGGGCCCCTGTAAATAGGGGTTTGGGGTCCCTTTTTTTAGGGGCCCCTGTAAAATAGGGTTTGGGGGCCCCAGGGGTTAGGACACCCCTGCTTATGAGGATTTGTGGCCCCCCCTGGGGATTGGGGCTCCTGGAAATTGGAGTTTTTGGGCCCTCAGAGGTTAGGGGCCCCTGGGGAAATGGGGGTTTTGTGGCCCCTGGAAAATGGGATTTGCGGCCCCTGGAGTTAGGGGACTCTGAAATAGGGGTTTGGGGCCCCTAGGGTTAGAGGCACATAGAAATGGTGGTATTGGGGCCCATAGGATTAGGGGCCCCGGAAAATAGGTGTTTTGGCCCCCAGGGTTTAGGGGCCACTGGAAATGGGGGTTTTTTTAGGGCCCTGGGGTTGGGGTCTCCCTGGAAATGGGATATTGGGGCTCTGGTGTTATGGGCA
>CM047503.1:22437882-22468994 GCA_026122505.1 Aldabrachelys gigantea
TGGATATGTGCATTCGAGGCCCCTGGGGTTTGGAGGCCCTGAAAATGGGGTTTGGGGGGCCCCTGGTGTTAGGGGCCCCTGGAAATGGGGGTTTGGGGACCCTGGTGTTTGGTGCCCCTGGAAATGGGGGTTTCGGGGCTCCTGGTGTTAGGGGTCCTGCAAATTGGGTTTTGGGACCCCCAAGGTTTCCGGTCCCTGGAACTTTGGTTTTGGGGCCCCTGGGGTTAGGAGCAAGTGGAAATGGGTTTTGGGTGCCCTCAGGGTTAGGGGGCCCTGGAAATGGGGTTTTGGGGCCCCTGCTGTTAGGGGGCCCTGGAAATGGGGTTTTGGGGCCCCAGGGGTTAGTGGATCCTAGATATGGAAATTCGGGGCCCCAGGGTTAAGGGCTCCTGGAAATAAGGTTTTGGGGCTCGTGGAGTTAGGGGCCCCTTGAAATTTGGGTTTTGGGTCACCTGGGGTTTGAGGGCCCTGGAAATTGTGTTTTGGGGCCCCAGGGGTTAGGGGCCGTGGAAATTGGGTTTTGGGGCCCCACGGGTTAGCAGTCCCTGGAAATGGGGTTTGGAGCCCCAAGGATTAGGCCCCCCTAGAAATGGGGGTTTGGGTCCCCTAGGGTTACCTGCCCCTGGAACTGGGTTTTTGGGTCCCCTGTTGTTAGGGGCAACTGGAAATGGGGTTTTGGGGCCCCCAGGTGTTTGGGACCCCTGGAAATGGGGTCTTGGGACCCGTGTGTTTAGGGCTCCTGGAAATGGGGTATTGGGGCTCCCAAGGTTAGGTGCCCGTGGAAAACAGGTATTTTGGGCCCCTATTGTTAGGGGCCCCTGGAAATAGGGGTTTGGGGGCCCCTGGGGTTAGGGGCCCCTGGAAATTGGGGTTTGGGGCCCCTAAACCCAGGGGCCCCTGTAAATGGGGTTTTGGGGCCCCTGCTCTTAGGGGCCCCCCGAAATTGGGCTTTGGGGCCCCAGGGGTTAGGGAGCCCTGGATATGTGGACTTGGGGCCCCTAGTGTATGAGGCTCTGGAAATGGGGTTTTAGGGCCCCTGGGCTTAGGGGCCCCTGGAAATGGGGTTTTGGGTCCCCAGTTGTTAGGTGTCCTTTTAAATGGGGTTTTGAGCCCCTGGGGTTTGGGGCCCCTGGAAATGAGGGCTTTCTGTTGGGTTCCTTCCTGTTGTTCAGGGCCCCTGGAAATGAGGTTTTGGGGGCCCCGGGGATGAGGGGCACGTGGACATGGGGATTTATGGCCCCAGGGGTTAGGGGCCCTGGAAATGGGTTTTTGAGGCCGCTGGAGTTAGGGACCCCTGGAAATTGGGGTTTCGGGCCCCTCGGTTCAGAAGACCCTGGAAATGGGGGTTTGGGGCCCCTGGGCTTAGGTGCCCCTTGAAATGGGGGTTTGGTTCCCCTAGGGTTACCGGCACTGGAACTGGGGTTTTGGGGCCCCAGGTGTTAGGGGCCCCTGGCTATGTGGATTGGGGGACCCAGGGTTTTGAGGCCCCTGGAAATGGGGTTTAGGGGCTGCTGCTGTTAGGGGGTCCTGAAATGGGATTTTGGGACCACTGGGTTAAGGGGCTCCTATAAATGGGGTTTGGAGGCCCCTG
This sequence comes from Aldabrachelys gigantea, assembly GCA_026122505.1. Taxonomy (NCBI): domain Eukaryota; kingdom Metazoa; phylum Chordata; order Testudines; family Testudinidae; genus Aldabrachelys; species Aldabrachelys gigantea. Next base: position 22,439,474 of record CM047503.1, read on the forward strand.
GGGTTAGGGAACCCTGGAAATTGGCGTTTTGGGCCACTAACACCAGGGGACCCTGGAAATGGGGTTTTGGGGCCCCTGCTCTTAGCGGCCCCTGGAAATTGGGTTTTGGGCCTCAGGGGTTAGGGGCCCCTGGATATGGGGATTTCGACACCTAGTGTATAGGGCCCCTGTAAATGGGGTTTTAAGGCCCCTAGGTTTAGGGGCTCCTAGATATGGGGATTTAGGGCCCCAGGGGTTAAGGGCCCTGGAAATGGGGGTTTGGGGCCCCTGGGGGGTTGGGGCTCCGGGAAATGGGGTTTTGGGACCCGTGCTCTTAGGGGCCCCTGGAAATTGGGCTTTCGGGCCCCAGGGGTTAGGGTCCCTTGATATGGGGACTTGGGCCCCCTGGTGTTTGAGGCTCTGGAAATGGGGTTTTAGGGTTCCTGGGTTAGGGGTTCCTGAAAATGGCGTTTTGAGCCCAGGGGTTAGGTGTCCCTGGAAATGGAGTTTTGGGGCCTCTGGGTTTAGGGGCCCCTGGAAATGGGGGTTTGGGGTCCCTGGTGTTCGGGGCCCCGGGATATGGTGTTTTGGGGCCGCCGGGGTAAGAGGCCCCCGGGACATGGGGATTTAGGGCCCCTGGGGTTAGGGGCCATGGAAATGGGGTTTTGAGGCCCCTGTGATTAGGGGCCCCTGGAAATTGGGGTTTGGGGCCCCTCGGGTTAGAGGCCCTGGAAATGGGGGGTTTGGGGCCCCTGGTGGTCGGGGCACCTGAAATAGGGTTCTGGGGCCCGTGGGGTTAGGGCCTCTGGAAATTGGGGTTTTCGTGCCCCTGGGGTTTGATGCCCCTGGAAATTGGGTTTTGGGGCCACAGGGGTTAGGGGATCCTGGAAATGGGGTTTGGGGCCCCTGGGTTTTGCGGCCGCTTGAAATGGGGGGTTTCGGGCCCCAGGGGTTAGGGGACCCTGGAATTGCGTTTTGGGTCCCCTAGGGTTACCGGCCCCTGGAAGTGGGGTTTTGGGGCCCCTGGTGTTAGGGGCCCCTGGATATGTGGATTGGGGGACCAAGGGTTTTGGGGGCCCTGGAAATAGGGTTTGGGGTCCCCTCGGGTTAGGGGTCCCTGGAAATGCAGTTTGGGGGGCCCTGGTGTTAGGGGCCTCTGGAAATAGGTTTTGGGGGGCCAAGGGGTTAGGGGCCCCTGGATATGGGGATTTGGGGACCCTGGTGTTTGGGGCCCCTGAAAATGGGGTTTGGGACCCCCATGGTTAGGGGCTCCTGGAAAGGGGTTTTTGGGGCCCCTGTGGTTAAGGGCCCCTGAAAATTGGGGTTTTGGGCCCCTAGCACCAGGGGTCCCTGTAAATGGGTTTTTGGGGCCCTTCTCTTAGGGACCCCTGGAAATTGGCCTTTGGGGCTATCATAAGCCTCTGTCCCAAATCTGGACCTTAGCGTCCACAATCTGCGTGCTTAGATCTTATCTCGCTGCCACCAGTCAGGATTCTGAGCACCTGATAAAACTTCCTGGTCTCCCCAAAACCTTTCCCTGGGGGACCCCCAAGACCCAGAAGCTCTGAGTCTTACCGCAAGGAACATACCCCACTTCCCTTCCTGCTCTTTACTTCCTCCCAGATTTTCATTTCTGGGCTTACCTGAGCGAGTTGATGCAATCTCTTTACATTACAATACCAAGAAAACCTGTCTCCTTTCTTCCACAAAGATACAAACCTCAAACACAAGGAAGCAGAGATGATTCTCTCTCTCTTCCCCCGGAGCTTCTTTCTGCCCTGGGACAATAGGAGAGTTAAACACAGAGCGTAGTGCTTCCCCTCCCCCATCTTTCCTTGAGAGAGACAGTACTCCTGGCACAGAGATTTCTATCCCCTTGCCTAACTAGGAAAAGAAAATCCAACAAGTTTTAAAAGAAAACTTTATATAAAAAGAAAGAAAATACATAGAATATAAACTCTTCATTCAAGAGACAATACAGGACTATTGCTTATAAGAAAATAGGAATAAACAGTCTGATTCAAAAGACATCCAATTTGAAACATTCCAGCAAGTTACACATATGTAAACACAAACTACAATATAAACCTATTGCTTTTCCTTTTGTACTCACAGCTTGGTAACAGAAGGGTAGAAAGAAGCTTGGAGACAGAAAAAAAACCTCTTCTCTCAAAGCCAAGAGAAACAAAACAGACAGAAAAAAACGAAAAAAACCCAGAAGTTCCCTCCCTCACTTTGAAAAATCCAGTTTCCTGACTGGTCCTCTGATCAGGTGTTTGGTTCCCTTTGTTAACCCCTTAACAGGTAAAAGAAACATTAACCCTTAGCTATCTCTTTATGACAGGGGCCCCAGGGGTTAGGGGCCCCTGATATGGGAACATGGGACCTTGGTGTATGGGGCTCTTGGAAATGGTGTTTAAGGCCCCTGGTGTTTTGGGCCCCTGGAAATGGGGTTTTGGGGCGAGAGGGGCTAGGGGCCCCTGGATATGGGATTTTGAGGCCCTTGGTGTTAGGGCCCTGAAAATGGGGTTTAGGGACCCTGGTGTTAGGGGCCCCTGGAGCTGGTGTTTTGGGGCCCCCAGGTGTTAGGGGCCCCTGGATATGTGGGTTGGGTGCCCCAGGGGTTAGGAGCCCCTGGAAATGGGGGTTTGGGGCCCCTGGTGTTAGGGGCCCTTGGATATGGGGATTTGGGGCCCCAGGGGTAAGGGCACCTGGAAATAGGGTTCTGGGGCCCGTGGGTTATGGGCCCCTGGAAATTGGGGTTTTTGGGGCCCCTGGAGTTTGGGGCCCCTGGATATTGGGTTTTGGGGCCCCATGCATTAGGTGCCCCTGGAAATGCGGATTTGGGGCCCCTGGGGTAAGCGGCCCCTGGAAATGTGGGTTTGGGGCCCTAGGGGTTAGGCGCCCCTGGAAATGGGAGTATGGGTTCCCTAGAGTTACCGGCTCCTGCGACTGGGGTTTTGGGGTCCCTGGTGTTAGGGGCCCCTGGATATGTGGATTTTGGAACCCAGGGTTTTTGGCCCCCTGGAAATGGGTTTTGGGGCCCCTAGGGTTAGGGGCCCCTGGAAATGGGGGTTTGGGATCCCTGGTGTTTGGGGACCCTGGAAATGGGGTTTTGGGTATCGTGGGGTTAGGGGCCCCTTTGAAATTGGGGTTTTCGAGCCACAGGGGTTTGGGGCCCCTGGAAATTGGGTTTTGATGCCCAAGGGTTAGGGGCCATTGGAAATTGGGTTTTGGGGGCGCAGGGGTTAGGGGCCCCTGTAAATGGGGGTTTGGGGCCCCTGTTGTATGGGGCTGTGGAAATAGGGTTTTAGGGGTTCTGGGGTTAGGGGACTCTGGATATGGGGTTTTGGGGCCCCAGGGTTAGGTATCCCTGGAAATGGGGTTTTTCAGCCCCTGCGGTTAGGTGCCCCTGGAAATGGGGATTTCGGTCCCCTGGTGTTTGTGGCCCCTGGAAATGGGGTGAGGGGCTCCTGGGGTTAGGGGCCTCTGGAAATGGTGGTTTTGGTTACCTGGTGTTCGGGGGCCCTGGAAATAGGGTGAGGGGCCTCTGAACATGGGGATTTAGGGCCCCAGGGATTAGGGGCACTGGAAATGTGGTTTTCATTCCCCAGGTGCTAGGGGCCCCTGGAAATTGGCGTTTGGGGCCCCTAGGGTTAGGAGACCCTGGAAATCGGGTTTGGGGCCCCTGGTGTTAGGGGTCCCTGGAAATAGGTTTTGGAGGCCCAAGGGGTTAGGGGCCCCTGGATATGGGGATTTGGGGCCCCTGGAAATAGGGTTTTGGGGCTACTGGGATTAGGGGCCCCTGGAAATTGGAGTTTTGGGCCACTAACCCCAGGGGACCCTGGGAATGGGTTTTTGGGCCCCTGCTCTTAGCGGCCCCTGGAAATTGCGTTTTGGGGCCCCAGTGGTTAGGGGCCCCAGAAAATGGGGTTTTGTGGGCCCCATGGGTGAGGGGCCCCTGGATATGGGGATTTAGGCCCCCAGGGGTTAGGGGCCCTGGAAATGGGGTTTTGGGGCCCCTGGGGTTTGGGGACCCTGGAAATGAGTGTTTGGGGCACCAAGGGTTAGGAGACCCTGGAAATGGGGTTTTGGGGCCCCTTTGCGCCTGGTGTTAGGGGTCCCTTTAATGAAGGTTTTGAGCCCCTAACTCCAGGGGCCCCTGGAAATGGGGTTTGGGGGCCCCTGCTATAAGGGGCCCCTGGAAATTGGGCTTTGGGCCCCAGGTGGTAAGGGCCCCTGGATATGGGGACTTGGGGCCCCTGGTGTATGGGACTCTGGAAATGGGGTTTTGGGGCCCCAGGGGTTGGTGTCCCTGAAAATGGAGGTTTGGGGCACCTGCTGTTAGGGGCCCCTGGAAATTGAGGTTTTGGGTCCCTGGTGTTTGGGGCCCCTGGAAATGCGGGTTTGGGGCCCCCAGGGTTAGGGGTCCCTGTAAATGGGGTTTTGGGGCTCCCAGGGTTAGGGGCCCCTGGAAAAGGGGTTCTGGAGGCCCTGGTGTTAGGGGCCCCTCGAAATGGGGTTTTGGGACACCTGGTGTTAGGGGCTCCTGGATATGTGGATTGAGGGACCCAGGGTTTTGGGGACCAAGGGGTGAGGGGCCCATGGACATGGTATTTAGTGCCCCAGGCGTTAGGTGCCCTGGAAATGGGGTTTTGATGCCCCTGCAGTTAGGGGCGCCTGGAAATTGGGGTTTGGGGCCCCTAGGGTTAGGAGACCCTCGAAATGGGTTTTGGGGCCCCTGGTGTTAGGGGCACCTTGAAATAGGGTTCTGGTTCCCGCCTTGTTACGGGCCGCTGGAAATTGGGGTTTTTGGGCCCCTGGGGTTTGGCGCCCCTGGAAATTGGATTTTGGGGCTGCAGGGGTTAGGGGATCCTGGAAATGGGGTTTTGGGGCCCCTGTGGTTAGCGGCCCCTGGAGATGGGTATTTAGGGCCCCAGGTGTTAGGGGCCCTGGAAAGGGGGTTTTGAGGCCCCTGGGGTTAGGGGCGCCTGGAAATGGGAGTTTGGGGCCCCTAGGGTTAGGAGACCCTGGAAATGGGGTTTTGGTGTCCCTGGGGTTAGGGGCCACTGGAAATAGGTTTTGGGGGCCCAAAGGGTTAGGGGTCCCTGGATATGGGGATTTGGGAACCCTGGATATGGGGATTTGGGGCACCTGGAAATGGAGTTTTGGGGCCCCTGGGGTCAGGGGCCCCTGGAAATGGGGTTTGGGGACTCCTTGGGTTAGAGGCCCCTGAAAATGGGGTATTGGTGCCCCCAGGGTTATGAGCCCCTGGAAATGGGGTTTTGGGGCCCCAGGGATTTGGGGGCCCTGTTAATGGGTTTTTGGGGCCCCTGGGGTTAGGGGCCCCTGGAAATGGGATTTTGGGGCTCCCAGGTTTAGGGGCCCCTGGAAATGACGTTTTGGGGGCCCTTGTGTTAGGGGCCCCTCGAAATGGGGTTTTTTGGGCCCCTGGTGTTAGGGGCTCCTGGATATGTGGATTGGGGGACCCAGGGTTTTGGGGCCTCTGGAAATGGGGTTTCCGGGCCCCTGCGGTTGCGGTCCCTGGAAATGGGATTTTTGGGCCCCCAGGGTAAGTGGCCCCTGGAAATGGGGATTTGAGGCCCCTGGGGATGGGGCCCCAGAAAATTCGGATTTTGGGCCCCTAACAGCAGGGAACCCTGGAAATGGGGTTTTGTGGCGCCTGCTCTTAGGGGCCCCTGGAAATTGGGGTTTGGGGCCCCAGGGGTAAGGGGATCCTGGATATGGGGATTTGGGGCCCCTCGTGTATGGGGCCCCTGTAAATGCGGTTTTAAGACTCCTGGAGTTAGGGGTCCCTGGTAATGCGGTATTGGAGCCCCCTGGTTAGGGGCCTCTGGAAATGGGGGTTTGAGGCCCCTGGTGTTAGGGGTCCCTGGAAAAAGGGTTTTGGGCCCCTAACTCCAGGTGACCCTGGAAATGGGGTTTTGGGGCCCCTGCTCTTAGGGGCCCCTGGAAATTGGGCTTTGGGGCCCCTTGGGTTAGGGGCCCCTGGAAATTTGGATTTGGGGCCCCTGATGTATGGGGCTCTGAAAATTGCATTTTAGGGCCTCTGGGGTTAGGGTCCCCTGAAATGGGTTTTGGGGCCCCTGGGGTTAGGCGCCCATGGAAATGGGGGTTTGGGGTCCCTGGTGTTCGGGGCCCCTGGAGAAGGTGTTTTGGGGCCCCAGGTGTGAGGGGCCCCTGGACATGGGTATTTAGGGCCCCAGGCATTAGGGGCCCTGAAAATGGGATTTTGAGGCCCCTGGTGTTAGGGGCCATTGGAAATAGGTTTTGGGATCCCAAGGGGTTATGGGCCCCTAGATATGGGACTTGGGGCCCCTGGGGTATGGGGGCTCTGAAAATTGCGGTTTTGGGGTCTCTGCTCTTAGGGGCCCCTGGAAATTGGGCTTTGGGGCCCCTTGGGTTAGGGGTCCATGGAAATGGGGGTTTGGGGCCCCTAGGGTTAGGAGACCCTGGAAATGGGGTTTTGGGGCCTCTGGTGTTTTGGGCCCCCGGATATAGGTTTTGGGGGTACAAGGTGTTAGGGGCCCCTGGAAATGGGGATTTGGGGCCCCTGGTGTTTGGGGGCCCCTGGAAATGGGGTTTGGGGGCCCATGGGGTTAGGGGCCCATGGAAATGGGTTTTTGGGACCCCTGGGTTTAGGGGTCCATGGAAATTCGGGTTTGGGTCCCCTAGGTTTAGGGGATCCTGGAAATGGGGTTTGGGGCCCCTAGGGTTAGGAGACCCTGGAAATGGGGTTTTGGGGACGCTGTTGTTAGGGGCCCCTGGATATAGGTTTTGGGAACCCAAAGTGTTAGGGGCCCCTGGAAATGGGGATTTGGGGCCTCTGGTGTTTGGGGCCCATGGAAATGGGGTTTGGGGGGCCCTGGGGTTAGGGGCTCCTGGAAAAGAGGTTTAGGGACCCCCAGGGTCAGGGGCCCCTGGAAATGGGGGTTGGGGGCCCTAGGGGTTTGAAGCCCCTGGAAATGGGGTTTTGGTGCCCCTGGGGTTAGGGGCCCCTGGAAATGAGGTTTTGGGGCCCCATGGGTGAGGGGCCTCTGGATATGGGGATTTAGGGCCCTCGGGGTTAAGGGCCCTATAAACCGGGTTTTCAGCCTCCTGGGGTTTGGGGCTCTGGAAATTGGGTTTTAGGGCCCCTGGGGTTAGGAGACCCTGGAAATGGGGTTTTGGGGCCCCTGGGGTTAGGGGTCCCTGGAAATGGGGGTTTCGGGTCCCTGGTGTTCAGGGCCCCTGGATATGGTGTTTTGGGGGCCCCGGGGTGAGGGGCCCTGGTACATGTTGATTTAGGCACCCAGGGGCTGGGGGCACTGGAAATGGGGTTTTGAGGCCCCTGACATGAGAGCCCCTGGAAATTGGGATTTGGAGCCCCTAGGGTTAGGAGACCCTGGAAATGGGGTTTTGGGGCCCCTGGTGTTAGGGGCCCCTGGAAATAGGGTTCTGGGGCCTGTGGGGTTTGGGGCCCCAGGAAATTGGGTTTTGGGGCCACAGGGGTTAGGGGATTCTGGAAAAGGGGTTTTGTGGCCCCTGGGGTTAGCGGCCACTGAAAATGGCGGTTTCGGGCCCCAGGGGTTAGGTGCCCATGGAAATGGGGGTTTGGGTCCCCTAGGGTTACCGGCCCCTGGAACTGGGGTTTTTGGGCCCCTGGTGTTACGGGCCCCTGGACATGTGAATTGGGGGACTCAGGGTTTTGGAGGCCCTGGAAATAGGGTTTTGGGAGACCTGGGGTTATGGGTCCCTGGAAATGGGCTTTTGGGGGCACCAGGGTAATGGCCCCCTGGAAATGGGGGTTTGGGGCCTCTGGGGTTAGGGGCCCATGGAAATTGGGGTTTTGTCCCCCTAACACCAGGTGCCCCTGGAGATGGGGTTTGGTGCCCCTGCTCTTAGGGGCCCCTCGAAATTGGGGTTTTGGGCCCCAGGGGTTAGGGGCCCCTGGATATTGGGAATTGAGGCCCCTGGTGTATGGGGCCCCTGTAAATGGAGTTTTAAGGCCCCTGGGATTAGGGGCAATGCAAACGGGGTTTTCGTGCCCCTCGGTTTTGGGGCCCCTAGAAATAGGATTTTGGGGCCCCAGGGGTTATGTGCCCTTGGATATGGGGTTTTCGGGCCCCTGGGGTTAGGGGCCCCTTGAAATAAGAGTTTGGGGTCCCTGGTGCTTGGGGCGCATGGAAACGGTGTTTTGGGGCCCCTGGTTTTAGGGTTCCCTGGAAATGGGGTTTTGGGTCCCCAGGCTTAGGGGACGCTGGAAATGGGGAATGGGGACTCTGGTGTTAGGGGCCCCTGGAAATAGGGTTTTGGGGCACCTAGGTTTAGTGGCCTGTGGAAATTAGGGTTTTGGGACCCTAACCCCAGGGGCCCCTGGAACTGGGGTTTTGGGGCCCAAGGCTTAAGGGCCCCTGGAAATGGGGGTTTGGGTTTACCGGCACCTGGAACTGGGGTTTTGGGGTCCCTTGTCTTAGGGGCCCCTGGATATGTTCATTGGAGGCCCCTGGGGTTTGGGGCCCCTGAAAATGGGGTTTTGGGGACCCTGGTGTTAGGGGCCCCTGGAAATTGGGGTGTGGGGACCCTGGTGTTTGGTGCCCCTGGAAATCGGGTTTCGTGACCACTGGTGTTAGAGCTCCTGAAAATTGGGTTTTGGGACCCCTAAGTTTTCAGGTCCCTGGAACTGGGGTTTTGGGGCCCCTGGTGTTAGGAGCCCCTGGATATGTGCATTAGGGGCAACAGGGGTTTAGGTCCCCTGGAAATGGGGTTTTGGGGCCCCTGGGGTTAGGGGTCCATGGAAAAGGGGGTTTGGAGTCCCTGGTGTTTGGGGCCCCTGGAAATGGGGTTTTGGGGCCCGTGGGGTTAGGGGGGCCTGGAAATTGGGGTTTTCAGGCCCCAGCAGTTTGGGGCCCTGGAGATTTGGCTTTAGAGCCCCAGAGGTTAGAGGCCCCTGGATAGGGAACCTGGAGCCCCAGGTGTATGGGGCTCTGGAAATGGGTTTTAGGGCCCCTGGCGTTAGGGGACCCTGGAAATGGGGTTTTAGGGCCCTAGGGGTTATGTGCCCCTGGAAATGGGGTTTTTCGGTTCCCTGGGGTTAGGGGCAAATGGATATTGGGGTTTCGGTTCCATGGTGTTCGGTGTCCCAGGGGTTAGTTTCCCCTGGAAATGGGGGTTTGGGGCCCTTTGTGTTTGGGGCCCCTGGAAATTGGGTTTTGGGGCCCCTGGTGTTAGGGGCCCCTGGAAGTGGGGTATTGGGCCCCAGGGATAGGGACCCCTGGAAATGGGGGTTTGGGGACCCTGGTGTTAGAGGCCCCTGGAAATAGGGTTTTGGGGCCCCTGGGGTTAGGGGCCTTTGGAAATTGGGGTTTGGGGCCCCTAACCCCAGGGGCCCATAGAAATGGGGTTTTGTCTTAGGGGCACCTGGAAATGGGGTTTTGGGGCCAATGCTGTTAGGGGCCCCTTGAAATTGTATTTCAGGGCCCCATGGGTTAGGCGCCCCTGGATATCGGGTTTTGGGGCTCCTGGTGTTAGGGGCCTGAAAATGGGACTTTGGGGCTGTGATGGAGTAGGGACTGTCTGTGTGGGGAACGGAAAAGCAGGGGGATCTCTTTAGGTGCGGGACAGGTGATGAGCCTGTAACCCGAGCCCGGCCAGGGGGAGGAGGGAGCTCCTGGGTGGAGAAGAAGAGAACAAAGGACCCCGGCCGGGGGGGGGGGAGAGGAAAGGCAGGACAGTTGGGGTTTGGGGCTGTGGGGTGGAATTCAGGGTATCCTAGCTGGGATCCAAGCACCCTGAACCCCCAGAAGGACTGGATGGAGGAGTCCTGACTGTGCCTGCAAGCTCTGCTGTAACCTGTGTTCCTGTTGTCCAATAAACCTTCTGTTTTACTGGCTGGATAAAAGTCACTGTGGGGTCCAGGAAGAGGGGTGCAGGGCTGGAACCCCCAGACTCCGTAACAACTGGTGGCAGCGGTGGGATATACTGCACCCCGTGGACGGCGCTTCCTGCAGTAAGTGACTGGGGAGCAGTAAAACGAAGGGGTGATTAACCCCTGGGAGTGTGTGCCCAGTGAGAAGGACTTTGCAGTAACAGGGTCCCCCTGGGGATTGCAGCGAGTGGTCCCAGGGGCGGAGGAGTCTGCAGCTCGACCCTGGCAGAGAGGTGGTGATCTCAAGAAGGGCTGGTGCACTAGGGGTCCCCTGGAAACCGTGGGGAGCGGTGAGCACCCCGGCCTGTGAGTGGCCAGCAGGAAGATGTATGCCAAGCTGCGCAAGTGTGACCTGCTGGAGCTGTGCAAGCAGAGGGGGCTGCGCACAGGGAGGCTGACCAAGGACCAGCTGATTGCCTGGCTGGAGGAGGGAGACCGGAGCCCTGTCTCTGAGGGAAGCAGCCTGGCAGATGCAGCGCAGGCACCAGTGTCTGTCCCCGCTGGGAGTGGTCAGACGGTGGATGAGGGCTTCCCGAGACCCCCCCCTCCTAGGCCTAGGGGAAGGGCGGGGAGGAGCCCAGCGAATACCGAGGGCACCGTGACCCCCCCGGCCAGCAGGGGATCCTGGCAGCGAAGCTCACCCCCCAGCAGGGGATCTTCCCGGCGACGCTCGACATCTGTGGAGCAGCTGTGGCTGGAAGAGGAAAGGAAGTTGAGACGGGAGGAGCTCGAGTTAAAGAGGCAAGAGCTGGAGGAGAAGGTGAACCAGCGTAAGCATGAGGAGAACCAGCGCCAGCGTGAGCTGGAGGAGAAGGAGAACCAGCGTAAGCATGAGGAGAACCAGCGCCAGCGTGAGCTGGAGGAGAAAGAGAAACAGCGTAAACATGAGCTGGACCTGGCCCAGCTGAGGAGCCGTGAGGCCCCGGCTGCGGTGAGTGAGGGGGGACCCAAGCCTACAACGAACTTTGATAAGCGCTTGCTGCCCCGGCGTAAGGAGGGGGAGGACATAGATACCTTCTTGACAGCCTTTGAGAATGCCTGCGAGCTGTACAAGGTTGACCCTGCAGACAGGATCCCATTTCTCACCCCCTTACTGGACTCCACGGCCGTGGAGGTGTACAGCCGACTGAAAGGGGCGGAGGCAGGGGACTACGAACTATTCAAACAGGCCCTGCTCCGCGAGTTTGGGCTGACTCCTGAGATGTACCAGAAGAGGTTCCGGAGTCAGCGTAAAACCCGTGAGATCACATATCTACAACTGGTCAACCGGGCCCAGGGGTATGCCCGCAAGTGGACAGCTGGGGCCCAAACTAAAGAGGACCTGCTTGACCTATTCATACTGGAGCACCTGTATGAGCAGTGCCCGTCTGACCTGAGGCTGTGGTTGAGGGACCAGAAGCCGGAGAACCCGCAGCACGCAGGCCAACTTGCCGACCAATTTGTGGACAGTCGGGCAGGGGATGGCAGGGAGGAGTCTCGAAGGAGCAGGCCTGCCTCAACGCAGAGAGAGAGTCATCATGGGACCTCCCAGCGGGGCCCTATGGAGAACCCCCCCAAAAGGGGAACATCCAGTGTCAGGTCCCTACGACCCACTCAAGGGGACCCACGAGACATGGGCTGCTATCAATGTGGCCAACGAGGCCACATACGGGCCCAGTGCCCCAAGCTCAGGGACAGACCAAGCAGACCCAACCCGCAGAGGGTGGACTGGGTAAAAACCCAATCAGAAGATGGGCTACCTTCCCGGGAAAGGGGGGCTGGCAACATACCACCTGCGAAGGAGGGAGGAGGCCCCCAGGTCAGCTCCTCTGGGGGGCTGGAAGCTCCAGCCTCCGGGTTCTTAGTTTACCGGGTGGGCGCAGGGCTGCCCCTCCGGAAAGAGTGCATTGTTTCCCTGGAGGTAGATGGGAGGGAGGTCACTGGGTACTGGGACACGGGTGCAGAGGTGACGCTTGCCCGGCCCGAGGTGGTGGGCGCAGATCGGATGGTGCCCGACACCTACCTGACCCTGATGGGCGTGGGCGGGACCCCATTCAAGGTGCCCGTGGCAAGAGTACATCTGAAGTGGGAGGCCAAGGAGGGCCCCAAGGACGTGGGGGTACACCCATATTTGCCCACAGACGTGTTAATGGGAGGGGATCTTGAGGACTGGCCTAGTAGCACTCAGAGTGCCCTGGTCGTGACTCGTAGTCACAGTCGGCAAAGGGCACTGCACCCCGACCACGGGGAAGGTACTCGGCCCGAGGTGCAGGACCCTAACCTGGGGGGCGGGGAGCGCCCAGGGGCACAGCTCAGAGAGGCTGTGGCCTCAGACCCCGCCAGCAAGAGAGAGCTGGTCCCCATCCCTGTCCCAGCTGCTGAGTTCCAGGCGGAGTTGCAGAAAGATCCCTCCTTGCGGAAGCCCAGGGACCGGGCTGACCTTAGTGCGGAACAGACCCTGAGGAGAGGTTGCAAGGAGAGGTTCCTGTGGGAGAAGGGGTTCCTGTACCGAGAATGGGCTCCCCCAGGAGAGGTAGAGTCATGGGGGATCAGGAGGCAGCTGGTGGTTCCCCAGAAGTTTCGCGACAAGCTGCTGTACCTGGCCCATGACATCCCTCTTGCAGGACACCAGGGAGTCCGGCGTACCAGGCAGAGGCTGCTACAGAACTTTTACTGGCCTGGGGTCTTTACCCATGTCCGACAGTACTGCCAATCCTGTGACCCCTGCCAGAGGGTGGGGAAGGCCCGGGACAAGGGGAAAGCAGCCTTGAGGCCTTTACCCATCATAGAAGAACCTTTCCAGAAGGTGGCCATGGACATAGTGGGACCTCTCAGCAAGATGACCCGGTCCGGGAAGAAGTACATCCTGGTGGTGGTGGATTTTGCCACTCGCTACCCCGAGGCGGTGGCCTTGTCCTCTATTGAAGCAGACACAGTAGCAGATGCGCTGCTGACAATTTTCAGCCGGGTGGGGTTCCCCAATGAGGTCTTAACGGATCAGGCGTCCAACTTCATGTCGACCCTGCTCCGGTCCTTATGGCAGAAATGTGGGGTCCAGCACAACTGGGCCTCAGCGTATCACCCCCAGTCCAACGGGCTGGTGGAAAGGTTCAACGGGACGCTGAAGATGATGCTAAAAACATTTATGAACCAGCACCCGCAGGATTGGGACAAATACTTACCTCACCTGCTGTTCGCGTACAGGGAGGTACCCCAGGAGTCTACCGGGTTTTCGCCTTTTGAACTGTTGTATGGGAGGCGAGTAAGGGGGCCCCTGGACCTGATGAGAGATGAATGGGAGGGGAAGGCCACTCCCGAGGGAGAATCAGTGGTGGAGTATGTCCTGACCTTCCGGGAAAGATTGGCCGAGCTCATGGGCCTGGCCAGGGAGAATCTGGCCCGAGCCCAGAGGAAGCAGAAGGTCTGGTATGACCGCACGGCCCGGGCCCGGGCCTTTGCCACCGGGGATCAGGTGATGGTTCTCATCCCCGTGAGGAAAAACAAACTCCAGGCCGCCTGGGAAGGACCCTTCAAGGTAATCAAGCAACTGAATGAGGTAAACTATGTGGTGGAGCTGTCAAACCGGGCACATCACCGGCGGGTGTACCATGTGAACATGATGAAACCATACTATGACAGGGGGAATGTGGTGTTGGCCGTGTGTGGACACTGGGAGGGGCAGGGAGATGACCCTTTAGTGGATCTATTCCCTGGGACAAAAGCGGGTTCCCCCCTGGAGGCGATTCCCCTCTCTGATCAGCTGACCCTGGCCCAGCACGCTGAGATCAGAGGGGTGCTGCATCTATACCGACAGCTGTTTTCCAACCAGCCTGGACGCACTAATTTGACTGTTCACAGGGTGGAGACCGGGTCACATCCCCCTATAAGATGCTCCCCTTTTCGGGTCACTGGTAAAACTGCCCAGGATCTGGAAAGAGAGGTCAGGGACATGCTGGCTTTGGGTGTGATCCAGCCGTCTTCCAGCCCTTGGGCCTCGCCAGTGGTGCTGGTCCCCAAGAAGGATGGGTCAATCCGGTTCTGTGTGGACTATCGAAAGCTCAATACCATCACCGTATCTGACGCCTACCCCATGCCCAGGCCTGACGAGCTCCTAGACAAGCTGGGAGGTGCTCGGTACCTCACCACCATGGATCTTACCAAGGGCTACTGGCAAGTGCCGCTGGATGCAGAGGCCAGGCTGAAATCGGCCTTTATCACCCCTCTGGGGCTCTACGAGTTTCTGACCCTGCCCTTTGGCCTCAAGGGAGCGCCAGCCACCTTCCAGCGCCTGGTGGATCAGCTACTGAGCGGGATGGAGAGTTTTGCCGTGGCCTATATTGACGACATCTGCGTCTTTAGCCAGACCTGGGAGGACCATGTGTCCCAGGTTACACAAGTCCTGGACCGAATCCGGGAGGCTGGGTTAACCATAAAGGCTGAGAAGTGCAAGGTGGGGATGGCTGAAGTATCTTACCTGGGCCATCGGGTGGGGAGCGGCTGCCTGAAGCCGGAACCAGCCAAGGTGGAGGTGATCAGAGACTGGCCTGCTCCCCAAACCAAGAAGCAGGTCCAGGCCTTTATTGGGATGGCAGGGTACTATCGAAGGTTCGTGCCCCACTTTAGCGCCATAGCCGGCCCCATCACTGAACTGTGCAAAAAGGGGAAGCCAGACAAGGTAATCTGGACTGAGCAGTGCCAGGAGGCTTTCCGGGCGCTGAAGGAGGCTCTGGTCAGTGGCCCAGTTCTGGCGAACCCAGATTTTGACAAACCCTTTATGGTGTTCACCGACGCCTCAGACACGGGACTGGGGGCGGTGTTAATGCAGGAGAATGAAAATGGGGAGAGACACCCCATTGTGTACCTGAGCAAGAAGCTGCTACCCCGGGAGCAAAACTACGCGGCCATCGAGAAGGAATGCCTGGCCATGGTGTGGGCCCATAAGAAGCTAGAGCCATATCTCTTTGGGCGACATTTCATCGTGTACACCGACCACTCTCCCCTGACCTGGCTGCACCAGATGAAAGGAGCCAACGCCAAGCTCCTGAGGTGGAGCCTGCTCCTGCAGGACTATGACATGGATGTGGTCCATGTGAAGGGAAGTGCCAACCTGATAGCGGACGCGTTGTCCCGGAGAGGGGGCCCTGAACTTCCCCAGGTCACTGGGCAGAGTGACCCCGCTCAGTTCAGTCTCGAAGGGGGGAGCGGTGTGATGGAGTAGGGACTGTCTGTGTGGGGAACGGAAAAGCAGGGGGATCTCTTGAGGTGCGGGACAGGTGATGAGCCTGTAACCCGAGCCCGGCCAGGGGGAGGAGGGAGCTCCTGGGTGGAGAAGAAGAGAACAAAGGACCCCGGCCGGGGGGGGGGGGGGAGGAAAGGCAGGACAGTTGGGGTTTGGGGCTGTGGGGTGGAATTCAGGGTATCCTAGCTGGGATCCAAGCACCCTGAACCCCCAGAAGGACTGGATGGAGGAGTCCTGACTGTGCCTGCAAGCTCTGCTGTAACCTGTGTTCCTGTTGTCCAATAAACCTTCTGTTTTACTGGCTGGATAAAAGTCACTGTGGGGTCCAGGAAGAGGGGTGCAGGGCTGGAACCCCCAGACTCCGTAACAGGGGCCCCTAGGGTTAGGAGACCCTGGTGTTATGGAGTAGGGGCTGTCTGTGTGGGGGATGGGAAAGCAGGGGATGTCTTTAGGTGAGGGACAGGATCTTTAAGCCTGTAACCTGAGCCAGGCAGCGGGGAGGGGGTTCAGGACTTTTGCCAAGGAAGCAGGAGAAAGGAGTCGGCCGGCGAGAGGAGGGGCAGGTCAGTTTTGGGTTTGGGGCTGTGTGGGCAGAATTCAGGGTATCCTAGCTGGGATCCAAGCACCCTGAAAGCCCAGAAGGACTTGATGGAGGAGTCCTGACTGTGCCTGCAAGCTCTGCTGTAACCTGCCTTCCTGTTGTCCAATAAACCTTCTGTTTTACTGGCTGGCCTGGAGTCACTGTGGGGCCCAGGAAGAGGGGTGTAGGGCTGGACTCCCCCAGACTCCGTGACAACTGGTGGCAGTGGCGGGAGGTACTGCACCCCGTGGACGGCGCTTCCTGCAGTAAGTGACTGGGGAGCAGTAAAACGAAGGGGTTATTAACCCCTGGGAGTGTGTGCACAGTGAGAAGGACTTTGCAGTAACAAGGTCCCCCGGAGGATTGCAGCGAGCGGTCCCAGGGGCGGAGGAGTCTGCAGCTCGACCCTGGCAGAGAGGTGGTGACCTCAAGAAGAGCTGGTACACTAGGGGCCCCCCAGAAACCGTGGGGAGCGGCGAGCACCCCGAGTTGTGAGTGGCCAGCAGGAAAATGTATGCCAAGCGGTGCAAGTGTGACCTGGTGGAGTTGTGCAAGCAGAGGGGGCTGCGGACAGGGAGACTGACCAAGGACCAGCTGATTGCCCAGCTAGAGCAGGGAGACCACATGAATGAATGGAGCCCTGTCTCTGAGGGAAGCAGCCTGGCAGATGCAGCGCAGTCACCAGTGTCTGTCCCCGCTGGGAGTGGTCAGCCGGTGGACAAGGGCTTCCCGAGACCCGTCATTCCTAGGCCTAGGGGATGGGCGGGGAGAAGCCCAGCGAATACCGAGGGCACCGTGACCCCCTCAGACAGCAGAGGATTCTGCCAGCGAAGCTCACCCCCCGGCAGGGGATCCTCCCGGCGATGCTCGACATCCGCGCAGCGGGAATATGAAAGGGGGCTGAGATGGGAGGAGCTGGAGTTAAAGAGGCAAGAGCTGGAGGAGAAGGTGAAACAGCGTAAACATGAGCGGGAGGAGAAAGAGAACCAGCGTAAACATGAGGAGAACCAGCGCCAGCATGAGCTGGAGGAGAAGGAGAAACAGCGTAAACATGAGCTGGAGCTGGCCCGGCTGAGGAGCAGTGAGGCCCCGGCTGCAGTGAGTGAGGGGGGACCCAAGCCTACAAAGAGCTTTGATAAGCACTTGCTGCCCCGGCGTAAGGAGGGGGAGGACATAGATACCTTCCTGACGGCCTTTGAGAATGCCTGCGAGCTGCACGGGGTTGGCCCTGCAGACAGGATCGCAGTTCTCACCCCCTTACTGGACTCCACAGCCGTGGAGGTGTACAGCCGACTGAAATGGGCGGAGGCAGGGGACTACGAACTATTCAAACAGGCCCTGCTCCGCGAGTTTGGGCTGACTCCTGAGATGTACCGGAAAAGGTTCCGGAGTCAGCGTAAAACCCGTGAGATCACATACCTACAACTGGTCAACCAGGCACAGGGATATGCCTGCAATTGGACAGCTGGGGCCCAAACTAAAGAGGACCTGCTTGAGCTATTAGCACCTGTATGAGCAGTGCCCGTCCGACCGGAGGCTGTGGTTGAGGGACCAGAAGCCGGAGAACCCACAGCACGCAGGCCAACTTGCCGACCAATTTGTGGACAGTCGGGCAGGGGATGGCAGGGAGGAGTCTCGAAGGAGTAGGCCTGCCTCAACGTAGAGAGAGAGTCATCATGGGACCGCCCACTGGGGGCCTATGGAGAACCCCCCAAAAAGGGGAACATCCAGCATCAGCGTCCGACCCATTCAAGGGGACCCATAAGACATGGGCTCCTATCACTGTGGCCAACGAGGCCACATACGGGCCCAGTGCCTGAAGCTCAGGGACAGACCAAGCAGACCCAACCCGCAGAGGGTGGACTGGGTAAAAACCCAATCGGAGGAGGGGCTACATTCCCGGGAAAGGGGGGCTGAGAATATACCACCTGGGAAGGAGGGAGGAGGTCCCCATGTCAGCTCCTCTGGGGGGCTGGATGATCCAGCCTCCGGGTTTGTGGTTTACCGGGTGGGCGCGAGACTGCCCCCCCGGAGAGAGTGCCTTGTGTCCCTGGAGGTATGTGGGAGGGAGGTCACTCAGTACTGGGACACGGGCGCAGAGGTGATGCTTGCCCAGTCCGAGGTGGTGGGCTCAGATCAGATGGTGTCCGACACCTACCTGACACTGATGGGTGTGGGCGGGACCCCATTCAAAGTGCCCGTGGCGACAGTACATCTGAAGTGGGAGGCCAAGGAGGGCCCCAAGGACGTGGGGGTATACCCACATTTGCCCACAGACGTGTTAATGGGAGGGGACCTTGAGGACTGGCCTAATAGCACCCAGAGTGCCCTGGTCGTGACTCGTAGTCAGAGTCGGCAAAGGGCACTGCCCCCCGACAACGGGGAAGGTACTCGGCCCAAGGTGCAGGACCCTAACCTGGGAAGCATGGAACTCCCAGGGGCACGGCTCAGAGAGGCTGCGGCCTCAGATCCAGCCAGCAAGAGAGAGCTGGTCCCCATCCCTGTCCCAGCTGCTGAGTTCCAGGCCGAGTTGCAGAAAGACCCCTCCTTGCGGAAGCTCAGGGACCGGGCTGACCTTAGTGCGGTACAGACCCTGAGGAGAGTATCAGGGGGATTAACGTTAGGGAGGGAGAGGAATTATTTACGTTTAGTACTAATGTAGGCACGAGGTCGAATGGGTACAAACTGGATATTAGGACGTTTAGACTTGAAATTAGACGAAGGTTTTTAACCATTAGGGGAGTGAAGTTCTGGAACAGTCTTCCAAGGGAAGTGGTGGGGGCAAAAGACTTATCGGGCTTTAAGACTAAGCTTGATAAGTATATGGAGGGGATGATATGATGGGATAGTTTAATTTGGGCAATTGATCTTGGATTATCGGCAGATATGTCTGCTCAATGGTCTGTGAGGGGATGATGGATGGGATGAGAACTGAGTTACTGCAGAGAATTCTTTTTGGGTGCTGGCTGGTGAGTCTTGCCCACATGCTCAGGGTTTAGCTGATCGCCATATTTGGGGTCGGGAAGGAATTTTCCTCCAGGGCGGATTGGCAGAGGCCCTGGAGGTTTTTTCGCCTTCCTCTGCAGCGTGGGGCATGGGTCGCTTGCTGGTGGATTCTCTGCAGCTTGAGGTCTTCAAACCACAATTTTGAGGACTTCAATAACTCAGTCATGGGTTAGGGGTTGTTATAAAAGTGGATGGGTGGGGTTCTGTGGCCTGCCTTGTGCAGGAGGTCAGACTAGATGATCATGTTGGTCCCTTCTGACCTATTAGTCTATGAGTCTATGAGAGGTTGCAAGGATAGGTTCCTGTGGGAGAAGGGGTTCCTGTACCGAGAATGGGCTCCCCCAGGGGAAGTAGAGTCATGGGGGATCAGGAGGCAGCTGGTGGTTCCCCAGAAGTTTCGCCACAAGCTACTGTACCTGGCCCATGACATCTCTCTCACAGGACACCAGGGAATCCGGCGCACCAGGCAGAGGCTGCTACAGAACTTTTACTGGCCTGGGGTCTTTACCCATGTCCGACAGTTACTGCCAATCCTGTGACCCCTGCCAGAGGGTGGGGAAGGCCCGAGACAAGGGGAAAGCGGCCTTGAGGCCTTTACCCATCATAGAAGAACCTTCTCAGAAGGTGGCCATGGACATAGTGGGACCTCTCAGCAAGATGACCCGGTCGGGGAAGAAATACATCCTGGTGGTGGTGGATTTTGCCACTCGCGACCCCGAGGCGGTGACCTTGTCCTCTATTGAAGCAGACACAGTGGCAGATGTGCTGATGACAATTTTCAGCCGGGTGGGGATCCCCAAGGAGGTCTTAACGGATCAGGGGTCCAACTTCCTGTCGGCCCTGGTCCGGTCCTTATGGCAGAAATGTGGGGTCCAGCACAACTGGGCCTCAGCATATCACCCCCAGTCCAACGGGCTGGTGGAAAGGTTCAACGGGACGCTGAAGGTGATGATAAAAACATTTATGAACCAGCACCTGCAGGACTGGGACAAGTACTTACCTCACCTGCTGTTTGCATACAGGGAGGTACCCCAGGAATCTACTGGATTTTCGTCTTTTGAACTGTTGTATGGAAGGTGGGTAAGGGGGACGAATGGGAGGGGAAGGCCACTCCCGAGGGAGAATCAGTTTTGGAGTATGTCCTGACCTTCTGGGAAAGACTGGCCGAGCTCATGGGCCTGGCCAGGGAGAATCTGGCCCGAGCCCAGAGGAAGCAGAAGGTCTGGTATGACCGCACGGCCCGGGCCCGGGCCTTTGCCACCAGGGATCAGGTGATGGTTCTCATCCCCGTGAGGAAAAACAAACTCCAGGCCGCCTGGGAAGGGCCCTTCAAGGTTATCAAGCAACTGAATGAGGTAAACTATGTGGTGGAGCTGTCAAACCGGGCACATCACAGTTGGGTGTACCATGTGAACATGATGAAACCATACTATGACAGGGGAAATGTGGTGTTGGCCGTGTGTGGACACTGGGAGGGGCAGGGAGATGACCCTTTATTGGATCTATTCCCTGGGACAAAAACTGGTTCCCCCCTGGAGTCGATTCCCCTCTCTGATCAGCTGACCCTGGCCCAGCACGCTGAGATCAGAGGGGTGCTGCATCTATACCGACAGCTGTTTTCCAACCAGCCTGGACGCACTAATTTGACTGTCCACAGGGTGGAGACCAGGTCATATCCCCCTATAAGATGCTTCCCTTTTCGGGTGACTGGTAAAACTGCCTAGGACCTAGAAGAGAGGTCAGGGACATGCTGGCTTTGGGGGTGATCCAGCCGTCTTCCAGCCTTTGGGCCTTGCCAGTGGTGCTGTTCCCCAAGAAGGACTGGTCAGTCCGGTTCTGTGTGGACTATCGAAAGCTCAATTCCATCACCGTATCTGAAGCCTACCCCATGCCCAGGCCTGACGAGCTCCTAGACAAGCTGGGAGGTGCTCGGTACCTCACCACCATAGATCTTACCAAGAGGGACTGGCAAGTGCCGCTGGACGCAGATGCCAGGATGAAATAGGCCTTTATCACCCCTCCAGGGCTCTACGAGTTTCTGACCCTGCCCTTTGGCCTCAAGGGAGCGCCGGCCACCTTCCAGCGCCTGGTGGATCAGCTACTGAGGGGGATGGAGAGTTTTGCCGTGGCGTATATTGACGACATCTGCGTCTTCAGCCAGACCTGGGAGGACCACGTGTCCCAGGTTAAACAAGTCCTGGACCGACTCCAAAAGGCTGGGTTAACCGTAAAGGCTGAGAAGTGCAAGGTGGGGATGGCTGAAGTATCTTACCTGGGCCATCGGGTGGGGAGCGGCTGCCTGAAGCCGGAACCAGCCAAGGTGGAGGTGATCAGAGACTGGCCTCCCCAAACCAAAAAGCAGGTCCAGGCCTTTATTGGGATGGCAGGGTACTATAGAAGGTTCATACCCCACTTTAGTGCCGTAGCCAGCCCCATCACTGAGCTGTGCAAAAAGGGGAAACCAGACAAGGTGATCTCGACCGAGCAGTGCCAGGAGGCTTTCCGGGCGCTGAAGGAGGCTCTGGTTAGTGGCCCAGTTCTGGCGAACCCAGATTTTGACAAACCCTTTATGGTGTTCACCGACGCCTCAGACACGGGACTGGGGGCGGTGTTAATGCAGGAGGATGAAAAGGGGGAGAGACACCCCATCGTCTACCTGAGCAAGAAGCTGCTGCCCCGGGAGCAAAATTACGCGGCCATCGAGAAGGAATGCCTGGCCATGGTGTGGGCCCATAAGAAGCTAGAGCCATATCTCTTTGGGTGACACTTCACCATGTACACAGACCATTCTCCCCTGACCTGTCTGCACCAGATGAAAGGAGCCAACGCCCAGCTCCTGAGGTGGAGCCTGATCCTGCAGGACTATGACATGGACGTGGTCCATGTGAAGGGAAGTGCCAACCTGATAGCGGACGCGTTGTCCCAGAGAGGGGGCCCTGAACTTCCCCAGGTCCCTGGGCAGAGTGACCCCGCTCAGTTCAGTTCTGAAGGGGGGAGAGGTGTGATGGAGTAGGGGCTGTCTGTATGGGGGATGGGAGAGCAGGGGATGTCTTTAGGTGAGGGACAGGATCTTTAAGCCTGTAACCTGATCCAGGGACGGGGGAGGGGGTTCAGGACCTTTGCCCAGGAAGCAGGAGAAAGGAGTCGGCTGGCGAGAGGAGGGGCATGTCAGTTTGGGTTTGGGGCTGCATGGGCAGAATTCAGGGTATCCTAGCTGGGATCGAAGCACCGTGAAAGCCCAGAAGGACTTGATGGAGGAGTCCTGACTGTGCCTGCAAGCTCTGCTGTAACCTGCGTTCCTGTTGTCCAATAAACCTTCTGTTTTACTGGCTGGCCTAGAGTCACTGTGGGGACCAGGAAGAGGGGATTAGGGCTGGACTCCCCCAGACTCCGTGACATCTGGCCCCTGGGGTTTGGGGCTCCTGGAAATTGGGTTTTGGGGCCCCTGGGGTTAAGGGCCCCTGGAAATAGGGGTTTGGGGCCCCTGGGGTTAGGG
Organism: Aldabrachelys gigantea; assembly: GCA_026122505.1. Taxonomy (NCBI): domain Eukaryota; kingdom Metazoa; phylum Chordata; order Testudines; family Testudinidae; genus Aldabrachelys; species Aldabrachelys gigantea. The sequence goes on from CM047503.1 coordinate 22,461,681, forward strand.
GACCCTGGAAATCAGGTTTTGGTGCCACTGGTGATAGGGGCCCATGGTTATGGAGGTTTGGGGCCCGTGGCATTAGGGGCCCCTGGATATGGGGATTTGTGGCCCCTGGGGTCAGGGGCTCCTGGAAATGGGGGTTTGGGGCCCCTAGGGTTGAGGGCCCCTGGACATGGGGTTTTGGGGCCCCAGGAGTTAGGCTCCCATGGATATGGGGATTTGTTGCCACCGTGGTTTGGTGCCCCTGGAAATGGTGTTTTGGGGCCCCTTGGGTTAGGGAACCCTGGAAATGGGGGTTTGGGGCCCCTAGGGTTAGGTGCCCCTGTAAGTGGGGCTTTGGGGCCCCTGGTGTTAGGGTCCCCTGGATATGTCGGTTGGGGGCCTCAGGAGTTAGGGGCTCCTGGAAATGGGGATTTGGGGCCCCTGGTGTTTCGGGCCCCTGGAAATGGGGTTTTGGGTCCCTTGTGTTTGGGACGCCTGGTAACGGGGTTGTGGTGCCCCAGTTGTTATGGGTCCTTGGAAATGGAGCTTTGGGTCCCTTGGAAATAGGGTTCTCGGGCTCCTGGTGTTAGGGAACCCTGGTACTGGGGTTTTGGTGCCCCAGGGATTAGAGGCCCCTGGAAATGGGGTTTTGGGGCCCCTGGTAATGGGGTTCTGTGGCGTCTGGTGTTAGGGGCCCTTGGAAATGCGGTTTTGTGGCCCCTGGTGTTAGGGGCCCCTGGAAATTGGGGCTTTGGGCCCCCAGGGTTAGGGGCTCCTAGAAACGGAGTTTTGGGGCCCTAGGGTTAGTGGTCCTTGGAAATGGGGTTTTGGAGCCGTTAGTGTTAGGGGCCTCTGGAAATTGTGTTTTGGGGCCCCAGGGGTTAGACGCCCCTGGATATGGGGATTTGTGGACCCTGTGGGTTGGTGCCCCTGGAAATGGGGTTTTGGGGCCTCTGGGGTTAGGGACCCTTGGAAATGGGATTTTGGGTCACCTAGGTTTAGGGGCCCCTGGAAATGGGGTTTTGGGTCCCTGCAGTTTGGGGCCCCTGGATATGTGCGTTGGGGGCCTGAGGGTTTAGGGGCCCCTGGAAATGGTGATTTTTGGCCCCTGGTGTTTGTGGGCCCTGGAAATGGGGTTTGGGGGCCCCTGATGTTATTGGCCCCTGGATATGTGGGTTGGGGGCCTGAGGGATTTTGGGCCCCTAGTGTTTGTGGCCCCTAGAAATGGGGTTTTGGGGCCCCTGGGGTTAGGGGCGCCTGGAAATGGGGTTTTGGGGCCCCAGGGGTTAGGGGCCCTTTGTAAATGGAGCTTTGGAGCCCCTGGAAATAGGGTTCTGGGGCTCCTGGTGTTAGGGACCCCTGGAATTGAGGTTTTGGGGCCCGAGGGTTTAGAGGCCCCTGGAAATGGGGTTTTGGATCCCCTGGTTTTAGAGGCCCCTGGAAATGGGGTTTTGGGGCCCCTGGTGTTAGGGGCCCTTGGAAAAGTGGTTTTGGGGCCCCTGGGGATAGAGACCCCTGGAAATGGGGGTTTTGGCCCCCAGTTTTAGGGGCCCCTGGAAATGGAGTTTTGGGGCATCTGGTGTTAGCTGTCCCTGGAAACGTGGTTTTGGGGCCCCTTGTGTTACCTGCCCCTGGATATGGGGATTTGGGGCCCCAGGGGATAGGGGACCCTGGATATGGGGTTTTGGGGGCCCTGGTGTTAGGGGCCCCTGGAATGGGGTTTTGGGCACCTGGGGTTAGGGGCCTTTGGATATGGGGGTTTCAGGCCCCTGGGGTAAGAGGCCCCTGGAAATGGAGTTTTGGGGCCCTTGCTGTTGGTGGCCCCTGGGTATGTGGGTTGAGGGCCCCAGGAGTTCGAGGCCCCTGGAAATGAAGTTTTGGGGCCCCCAGGGTTAGGGCCCCCTGGAAATGGGATTTTGGACCCCTGGGGTTAGGGGCCCCTGGAAATGGCGTTTTGGTGCCCCTTGGGTTAGGGACCCCTGGAAATAGGGTTTTGGGTCCCTTGGTGTTGGTGGCCCCTGTATATGTGGTTTGGGGCCCCCAAGGGTTTGGGGCCTCCGGAAATGGGGTTTTTGGGCCCCAGGGGTTAGGGGCCCCTGGAAATGGGGTTTGGGGGCCCTGGGGTTAGGGGCCCCTGGAAATAGGGTTTGGGGGCCCTTGGTGTTGGTGGTCCCTGGATATGTGGGTTGGGTGCCCCAGGGGTTTGGGAGCCCTGGAAATGGGGCTTTGGGGGCCCCAGGGTTAGATGCGCTTGGAAATGGGAGTTTGGGACCCCTGCTGTTAGGGGCTCCTGGAAATGGAGGTTTCGGGCCCCCAGGGTTAGGGGCCCCTGTAAATGGGATTTTGGGGCCCCAGGTGTTAGGGGGCCCTTGAAATGGCGTTTTGGGTCCCCTGGTGTTAGCTGCCTCTGGATGTGGGGATTTGGGGTCCCAGGGGATAGGTTCCCCCTGAAATGGGGTTTTGGGGCCCGTGGGGTTATGGGCCCCTGGAAATTGGGGTTTTGGGAGCCTAGGGTTAGGGGCCCCTTGAAATGGGGTTTTAGGGCCCTTGGTGTTGGTGGCCCCTGGATATGTGAGTTGGGGGCCCCTGGGGTTTGGGGCCCCCGGAAATGGCGTTTTGGGCCGCCAGGGGTTAAAGACCCCTAGAAATGGCGGGTTGGGGCCCTAGGGTTAGGGGCCCCTGGAAATTGGGTTTTGGGGCCCCTGGAGTTGGGTCCCCCTGGAAATGGGGTTTTGGGGCCCAATGGTTAGATGCGCTTGGAACTGGAGCTTTGGGCCCCCTGTGGATAGGAGTCCCTGGAAATGGGGTTTTGGGGTCCCAGGGGTTAGGGGCCCTTGGAAATGGGGCTTTTAGGCCCCTGGACATGGTTTTTTGGGGCCCCTAGTGTTAGGGGCCCCTGTAATTGATGTTTTGTGTCTCCTAGTGTTAGCAGCCAATGAAAAAGGGGGATTGGGGCCCCTACGGTTAGCGGCCCCTGGAAGTAGGGTTTTGTGGCCCCTGGTGTTTGGGGCCTTTGGAAATGGGGTTTTGGGCCTCCTGGTTTTACGGGCCACTGGAAATGGTTTTTTGAGGCCGCAGGGGTCAGGCGCCCCTGGATATGAGGATTTGTGGCCCCTGGGGTATGGCATTCCTGGAATTGGGGTTTTGGAGCCCCTGGGGTTAGTTGCCCCTGGAAATGGGGTTTTGAGGCCCCAGGTTTTAGGGGCCCTTGGATATGATGATTTTTAGTCCCAGGGGTTAGGGGCCCCTGGAAATGGGGGTTTGGGGGCCCCAGGTTTGTGGATCCCTGGACATGGGGTTTGGGGCCCCAGGGGTTACAGGCCCCTGGAAATGGGGTTACAGGCCCCTGGAAATTGGGTTTTGGGGACCTATGGTTTAGGGTCCCTGGGTATGGGTATTTTGGGCCTATGTGATTTCGGACCCCTGGACAGGGGTTTTGGGGCCCCGGAGGTTAGGGGCCCCTGAAAATGGGGTTTTGGGGACAGTGGGAATGGGGTTTTGAGGCCCCTGGTGTTAGGGGCTCCTGGAAATGGGGTTTTGGTGCCCGAGGAGTTAGGGGACCCTGGATATTGGAATTTGGGGCTCCTAGGTTTAGGGGCACCTGGAAATGGGGTTTTCGGGCCCCAGGGGTTAGGGGCCCCTGGAAATGCGGTTTTGGGGCCCCAGGGGTTAGGTGTCCCCTGCAAATGGGGTTTTGGGGACCCTGGGGTTAGCGGCCCCTGGAAATGGGGGTTTAAGGACCCTGGTGTTCGGGGCCCCTGGAAATGGGGTTTTGGGGCCCCAGGGTTGAGGGGCCCCTGGACATGGGGATTTAGGTCCCCAGGTGTTACGGGCCCTGGAAATCGGGTTTTGAGGCCGCTGGGGTTAGGGACCCCTCGAAATGGGGTATTGGGTCCCCGAGGGTTAGGGGTCCCTGGAAATGGGGTTTTGGTGCCCCAGGGGTTTGGGGCACCTGGAAATAGGGTTCTTGGGCCCATGGGGTTAAGGGCCCCTGGAAATTGAGGCCCCAGTGGTTAGTGGCCCCTGGGATTAGCGGCCCCTGGAAATGGGGGTTTAAGGCCCCAGTGGTTAGGTGCCCCTAGAAATGGGGGTTTTCGTCCCCTTGGGTTACCCGCCCCTGGAACTGTGGTTTAGGGGTGCCTGGTGTTAGGGGCCCCTGGAAACAGGATTTTGGGGCCCCCAGAAATGGGGTTTTGAGGCCCCAGGTGTTAGGTGTCCCTGGAAATAGGGTTTTGGGGCCCCTGGGATTAGGGGCACCTGGAAATGGGGTTTTGTGGCCCATGGTTTAAGGGATCCCTGGAAATGGGATTTTGGGGCCCCTAGGATTAGGGGACCCTGGAAAGGGGTATGGGGCCCCTGGTTTGAGGGGCCCCTGGAAATAGGGGTTTGCGGCACCTGGGTTTAGGGCCCCTGCAAAATTGGAGTTTTGGGCCCCTAACCCCTGGGGCCCCTGGAACTGGTATTTTGGGGCCCCAGGGGTTAGGGGCCCCTAGAAATGGGGGTTTGGGTTCTGTAGGGTTACAGGCCCCTGGAACTGGGGTTTTGGGGTCCCTTGTTTTAGGGGCCCCTGGATATGTGCATTGGAGGCCCCTGGGATTTGGGGCCCCTGAAAATGGGGTTTTGGGGCACCTGGTGTTAGGGGCCACTGGAAATGGGGATTTGGGGACCCTAGTGTTTGGTGCCCCTGGAAATGGGGTTTCGGTGCTCCTGGTGTTAGGGGTCCTGAAAATTGGGTTTTGGGACCCCTAAGGTTTCCAGTCCCTGGAACTTTGGTTTGGGGGGCCCTGGTGTTAGGGGCCCCGGGATATGTGTGTCACGGGCAACAGGGTTTGGGTTCCCTGGAAATGGGGTTTTGGGGCACCAGGGGTTAGTGGCCCCAGGATATGGAGATTCGTGGACCCAGGGGTTAGGGGCTCCTGGAAATAAGGTTTTGGGGCCGGTGGGGTTAGGGGCCACTAGAAATTTGGGTTTTGGGTCACCTGGGATTTGGGGGCCCTGGAAATTGTGTTTTGGGCCCAGGGGTTAGGGGCCCTGGAAATTTTGTTTTGGGGCCCCAGGGGTTAGCGGCCCCTAGAAATGGGGTTTGGATCCCCAGGGTTTAGGCGCCCCTAGAAATGGGGGCTTGGGTCCGCTAGGGATACCTGCCCCTGGAACTGGGTTTTTGGACTCCTGGTGTTAGGGGCCCCTGGAAATAGGGGTTTGGGGCCCTGGGGTTACGGGCCCCTGGAAATTGGGGTTTTGGGCTCCTAACCCCAGGGCCCCCTGGAAATGGGGTTTGGGGGCACCAACTAAACCTAGGGGCCCCTTGAAATTGGGCTTTGGGGCCCCAGGGGTTAAGGGTTCCTGGATATGGGGTCTTGGGGGCCCTGGTGTATGGGGCTCTGGAAATGGGGGTTTTAGTTCCCCTGGCGTTAGGGGCCCCTGGAAATGGGGTTTTGAGGCCCGGGGGTTAAGTGTCCCTGGAAATGGAGTTTTGGGGCCCCTGGAGTTAGGGGCCCCTGGAAATGGGGTTTTGGGGTTCCTGTAGTTCGGGGCCCCTGGAAATGAGGTTTTGTGGCCCCAAGGGTGAGGGGGACGTGTACATGGGGATTTAGGTCCCCAGGGGTTAGGGGCCCTAGAAATTGGGTTTTGAGGCCCCTGGGGTTAGGGAACACTGGAAATTGGGGTTTGGGGCCCCTAGGTTTAGAAGATCCTGGATATGGTGTTTTGGGGCCTTCGGAGAGGGGGACCCGGGACATGGGGATTAAGGCCCCTGGGGTTAGTGGCCCTTGAAATGGGGTTTTGAGGCCCCTCCGGTTAGGGGCCCCTGGAAATTTCATTTTGGGTCCCCTTGGGTTAGGAGACTCTGGAAATGGGGCTTTGGGCCCCTCGTGTTCGTGTCACCTGGAAATAGAGTTCTGGGGCCCGTGGGGTTAGGGTCCCCTGGAAATGGGGTTTTTGGGGCCCCTAAGGTTAGCAGCCCCTGGAAATGGGGGTTTTGGGTCCCAGGGGTTAGGTGCCCCTGGAATTGCATTTTGGGTCCCCTAGGGTTATTGACCCATGGAACTGAGGTTTTGGGGCCCCGGGTGTTAGGGGCCTCTGGATATCTGGATTGGGGGACCCAGGGTTTTGGAGGCCCTGGAAATAGGGTTTTGGGGCACCTGGTGTTAGGGGCCCCTGGAAATTGGGTTTTGGGGCCCCCGGGGTCAGGGGTTCCTTTGGTTAGGGGTCTCTGGAAATTCGGTTTGGGGGGCCCTGGTGTTAGGGGCTCTGGAAATGGGGTTTTGGGACCCCCATGGTTAAGGGCCCCTGGAAATTTTTTTTGGGACCCCTGGTTATAGGGGTCACTGGATATTCGTGTTTGGGGCCCCTAGGTTTAGGAGACCCTTGAAATGGGGTTTGGGGGCCCCTGGTGTTAGGGGCCCCTGGAAATAGGTTTTGGGGGCCCAAGGGGTTAGGGGCCCCTATATATGGGGATTTGGGGCCCCTGCTGTTAGGGGCCCCTTGAAATGGGGTTTGGGGGCCCCTGGGGTTAGTTGCCCCTGGAAATGGGGATTTAGGTCCCCTAGTGTTACCGGCCCCTTGAACTGGGGTTTTGGGGACCCTGGTGTTAGGGGCCCCTCGATATGTGGATTGGAGGACCCAGGGTTTTCGGGTCCCTGGAAATGGGGTTTTGGGCCTCCTAGTTTTAGGGGTCCATGCAAATGGGAATTTGGGGCCCCCAGGTTTAGGGGCCCCTGGAAATGGGGGTATGGGGGCCCCTGGTGTTAGGGGCCCATGGAAATAGGTTTTTGGGGCACCTGGAGTTAGGGGCCCCTGGAAATGGAGGTTTTGGGCCCCTATCCCCAGGGACCCCCGGGAAATGGGGTTTTGGGGTCCCAGGGGTTAGGGGCCCCTGGATATGGGGACTTGGGGCAACTGGTGTATGGGGCTCTGGAAATAGAGATTTAGAGCCCCTGGGGTTAGGGGACCCTGGAAATGGAGTTTTGTGGCCCCAGGGTTAGATGTCCCTGGAAATGGGGTTTTTGGGTCCCCTGAAGTTAGGGGCCGCTTGATATGGGGGTTTCGGATCCCTGGTGTTCGGGGCACCTGGAAATGGGGTTTGGGGGCACCTGGGGTTAGGGGCCCCTGGAAATGGTGGTTTCGGTTCCCTGGCGTTTGGGGCCCCTGGAAATAGGGTGAGGGACCCCTGGATATGGGGATTTAGGGCCCCAGAGGTTAGGGGCCCTGGAAATGGGGTTTTGAGGCCCCTGGTGTTAGGGGCCGATGGAAATTGGTGTTTGGGGCCCCTACGGCTAGGAGACCCTATAAATGGGGGATTGGGGCACCTGGGGTTAGGGGCGCCTGGAAGTGGGGATT
>CM047503.1:22469494-22510870 GCA_026122505.1 Aldabrachelys gigantea
TTCCAGGGACCCCTTTCCTCAGGGGCCTCAAACCCCCATTTCCAGGGGCCTCTACCCCATGGGCCCCAAAACCCCATTTCCAGGGGCCCTTAACCCTAGGGTCCTCAAAACCCCATTTCCAAAGTCCCTTAATACCAGAGGCCCCAAAACCCGATTTCCAGTGGCCCCTAACCCTAAGGGACCCAACCACCCCATTTCCAGGGTCCCCAACCCTAGGGCCTCAACCCCCCATTTCCATTGGCTCCTAACCCTAAGGGCCGCAAAACCCCATATCCATGGGCCCCTTAACTCAGCGACCCGAGAAGCAAATTTCCAGGGGCCCCTAAACCTAGGGGCCCCAAAACCCCATTTCCAGGGTGCCCCAACCCTAGGGTCCCCAAAACCCGATTTCCAAAGGCCCCTAACACCAGGAGCCCAGAAACCCCATTTCCAGTGACCCCTAACCTTAGGGGCCCCAAAACCCCATTTCCAGGAGGCCCTAACGCTAGGGTCCCCAAAACCCCATTTCCAAAGGCCCCTAACCCCAGGGGACCCAAAACCCCATTTTCAGGGACCCCTGACCTCAGGGGCCCCAACCCCCCATTTCCAGGGGCCTCTAACCCTCATGGCCTCAAAACCCCATTTCCAGGGGCCGTAAACCCTAAGGGCCCCAAACTCTGAATTCCAGGGACCCCTAACCTAGGGGACCAAAAATTCCATTTCCAGGGGCCCCTAACCTCAGGGGCCCAAAAACCCATTTCCAGGGGTCACGAACCCGAGGGGCCCCAAACCCCATTTCCAGGGGCTCCTAAACCGAGGGGCCCCAAAATCCATTTCGAAACGCCCCGAACACCAGTAGGCCCAAAACCCCATTTCCAAACGCCACTAACACCAGGGGCCCCAAAACCCCATTTCCATGGGGCCTAAATCTAGAGGCCCCAAAACCTCACTTCCAGGGGCCTCCAACCCCAGGGGCCCCAAAACCCCATTTCCAGGGCCCCCTAAACCTAGGGGCCCCAAAACCCCATTTCCAGGGGCCCCTAACACCAGGTTCCCTACAAACCCCATTTCCAGGGTCCCCTAATCTCAGGGGCCTGAAAATCCAATTTCCAGGAGCCCCTCATCCAAGGGGGCCCAACCCCCCATTTCCAAGGTCACTAAAACCAGGGGCCCTGAAACCCCATTTCCAGGGGCCCCTAACCTCGGAGGCCCCAAAACCCCATTTTCAGGGGCCCGTAAGGTTAGGGGCCCCAACCACCCATTTCCAGGGGCACCTAAACTCAGGGCCCCCAAAACCCCATTTCCAGGGGCCCGTAACCTCAGTGGCACCAAAACCCCATATCAAGGGTATCCTAAACCTAGAGGCCCCAAAACCCCATTTCCAGGGGCCCCTAAACCTAGAGGCCCCAAAACTCCATTTCCAGGGGCCCCTAACCTCAGGGGCCCCAAAACCCCATTTCCAGGGCCCCTAACCCTAGAGGACCAAAAAACCCCATTTCCAGGGGCCCCTAAGCTCAGGGGACCCGAAACCCCATTTCCACAGGCCATTAACCCCAGGGGCCCAAAAACCCCATTTCAAGGGACCCATAACCTCAGGGGCCACAACCCCCCCATTTCCAGGGGCCCCTTACCTCAGGGGCCCCAAAACCGCGATTTCCCAGGGGCCCCTATCCCGAGGGACCCGAAAACCCCATTTCCAGGGGCACCTAACCCCAGGGGCCCCAAAAGCCCATTTCCAGGGGCTCCTAAACCTAGGTGACCCAAACCCTTTTCCAGGGGCCCCTAACCCTACGGGCCCCAAAACCCCATTTCAAAAACCCCTAACACTAGGGGCCCGAAAACGCCATTTCCAGGGTCCCCTAAACCTAGAGGCCAAAAAACCCCATTTCCAGTGGTCCCTAACCTCTGGGGCCCCAAAACCCCATTTCCAGGGGCCCATAAACTTAGGGGCCCAAAACTGCATTTCCAGGGGCCCATAACACCAGGGTCCCCAAAATCCCATTTCTAGGTGGACCTTAACTCAGGGACCCGAAAACCCCATTTCCAGGGGTTACGGGCCTCCAACCCCAGGGGCCCAAAAAACCCATTTCCCGGGGCCACTAACCCCAGGGGCCCCAACACCCCATTTCCAGAGGCCCGTAACCCTAGGGGGCCCAAAAACCCCATTTCCAGGAGCCCCTAACCCCAGGGGCCTCAAAACCCCATTTCCAAAGGCCCCTAAGAGCAGGGGCCCAAAACATCATTTCCAGAGGCCCCTAAACCTAGGGGTCCCACAGCCCATTTCCTGGGGCTCCTAAGCCTAGGGGCCCCAAACCCCATTTCCAGGGGCCCCTGAACGTAGAGGCCCCAAAACCCCATTTCCAGGGGCCCCTAACCCTACGGGTTCCAACACCACATTTCCAGGGGCCCCTAAACAAAGGGGACCCAAAACCTCATATCCATTGGCCCCTAACCCCAGGGGTCCAAAAGCCCCATTTCCAGGGGCCACTAACCCCAGGGTCCCCAAAACCCCATTTCCAGGGGCCACTAACCCCAGGGTCCCCAAAACCCCATTTCCAGGGGATACTAAACATAGGAGCCCCAAAACCCCATTTCCAGAGGCCCCTAACACTAGGGGCCCCAAAACCCCATTCCCAGTGGCCCCTAATCTTAGGGGCCCAAAACCTCAGTTCCAGTAACCCCTAAACCTAGGGGCCACAAAACCCCATTTCCTGAGGCTCCTAACCCTAGGGGCCCCAACCCCCATTTCGAGGGGCCCCAAAACCTAGAGGACCCAAAACCCCATTTCCAGGCTCCCCTAACCTTAGGATCCCCAAAACGCCATTTCCAGGGGCCCCTAAACCTAGAGGCTGCAAAATCCCATTTCCTTGGCGCCTCTAACCTCAGGGGCCCCAAAACCCCATTTCCAGGGGCCCCTAACCCCAGGGGCCCCAAAACCCCATTTTCCAAAAGCCCCTAACACTAGGGGCCCCAAAACCCCATTTCCAGTGGCCCCTAAACTTTGGAACCCCAAAACCCAATTTTCAAGGGCCCCTGAATCTAGGGGGACACAAACCCGATTACCTGGGGCTCCTAACCCTAGGGGACCAACCCTCATTTCCAGGGGCAATAAACCTAGAGGCCGCAAAACCCCATTTCCAGGGGCCATTAACGCTAGGGGCCCTAACCCCCGATTTCGAGGGGCCCCTAACCCTAGGGGCCCGAAATCCCGATTTCCAGGGGCCACTAACCCCAGGGGACCCAAAGCCACGTTTCCAGGGGCCACTAACGCGAGGGACCCAAAGCCCCATTTCCAGAGGCCCCTAATCCTAGGGCCCCAAAACCCCAATTCCAGAGGCCCCGAACCTCAGGGGCCCCAAAATCCCATTTCCAGAGGCCCTAACCTTAGTGGTCTCAAAACCGGATTTCCAGGGGCCCCTAACCCAAGGGACTCAACCCACCATTTCCAGGGGCCCCTAAACCTAGGGCACCAAACCCCCTTTCCTTGGTTTCCTAACCCTAGGGGACCCAAGCCCCATTTCCAGGGGCCTCTAACGCTAGGGGCCCAAAATCCCCATTTGCAGGGCCACTAACCCCAGGGGCCCCAAAACCCCATTTCCAGGGACCCCTAACCTCAGGTGCCCCAACCCCCTATTTCCAGGGGCCCCTAACCTCAGGGGCCCCAAAACCCAATACACAGGTTTCTCTAACCACAGGGGCCTGAAACCGCATTTCCAGTGGCCACTAACGCCAGGAGCCCCAAACTCCATTTCCATATGCCCCTAACCTCAGGGACCACTAATCCCCATTTCTAAGGGCCCCTAACCATAGGGGCCTGGAAAACCCCATTTCCGGTGGACACTAAACCTAGGGGCCCCAAAACCCCATTTCCTGGGGTTCCTAACCCTAGAGGATCCAGTCCCAATTTCCAGGAGCCCCTACACCTACAGGCCCCAGAGCTCCATTTCCAGCTGCCCCTAACGCTAGTGGCACCAACCCCCGATTTCCAGGGGCCCCTAAACTCAGGGGCCCCAAACCCCATTTCCAGAGGTCCCTAACCCTAGGGGCTCGAAATCCCCATTTCCAGGGGCCACTAACCCCAGGGGCCCCAAAACCCCATTTCCAGAGACCCCTAACCTCAGGAGCCCCAACACCCCATTTCCAGGGGCCCCTAACCTCAGGGGCCCCCAACCCCATTTCCAGGGTCCCCTAATTACAGGGGCCCGAAAACCCCATTTCCAGGGGCCACTAACCCCAGGGGCCCCAAAAACCCATTCCAGGGGCCACTAACCCCAGGGGCCCTAATACCCTATTTCCAGGTGCTCCTAGACCTAGGGGCCCAAAACCTCATTTCCAGGAGGCCCTAACTCTAGGGGTCCTAAAACGCCATTTCCATACGCCCCTAACCTCAGGGACCACTAAACCCTATTTCCAAGGGCCCCTAACCATAAGGGCCTGAAAACCCCATTTCCAGGGGACACTAAACCTAGGGGGCACAAAATCCCATTTCCTGGGGTTCCTAACACTAGGGGACCCAACCCCCATTTCCAGGGGCCCCGAAACGTAGAGGCCCCATACCCCATTTCCAGGGGCCCTTAACCCTAGGGGCACCAAACACGATTTCCAGTGGCCCCTAAACTCAGGGGCCCCAAACCCCATTTCCAGGGGCCCCTAACCATAGGGGCCAAAAAACTCCATTTCCAGGGGCCCCTAAACCCCATTTCCAGGGGCCCCTAAACCTAGGGGACCCAAAACCCCACTTCCAGGGGCCCCGAACCATAGGGGCCCAAACCGACCATTTCCATGGGCCCCTAACTCAGGGGCCCCAAAACCTCATTTCCAGGGGCGCCTAACGCAAGGGGCCCGAACCCCACATTTCCAGGGGCCACTAACACCAGGGGCACTGAAACCCAGTTTCCAGTGGCCCCTAATCTCAGGGGCCCCAAAACCCCATTTCCAGGTACCCCTAACCCTAAGGGAACCAACCCCCCCATTTCCAGGGAGCCCTTACCTCAGGGGTCCCAACTCCCCATTTCCAGGAGCCCCTAACCACAAGGGCCCCAAAACCCATTTTCAGGGCCTCCTAAACCTAGGGGCCCCAAAAACACCATTTGCAGGGGCCCCTAACCCTAGGGGGTCCAACCCCCCCATTTCAAGGGGCACCAAACACCAGAGGCCCCAAAACCGTATTTTCAGGGCCCCCTAGCCTCAGGGGTCCCAACCCTCCATTTCCAGGGGCTCCTAACACCAGAGGACCCCAAAACCCCATTTCCCGGGCCCCCTAAACCTAGAGGCCCCAAAACGCCACTTCCATATGCCCCTAACCTCAGGGGCCACTCTACCCCATTTCCAAGGGCCCCTAACTATAGGGTCCTGAAAACCCCATTTCCAGGAGACACTAAACCTAGGGGTCCCAAACCCCATTTCCTGGGGTTCTAACCCTAGAGGACCCAATCCCCATATCCAGGAACCTCTAAACCTAGAGGCCCCAGAGCCCCATTTCCAGCGGCCCCTAACGCTAGTGGCACCAACCCCCGATTTCCAGGGGCCCCTAAACTCAGGGGCTCCAAACCCCATTTCCAGCGGTCCCTAACCTCAGGGGCCCCCAAACCCAGTTCCAGGGTCCCCTAATGACAAGGGCCTGAAAACCCCATTTCCAGGGGCCACTAACCCAGGGCCCCAAAACCCCATTTCCCGTGGCCCCTAACACCAGGGGCCCTAATACCCCATTTCCAGGTGCTCCTAAACCTAGGGGCCCCAAAACCGCATTTCCAGGGGGCCCTAACACTAGGGGCCCCAAAACCACATTTCCATACGCCCCTAACCTCAGGGGCCACTAAACCCCATTTCGAAGGGCCCCTAACCATAGGGATCTGAAAACCCCATTTCCAGGGACCTCTAAACCTAGAGGCCCCATAACCCAATTTCCAGGGGCCCTTGACCCTAGGGTACTAACCCACGATTTCCAGGGGCCCCAAACCCCATTTCCAGGGGCCCCTAACCCTAGGGGCCAAAAAAACCCCATTTCCAGGGGTCCCTAAACCTTGGAGCCCCAAAACCCCATTTCCATGGGCTCCTAAACCTAGGGGCCCCAACCGACCATTTCCATGGGCCCCTAACACCAGGGGCCTAAAAACCCCATTTCCAGGGGCCCCTAACCTCAGGGGCTCCAAAGCCCCATTTCCAGGGGCGCCTAACGGAAGGGGCCCCAACCCCACAATTCCAGGGCCCGCTAACATCAGGGCCCTGAAACCCAGTTTCCAGTGGCCCCTAATCTCAGGGGCCCCAAAACTCCATAACCAGGGACCCGTAGGGTTAGGGGACCAAACCCCCCATTTCCAGGGCCCCTAAACTCAGGGGCCCCAAAACCCCATTCCAGGGGCCGCTAACCCTAAGGGACCCAACCCCCCATTTCCAGGGAGCCCTTACCTCAGGGGTCCCAACACCCCATTTCCAGGGGCCCCTAACCCCAAGGGCCCCAAAACCCCATTTCCAGGGCCCCTTAAACCTAGGGGCCCCAAAACACCATTTTCAGGGGCCTCTAACCCTAGGGGCCCCAACCCCCCATTTCAAGGGGCCCATAACACCAGAGGCCCCAAAACCCTATTTCCAGGGGCTCCTAACCCAAGGAGCCCCAACCCCCCATTTCCACGGCCCCCTAAACCTTGGGGACCCAAAACTCCATTTCAAGGGGCCCTAACCTCAGGGGCACCAAAACCCCATTTCCAGGGGCCCCTAACCCCAGGGACACAAAAACATCATTTCCAGGTGACACTAACCCCAGAGGCCCCAAAACATCATTTCCAGGCACCACTAACCTCTGGGGCCCCAAAACCCATTTCCAGGGGCCCCAACCCCATTTCCAGAGGCCCCTAAACCTAGAGGCCCAAAAACCCCATCTCAATGGGCCCTTAACCTCAGTGGTCCCAAAACACCATTTCCAGGGGCCCCGAACCCTAGGGCACCCAACCCTGCATTTCCAGGGACCCCTTACTTCAAGGGTCCGAACCCCCATTTCCAGGGGACCCTAACCCCAGGTGCCCCAAAATTACATTTCCAGGGCCCCCTAAACCTAGGGGCCCCAAAACGCCATTTCCAGGGGCCCCTAACACCAGGGGCCCCAAAACCGCATTTCCATGGACCCCTAACCTCAGGGTCCCCAACCCCCCATTTCCAGGGACTGCTAACCTCAGGGGCCCCAAACCCCATTCCAGGGGGCCCAACCTCAGGGGCCGCAAAACCCAATTTCCAGGTGCTCTTAACCCTAGGGGCTCCAACACCTCATTTCCAGGGCCCCTTAAACCTGGGGGAACCAAAACCCCATTCCCAGGGGCCCCTAACCCCAGGGCCCCAAAACCCCAATTACAGGAGCCCCTAACCGTAGGGGTCCAAAAACCCCATTTTTCAAGCACCCCTAATACCAGGAGCCCCAAAACCCCATTTCCTGGGAGCCCTAAACCTAGAGGCCCCAAAACCCCATTTCCAGGGGCCCCTACCTCAAGGGCCCCAAAGCCCGATGTCCAGGGGCCCATACCCTATGGGCCCCAACACCCCATTTCCAGGGGCTCCTAAACCTGGGGGACCCAAAACCCCATTTCCAGGGGCCCCTAACCTCAGGGGCTCCAAAACCAAACACACTATTTCCAGGGCTCGTAACCACAGCGTCACCAAAACCCCATTTCCAGGGGCTCCTAAACCTAGGGGCCCCAAAGCCCTATTTCTACTGGCCCCTAACCTAAAGGGCCCAAAAAAACCTATTTCCAGGGGCCCCAAACCCAAAGGACCCCAACATCCCATTTTCAGGGGCCCCTAAACCTACGGGACCCAAAACCCCCATTTCCAAGGGCCCCTAACCTCAGGGGCCCCAAAACCCCCATTTCCAGGGGCCCATAACCCCAGGGGCTTGAAAACCCCATTTCCATGGGACACTAACCCTAGGGGTCCCAAAACCACAATTCCAGGGACCACTAACGTCAGAGACCCTAACACCCCATTTCCAGGGGGCCCTAACCTCAGGGGCCCGAAAACCCCATTTCCAGGGGCCCCTAAACCCAGCGGCCCAAAAACCCCATTTCCAGGCGTCCGTAACCCCAGTGGCACCAAAACCCATTTCCAGGGGCACCTAAACCTAGAGGTCCCAAAACCCCATTTCCAGGGTCCCTACCCTCAGGGGCCCCAAAACCCCATTTCCTGGGGCTCCTAATGGTAGGGGCCCCAATGCCCATTTCCAGGGACCCCTAAACCTAGAGACCCCAAAACTCCATTTCCAGGGGGCCCTAACCTCAGGGGCCCCAAATCCCCATTATCAGGGGCCCCTAACCCTACGGGTCCCAGCCTACCAATTCCAGGGGCCGCTAAACCTAGGGGAATAAAAACCCCATTTCTGGAGGCCCCTAAGCTCAGGGGCCTGAAACCCCATTTCCAGAGGCCACTAACCCCAGGGGCCCAAAAACCCCATTTCCAGGGACCCATAACCTCAGGGGCCACAACCCCCCATTTCCAGGGACCCCTAACCTGAGGGGCCCCAAAAGCCCATTTCCTGGGCCCCATAACCCTTGGGGCCCCAAAACCCCATTTTCAAAAGCCCCTAACACTACGGGCCCCACAACCCCATTTCCAGGGTCCCCTAATTCTAGAGGTCCCAAAACCCCATTTCCAGGGGCACCTAACCTCTGGGGCCCCAAAACCCCATTTCCAGGGGGACCTGAACTCAGGGACCCGAAAACCCCATTTCCAGGGGCCCGAAGGGTTACAGGCCCCAACCCCCCATTTCCAGGGGCCCCTAACCCTAGGGGCCCCAACCCCCCATTTCCAGGGACCCCCTGAACGTAGAGGCCCCAAAACCCCATTTCCAGGGGCCCCTAAACAAAGGGGATCCAAAACCTCATATCCATTGGTCCCTAGCCCCAGGGGTCCAAAAGCCCCATTTCCAGGGGCCACTAACCCCAGGGGCCTCAGAACGCCATTTCCAGGGGCCTACTAAACCTAGGGGCCCCAAAACCCGATTTCCAGGGGCCCCTAAGCCTAGGGGCCCCAAGTGGGAGCCCGGCCCTTGGTTCGGGTGTGGCACCAAACACAGTACAATAGGCCCTGGCCCTTTGGGGCAGGGCAGGGCAGTAACAAAGTCAGTGGGGGCCCGGCCCTTGGTTCGGGAGGGGCACCAAACACGGTACAAAGGCACTGTGGCCCTTTTGGGGCAGGGCAGAGCAGTGACGAGGTTCACTGGCCTCTTCAGGTGGAGGCAAGGGGGATTCTGCCACCCGGTTACGGCTGGCAGGGGGAACGCAGGCCCACCGACTCCTCTGCGTTCCAGCCCGGGGGCCCTAGTAGCTGCGGTCGCCGCTAGCGGCAGTCAGTGGGGGTCCGGTCCGAAACACACTGACAGAGCGATCAGTGGGGATCCTGACCGACACATCACGATCATTGGCTCGGGGCCTTCTGTGGCCTGACTGTAGTCAGCTGCCCCCAGGCTACTCTCCATTCCCCCTTCGCCTCCTACCTGGTCCGCAGTGTCGTCCACCCTCATGGGCTCCTCCCACTCTGGGCTAGGTAGATCTGGGTGCACCTCTGGGTAGCTGGGCCAGGTCTGGTCCGATGGTTCCTCCAGGCCGTAGTTGGGGCTGGGCAGCTTTGGCAGGTCCAGCAGCTCAGTGTCGGGATTGCTGCGGGGTCGCTTCCGGCAAGGCCTGATACCTGTCCCGGAGCTCGGCAGCCTCCCAGCGACGAGGTTCGGCCGGCACATCTGCTCTGGCCAGCAGCTAGGCTCCAACTGAAGGCCGGCGCCCGGCTTTTATACTTCTGGGTCGCCGCCTGACCCGTTGAGGGGCTGGGCTTCCGCCCGGAAGTTCCGCCCTGGGGGAAGATGGACGGGGCTCAACCCTCCCTGTGGAGGAGGGGAGCCACACCACTTCTCTACACACACACACCCCCAAGTCCGGTTCCCGTTCAACAGGACCGGGTGGTTCCATCTCCCTGAGGCAGGAGAAGAAGTCTGCGTTGGCGTGGTCCTTGCCGGCCCTATGCCGGATGGTGAAGGCATATGGTTGCAAGGCCAAGTACCAACGCATGATGCGGGCGTTATTGTCCTTCATCCTCATGAGCCACTGGAGTGGGGCGTGATCCATGACCAGGGTAAACGGGTCGCCGAGGGAGGAAGAACTGCAGAGCCTCGCAGAGCCATTTGACGGCGAAGGCCTCCTTTTCCACGGTGGCGTAGTTTCGCTCCCGGGGAAACAGCTTCCGGCTCATATAGAGGATGGGATGATCTCCCCCGTCTCCTTCCTGTGAGAGGAACCGCCCCCAGGCGCACGTTAGACGCATCCGTCTGAAGGATGAAGGGTTTCTTGAAGGCAGGACTGTAAAGGACCGGCTCTTGCCATAAACAGTTGCGGAGCGTGTTGAAAGCCGCTTCACATTCCGGGGTCCAGCGCACGCTCCGGGGGCTGCTCTTGGTTAGCAGCCCGGTTAGGGGTGCTGCTATCGAAGTGAACTGGGGAATAAATCTCCGGTAATATCCCACGAGCCCTAGAAAGCGCCGCACCTGTCGCTTGGTTGTCGGGGCGGGGCATTCTGCCAGGGCTTGAACCTTTCCCACGAGGGGCTTTATCTGTCCCCGCCCGACGGTATACCCGAGGTAGTTGGTCTCCTCCCAGGCGATGCGACACTTCTTGGCGTTCGCGGTTAAGCCTGCCTCCCGGAGAGTCCGAAGGACCGCCGCGACCTGCGTCAGGTGTGTGTCCCCAGCAACGGCTGTGGATCACTACATCGTCCAGGTACGCGGCCGCATACTCCTGGTGGGGTCGTAGGAGGCGGTCCATCAGCCGCTGAAAGGTCGTGGGAGTGCCATGGAGGCCGAAGGGCATCCGAGTAAAATGATAGAGCCGGACGGGGTAGCAAAGGCGGTCTTCTCGTTGGCCGCCTCCTCGAGGGGGATCTCCCAATACCCTTTGCTAAGGTCTAGTGTCATGATGTATCGGGCTTCTCCTAAGCGGTCCGAGTAGTTCATCGATCTGGGGCATCGGGTATGCGTCAAAGCAGGAGATAGCGTTAACTTTGCGAAAATCAATGCAAAAATGCCGGGACCCATCCGGCTTAGGGACCAGCACCACCGGACTGCGCACTCCACTGTGGGATGGCTCGATAACCCCCAATGCTAACATTGCCCTTACCTCCTCCTCAACCTCTGGGCGCATTCGGTATGGATGGGCCGGGTCATATCCTGGACGACCTTTCCAGGTTCAGTGTGGATTGGGTGGGAGGCGGCGGCCGTGCAACCTGGCAGTGCCGTGAAGGTCTTCTGAAAGGACTGCGCAAGCGACTCGGCCTGTTTGCATTGCTCCTCCGTCAGGGCGCTTCCCAGGGTCGGTTCCGTTCCCTCCTCCACCATGCCTGCTTCTGGGCCCAATTCCAGCTCCGGTGGGCACGGGTCAATCAGGAGGCCCTCCCGGTCCTCCCAGGGCTTCAGTAGATTGATGTGGTAGATCTGTTTTTCCTTGCGGTGGCCCGGCTGGCGAATTTCATAATTGACGGGTCCCACCTTCCGGAGCACCTCGTAGGGGCCCTGCCAGCGGGCCAACAGTTTTGATTTACAGGAGGGGAGGAGCAGGAGAACCCGGTCTCCGGGGGCAAATTCTCTTTCTCGCGTGCCCCGATTGTAATTGCGCTACTGCCTTTCCTGGGCCGTTTTGAGGTTCTCTTTGGCCAGAGTCCCAGCCAGCGTCAAGTGTTCCCGCAATTGGAGCACATACTGGAGAAGTCCCTGGGACGGGGAGGCCGACTGCTCCCAAGCCTCCTGCATTAAATCCAGGAGACCCCTCGGCCTCTGACCGTATAGCAGTTCAAAAGGAGAGAACTTGGTGGAGGCTTGGGGGACTTCCCGGATGGCAAGAAGTAATGGCAGGAGGAGTTGGTCCCAGTGCCACAGATCTGCCGGGGGGAAACTGTCTCATCATGCTTTTGAGAGTCCAGTTAAAGCGCTCCACCAGCCCATCCGTCTGAGGATGGTAGACCGAGGTGTGGAGCTGCTGTACCCCCAGGAGTCGACAGACCTGGTTCAGGAGGCGGGATGTGAAGCTCGTGTCCTGGTCGGTCAGAATTTCCCGGGGCAGCCCTACGCGGGAGAACACTTTCACCAACTCACCCGCGATGGTCCGGGCCGTGATACTCCGTAGCGGGATGGCCTCTGGGAATTGGGTGGCATAGTCAATTAAGACCAGGACATACTGGAATCCCGCCGTACTTCGTGGAAGTGGGCCCACCAGGTCCATGGCGACTCGCTCAAAGGGCGCGTCAATCAGGGGCATCGGGACCAGCGGGGCCTTGGATGTCCGGGTCAGGGCGGCCAGTTGACAACCCGGCAGGAGGTGCAATATCGCTGTACGTCCCCGTCCATCCCTGGCCAGTAGAACCGGGCCCGAATCCTTGCTAGGGTCTTTTCCTGTCCCAGGTGGCCCGCCGCTGGTATATCGTGGGCTAAGCTAAATACGGCCCGGCGGTGGCATCAGGGCACGAGAAGCTGGGTTCGCGGCTCTTGCGTCCGGGGGTCCCGTCGACCCAGTACAATCGGTCCCGGAGGAGCTCGAAGTGCGGCCATTGCGTAGCCCGGGCCACGTTGATGACTGACCCGTCTATGGCCGCGAGCTTGCTCATAGCCTGGCGTAACGTAGGGTCTGCTTGCTGATCCCGGCAAAAGTCTGTGTCGAAGCGGGGCCGCGGGGGGTCCCATTCAGTCGTGGGCCTCCTCCTCCGAAGTTCCTGCTCCGGTGTCCTCAGGCCCTTCTGCGGTCTGTTCCGGGGGCTCCGGGTGGCGTGGCCGCTAGGGCCGGAATGGACGGAGGAGCCCCCTGAAGGCGGGCCAGTCCCGACCCAGGATGACCGGGTAGGCCAAACGGGGTGCCACGCCGACAACAAGCGACCGGGTGAGGCCGTTGACAGTGAGCCGGGCCAGTGCACTCGGATAGGGGCGAATGTCCCCATGAATGCACTGGAGGTGGATGGAGCCGAGGTTAGGATCGATGGGGGGGCTCAGGTCCTGACAGACCAACGTTTGCCTGCACCGGAGTCGACCAGGGCCGCTGTGGTACGATCACCCATGACCACCGGGATCGTGAGCTTCGGGGGCTGAAATCGTCTAGCCCGGCCTTCCCCAGTTTATACCTGCCCATAGTCGCACTCCATTTGTGGGCAGTCCCGGCGGAGGTGACCGGCCCGTCCCGCATCCTAAGCAGGGCCCAACGTCCGAGTGCCCGCACCGAGGGCTTCGGTGGGCGCCTGATGGGCCAGGACGAGCGGTACCTGGTGCGGCGGGTTCCGCCCGTTGGCCCGCGGGACCTGTCTGGAGGCGCGCCCCTGGCCTGGCTCCCGAGATCCCACGGTGGTGGCTCCTCTCCTCCCCCCCCGGACTTGGTCGGGCCCGGGGGTCGAAGCCCTGATGACGGGGCCCACTAGGGCTTCCGCCGCGAGGAAGTCTTCAATGAGCGAGACCGCCGTCCCCAAGGGTGCCGGCCGATGGCAGAGGACCCAGGTTCGTCCTCGGGCAGGTAGGATCTGTATGAACTGCTCGAGGACCACTTGCTCTATCACCTCCTCTGCTGTACAGGCCTCCGGTTGCAGCCAACGTCGGCAAGCCTCTTTCAAGGTCTGGGCAACCAGTCGGGGCCGGGCGCCTGGGGGGTACGTCTGGCCCCGGAACTGTTGCCGGAACATCTCAGTGCTAACGTCCAGGGCATCTAGGATTGCCGCCTTCACCCGCTCGTAATCCCGGGCGTCCTCCATGGCTAGCCCCCAGTAGTCGAGCTGGGCGGGCCCCGTTAGGTACGGGGCCAGGAGGGTGGCCCAGTGTTCTCGGGCCCACCCGGCGACCAAGGCCACTCCTTCAAATGTGGTGAGGAAGGCCTCCGGGTCATCCTCCTGGCCCATTTTGGTCAGGCGTAAAGGCGCCGGTGGCCGGGGACCCCGGCGTCGTCTCCCACGGCTCCGTGTGGCGGGTCGGGCGGTAGCCCCGAGGAGCGCCTGTAGCTGTCGCCCGAGTTGCTGAAGGAGCTGCTGCTGCTGCTCCATCTGAGCAGCATGTTGCTGCTGCTGCAGGAAGGCGGCATCCCGTTGCTGCTGTTGCTCGCGCAGGGCGATCTGCTGCTGTTGCTGCTGCCGCAGTTGCGCCGCCTGCTGCCGGTCTTGGCTTTCGGCCAGCAGTTGGAACAACCGTTCCAGATCCATGTCGCAGTTCGGGGTGGAAGCGCTGCCTGTCTTAGCGCCCCCTACCGGCCCCTTGCTCACAGGGGCTAAGGGTCAGGTCCCTGGTCAGGTGCCAGTTGTGACGAGGGGAGCCGGGGCTCAACCCTCCTTCTGGAGGAGGGGAGCCACACCGGCCTCGTCCTGTTCTCGCTGGGTCTTGCTCCTCGGGTCCACAGTCCACGGTCTGGCCGTTCGGTCCCTGTGGAGAGGACTGGAACACAGCAAAGTCAGTAGGAGCCCACCTTGGGATATAGGCGGGCACCAAACGAACTGTCCGCTACACTCTGGCCCCTTTGGGCGGGGCAGAGGGGCCCGGCCCTTGGGTCGGGAGGGGCACCAAACACAGTACAATAGGCTGTAGCCCTTTGGGGCAGGGGCAGAGCAGTGACGAGGTTCACTGGCCTCATCAGGTGGAGGCAAGGGGGATTCTTCCACCCGGTTACGGGTGGAAGGGGGGAACGCAGGCCCACCGACTCCTCTGCGTTCCAGCCCGGGGCCCTAGTAGCGGCGGTCACCACTAGAGGCAGTCAGTGGGGGTCCGGTCCGAAACACACTGACAGAGCGATCAGTGGGGATCCTGACCGACACACACGATCATTGGCTCGGGGCCTTCTGCGGCCTGGCTGTAGTCAGCCGCCCCCGGGCTACTCTCCATTCCCCCATCGCCTCCTACCTGGTCCGCAGTGTCGTCCACCCTCATGGGCTCCTCCCACTCTGGGCTAGGTAGATCTGGGTGCACCTCTGGGTAGCTGGGCCAGATCAGGTCCGAAGGTTCCTCCAGGCCGTAGTTGGGGCTGGGCAGCTTGGCAGGTCCAGAAGCTCAGTGTCGGGGTTGCTGCGGGTGGCTTTCAGCAAGGCCTGATACCTGTCCCCGGAGCTCGGCAGCCTCCCAGCGACGAGGTTCGGCCCGGCACATCTGCTCTGGCCGGCAGCTGGGCTCCAACTGAAGGCCGGCACCCGGCTTTTATACTTCCGGGTCGCTGCCTGACCCGTTGAGGGGCTGGGCTTCCGCCCGGAAGTTCCGCCCTGGGGGAAGATGGACGAGGCTTAACCCTCCCTGAGGAGGAGGGGAGCCACACTGCCTCACTACAGGGGGGTTTCGAAATTGGGTTTTGGGGGCCCCTAGTGATAGGGACTCCTGGAAATGGGTTTTTCGGGCTCCTAGGTTTAGGAGCCCCTGGAAATGCGGTTTTGGGTCCCCTGGGATTAGTGGCCCCTGGAAATGGGGTTTTTCGGCCCATAGGGTTAGTGGCCCTTGGAAATGGGGTCTTTGTGCCCCTGTGTTTAGGGGCCCCTGGAAATGTGGGGTTGAGGCCCTGGGGTTAGGGGTCCCTGGAAATGCGGGTTTTGGGGCCCCTGAGGTTAATGGCCCCTGGAAATGGGGTTTTCAGACCCCTGGGTTTAGGGGCCCCTGTAAATGGGGATTTGGGGCCTCTAAGTTTAGTGGCACCTGGGAAATGGGTTTTTCGGGCCCCTTGGGATAGGGGCCCCTGGAAATGGGGGGGTTGGGTCCCCTAGGTTTAGGGGCCACTGGAAATGGGGTTTGAGGCCCCTCAGGTTAGGGTCCCCTGGAAATCAGGGGTTGGTGCCCCTAGGGTTAGAGGAGCCTGGAAATGGGATTTTGGAGCCCCTGAGGTTAGGGGCCCCTCGAAATGGCGTTTTGGGGCCTCTAGGTTTCGTGGCCCCTGGAATTGGGGTTTCAGGCCCTTAGGGTTAGGACCCCGCAGGAAATGGGGTTTTGGGGCCCGTGGATTTTGGGGCCCCTGTAAAAGGGGTTTTGGGGCCCTTAAGGTTAGTGGCCACTGGAAATTGGGTTTTGGGGGCTGGGGCCCCTGGTGCTAGGGGCTTTTGGGGCCCCTAGGTTTAGGGTCCCCTGGAAATGGGGTTTTTGAGGCCCCTAGGTTTAGGAGCCCCTGGAAATGGGTTTATGGGGCCCCTGGGGTTAGGGACCCCTGGATATGGGTGTTTTGGGGCCCCTAGGTTTAGAAGCCATTGGAAATGGGTTTTTTGTGCCACTGGGGTTAGCGTCCCCTGGAAACGTGGTTTTGGGGCCCCTAGCTTTAGGGGCCCGTGGAAATGGGGTTTTGGGGCCCCTTAGGTTAGGGGCCACTGGAAATGGGGGTCTGGGGCACCTGGTGTTAGGTGCCACTGGAAATGGGGTTTTCAGGCCCCTAGGGTTAGGGGCCCCTGGAAATGGGGTTTGGGGGCCCGTAGGTTTAGGAGCCTCTGGAAATGGGATTTTGGGGTCCCTGGGGTTAAGAGCCCGTGGAAATGGGGTTTTGGGGCCCGTAGGTTTAGGGGCCTGTGGAAAATCGTGTTCTGGTACCCCTAGGGTTAGGGGCCCCTTGGAAATGGGGTTTTGGGGCCCCTTGGTTTAGAGGACCCTAGAAATGGGGTCTTGGGTCCCCTGAGGTTAGGGGCTAGTGGAAATGGGGTTTTCGGGCACCTGGTGTTAGCATCCCCTGGAAATGGGGGGGTTGGGGCACCTAGGGTTACGGGCACCTGGGAATGGGGTTTTGGGGCCCCTGAGTTTAGGGACCCCTGGAAATGGGGTTTTGGGTCCCCTAGGTATAGGGGACCCTGGAAAAGGGGTCCAGGAAATGGGGCGTTGGGGTCCCTAGGGTTACGGGCCCCTGGAAATCGGGTTTTGGGTCCCCTGGGTTTCGGGGCCCCTGGAAATGGGGTTTTGGGGCCCCTGAGGTTAGGGAACCCTGGATAATGGGGATTTGAGTCCTCTAGGTTTAGGGGCCACTGGAAATCGGGGGTTGGGGCCCTAGAGGTTAGTGGTCCCTGGAAATGGGGTTTTGGGGCCCCTGGGGTTAGTTGCCCCTGGAAATAGGGTTTTCAGGACCCTGCCGTTAGGGGCCCCTAGAAATGGGGGGGGTGGGGCCCCTGAGGTTAGAGGCCCCCGGAAATGGGGTTTTGGATCTCCTAGGTTTAGGGGCCTCTGGAAATGGGGGGGTCGGGCCCCTTGGGTTAGGGGCCCCTGGAAATGGGGGTTTTGGGGTCCCTGAGGATAGGGGCCACTGGAAATGGGGGGTTGGGACCCCTGAGGTTAGGGGTCCCTGGAAATGGGGTTTTGGGGCCCTGGGGTTTAGGGGCCCCTGGAAATGGGGTTTTCAGGCCCCTAGGGTTAGGGGTCCCTGGAAATGGGGTTTTCGGGCCCATGAGATTAGGGGCACCTGGAAATGAGGTTTTGGGTCCCCTAGGTTTAGTGTCCACGGGAAATGGGGGTTTTGGGGACCCTGGTGTTAGGAGCGTTTTGAAATTGGGTTTTGGGGCCCCTAGTAGTAGGGACTTCTGGAAATGGGGTTTTCAAGCCGCTAAGTTTAGGGGCCACTGGAAATAGTTTTTTTGTGGCCCTGGCGTTAACGCCCTTTTGAAATGGGTTTTTGCGGCCCCTGAGGTTAGGGGGCCCTGGAAATCAGGTTTTGGGCCTCTAGGTTTGGGAGCCCCTGGAAATGGGTGTTTAGGTCCTTAGGGTTAGGAGCACCAGGAAATGGGGTTTTCGGGCCCCTCCGTTTAGGGGGCCCTGGAAATGGTTTTTTGGGTTCCCTAAGTTTAGGGGCCACTGGAAATGGGGTTTTTGGGACCCCTGGTGTTAGCGGCCTTTAATAATGTGGTTTTGGGTCCCTTAGGTTTAGGAGCCCCTGGAATTGGGTTTTGGGGCCCCTATATTTGAGAGCCCCTGGAAATCGAGTTTTGGGGCCCCTGGGGTTAGGAGCACCTGGTAATGGGTTTTGGGGGCACCTAGGGTTAGGGGCCCCTGGAAATGGTGGTTGGGGCCCCTGTGGTTAGGGGCACTGGAAATGGGGTTTTGCGGCACCTGGTGTTAGGGGCCTTTGGAAATGGGGTCTTGGGGCCCCTAGGGTTAGGGGCCCCTGGAGATGTGGTTTTGGGGCCCCTAACTTTAGGGGCCTCTGGAAATGGGATATTGGGGCCCCTGTGGTTAGGGTCCCGTCAAAATGGGGTTTGGGGCCCCTGGAAATGGGGGGTTGGGACCCCTACCGTTAGGTGCCCCTGGAAATGGGGAGTTGGGGCCCCTACCGTTAGGTGCCCCTGGAAATGGGGAGTTGGGGCCCCTAACCCTACGGGCCCCTGGAAATGGGGTTTCGGGTCCCCTGGTGTTAGGGGCCCGTGGAAATGAGGTTTTTGGACCCCTAGGGTTAGGGTCCAATGGAAATAGTGGGGGCTGGGGCCCCCAGGGTTACGGGCCCCTGGAAATGGAGTTTTGGGGCCCCTAGGTTTAGGGGCCCCTGGAAATGGGATTTTCTGGCCCTTAGGTTTAGGGGCCCCTGGTAATGGTGTTTTGGGGCCTCCAGGGTTAGGTGCCCCTGGAATGAGGGCTTTGGGGCCCCTGCGTTTAGTGGCCCCTGGAGATGGGGTTTTGGAGACCCGGGGTTTAGGGGCCCCTGGTAATGGGGTTTTGGGGACTCTAGGTTTAGGGGCCCCTGGAATAAGGGGTTTGGAGCCCTTGGGGTTATTGTCCACTAGAGATGGGGTTTTGGGGACCCTGGGGTTAGGGGCCTCTGGAAATGGGGTTTTGGGGCCCCTGAGTTTAGGGGCCACTCGAAATGGGGTTTTGGGTCCCCTAGGTTTTGGGGGTTTTGGGACCAATGGTGTTAGGGGCCACTGGAAACGGGGGAGTTGGGGCCCCTAGGGTTAGGGGACAGAGGAAATATGATTTTAGGTCCCCTTGGTTTAGGGGCCCCTGGAAATGGGGTTTTGGGCCCCTAAGGTTAGGGGCCACTGGAAATGGGGTTTTGCTGTCCCTGGTGTTAGGGGCCTTTGGAAATGGGGTTTTTAGGCCCCCTACGGTTAGGGCCCCCTGGAAATGGGGTTTTGGGTCCCCTAGGTTTAGGGGCCCCTGGAAATGGGGTTTTGGGGCCTCTGAGTTTAGGGGAACCTGGAAATGAGGTTTTGGGGCCCCTAAGTTTAGGCGCCCCTGGCAATGGGGGTCAGGGGCCCCTAGGGTTAGGGTCCCCTGGAAAATGAGGTTTTGGAGCCTCTAGGTTTTGTGGACTCTAGAAAAGGGGGTTGGGGCCCCTAGGGTTAGGAGCCCCTGGAAATCGGGTTTTGGGGTCTCTAGTTTTAATGTCCCCTGGAAATGGGGTTGGGGCCCCTACGGTTAGGAAGCCGCCGAAATGGGGTTTTGGGGCTCCTAGGCTTAGGGGGCCGTGGAAATGGGGTTTTGGGGTCCCTAAGGTTAGGGGCCACTGGAAATGGGGGGTTGAGATCCTTAACCCTACGGGCCTCTGGAAATGGGGTTTTTGATTCCTCGAGTTTAGGGGCCCCTGGAAATGGGGTCTTGGGGCCACTGGTGTTAGGGGCCCCTGGAAATGTGCTTTTGGGACCCCTAGTGTTAGGAACAACTCGAAATGTGAGGTTGGGGCCCCTAGGGTTAGGGGCACCTGGTAATGGGGTTTTGCGCCCCCTGAGGTTAGATGCCCCTGGAAATGGGGTTTTGGGGCCCCTAAGGTTAGAGGCACCTGGAAATGGGTTTTTGGGGCCCCTAGGTTTAGGGGGCTCTGGAAATGGGATTTTGGGTCCCCTGGGGTTAGGGTCCCGTCAAAATGGGGTTTTGAGGCCCCTGGGGTTAAGGGCCCCTGGAAATAGGGTTTTGGGGCCCCTAGGGCTAAGGGCACCTGGAAATGGGGCTTTGGTCCCCTATTTTTTGGGGCCCCTGGAAATGGTGTTTTTGGGCCCCTAGGTTTAGGGGCCCCTGGAAATGGAGTTTTGGGGTCTCTGAGGTTATGGGCCCCTGGAAATCGGATTTTGGGGCCTCTAGATTTAGGGGCCCCTGGAAATGGGCGTTGGGGCCGCTAGGGTTAGGATACCCAGGAAATGGGGGTTTTGGGGCACCTAGGTTTAGAGGCCCCTGGAAATGGGGTTTTGGGGCCCTCAGGTTAGCGGCCCCTGTTAATGGGGTTTTCGGGCGCCTGGGGTTAAGGGCTCCTGGAAATGGGGTTTTGGAGCCCCTAAGGTTAGGAGCCACTGGAAACGGTGGGTTGGGACCCCTAAGGTTAGGGGCCACTGCAAATGGGGTTTGGTGCCACTGGTGTTAGTTGTCCCAGGAAAAGGGGATTTGGGGCCCCTGCGGTTAGTGGCCCCTGGAAACGGGGTTTTGGGGCCCCTGGGGTTAGTGGCCCATGGAAATGGGGTTTTGGGTCCCGAAGGTTTTGGAGCCCCTGGAAATGGGGAGTTGCGGCCCCTAGGGTTGGGACCCCTGGAAATGCGGTTTTGGGGCTCCTGAGGTTAGAGGCCCCTGGAAATGGGATTTTGGGGGCCTCTAGGTTTAGGTGCACCTGGAAATGGGCGTTGGGGCCCCAAGGGTAAGGAGCCCCAGGAATTGGGGTTTTTGGGGCTCCTAGGTTTAGGGGCCCCTGGAAATGGAGTTTTGGGGCCCCTGAAGTTAGGAGCCCCAGGAAATGGGGTTTGGGGCCTCTAGTTGTAGGCCCCCCTGTAAATGGGTTTTTCGGGCCCCTGGTGTTAGGGGCATTTGGAAATGGGGTTTTGGGTCCCCTAGGGTTAGGAGCCCCTGGAAATGGGGTTTTGGTCCATGTGGTTAGGGGCCCATGGAAATGCGGTTTTTGGGCCCCTGAGTTTAGGGGCCTCTGGAAATGGGGGGGTTGTGGCCCCTGAGGTTAGGGGTCCCTGGAAATGGGATTTTGGGGCCCCTGCGGTTAGTGGCCTCTGGAAATGTGGTTTTGGGGCCCCTGAGTTTAGGGGCCCCTGGAAATGCGGTTTTGGGGCCCCTGAGGGTAGGGGCCCCTAGAAATGGATTTTGGGGCCCCTAGGTCTAGGGGCCCCTCGAAAAGGGCATTTAAGCCCCTAGGGTTAGGAGCCCCAGGAAATGGGGGTTTTGGTGCCCCCTAGGGTTAGGGGCCCATGGAAGCGGGGGTTTTGGGGCCACTAAGATTAGGGGCCCCTGGAAATGGGGTTTTGGGGCCCCTGAGTGTAGGGGCCCCTGGAAATGGGTGTTTGAGGCCTCTACATTTAGCGGGCACTGGAAATCTGGTTTTGGGGGCCGCTGGTGTTAGGTGCATTTGGAAATGGGATTTTGGGTTCCCTAGGATTAGGGGACCCTGGAAATGGGTTTTTTGGGCTCATAGGTTTAGGAGCCCCTGGAATTGGTGTTTTGGTGCCCCTGCGGTTACAGGCCCCTGGAAATGGGGTTTTTGGGTCCCTGGGGTTAGGGGCCCCTGGAAATGGGGTTTTGGGGGCCCTAAGGTTAGGGGCTCCTGGAAATGGGGGGTTAAGGCCCCTGAGGTTAGGGGTCCCCGGAAATTGGGTTTTGGGGCCCCTGGGGTTAGGGGCCCCTGGAAATGAGGTTTTGGGGCCCCTGAGGTTAGGGGCCCCTGGAAATGGGGTTTTGGGTCCCCTAGGTTTAGGGGACCCTGAAAATGGGGAGTTGGGGCCCCTTGGGTTAGGGGCCCCTGGAAATGGAGTTTTGGGGCCCCTAGTGTTAGCGGCCCCTGGAAATGGGGTTTTGGGGCCCCTAGGGTTAGTTGCCCCTGGAAATGGGGTTTTCGTGCCCGTGGGGATAGAGGCCCCTCGAAATAAGGTTTTGGGTCCCCTAGGTTTATGGGCTCCTGAAAATGGGGTTTTGGGGCCCCTGAGGTTAAGGGCCCCTGGAAATGTGGTTCTGGGGCCCCTGGTGTTAGGGGGCCCATGTAAATGGGTTGTTTTGGCCCTTAGGGTTATGAGCACCTCTAAATGGGTTTTTGGGGCCCCTAGGTTAAGGGGCCCCTGGAAAGAAATGGGGGGGTTGGGGCCCCTGGGGTTTGTTGACCCTGGAAATGGGGTTTTCGGGCCCCTGGGGTTAGTGGTCCCTGGAAATGCGGTTTTTGGACCCCCCCAGGTTAGGGGCCCCTGGAAATGTGCTTTTGGGTCCTCTAGGCTTAGGGGCCGCTGAAAATGGGGGGTTGGGGCCCCTTGTGTTAGGGGCCCCTGGAAATGCGGTTTTGGGGCCCCTGAGGGTAGGGGCCCCTAGAAATGGATTTTTGGGCCCCTAGCTTTAGCAGCCCCTGGAAATGGGCTTTTGGAGCCCCTGAGTTAGGGGCCCCTGGAAATGGGGTTTTTGGTCCCCTACGCTTAGGGACCCCTGTGAATGGGCTTTGGGTCGCTTAGGGTTAGGACCCCCAGGAAATGTAATTTTGTGGCCCCTAGATTAGTGGCCCCTGGAAATGGGGTTTTTGTAGCCTTGCGGTTATGTGCCCCTGGAAATGGGATTTTGGGTCCCCTGAGGTCAGGGGCCCCTGGAAATGGGGTAATGGGGCCCCTAGGTTTAGGGGCCCCTAAAAATGGGGGGTTGGGGTCCCTTGGTTTAGGGGCCCCTGGATATGAGGTTTTGGGGCCCCTGAGGTTATGTGCCACTGGAAGTGGGGTTTTGGGGCCCCTGGTGTTAGAGGCCCCTGGAAATAGGAGTTGGGGCCCCTTGGGTTACGGGCCCCAGGAAATGGGGTTTTTGGAGCCCCTGAGGTCAGGGGCACCTGGAAATGGGGATTCGGGTCCCCTGGTATTAGAGGCCCCTGGAAATGGGGTTTTGGGGTCCCGGGTATTAGGGTCCCCTGGAAATGCGGTTTTGGGGCCCCCTAGGATTACGGGACCCTGGAAATGGGGGGTTGGGGCCCTAGGGTTAGGGGCCCCAGGAAATTGGGTTTTGGGGCCCTTAGGTTTTGGGGCCCTGGAAATTATTTTTTGGGGGTCCCGGGTGTTAGTGTCCCCTGGAAATGGGGTTTTGGGACCTCATGGGTTACGTGCCCCTGGAAATAGGCGTTTGGGGTTCCTGGTGTTTGGGCCACATGGAAATGGGGATTTGGGGGCCCCCTGGTTAGTGGCCCCTGGAAATGGGGGTTTGGGGCCACTGGTGTAAAGTGTCCCTGGAAATGGGGAAATGGGGACACAAGGGACCCCAAAACCACAGTTCCAGGGCCGCTAACCCTAGGGAACCCAAACCCACATTTCTAGCGGCCCCTAATCAATGGGGCCCCAAAACCGCAGTTCCAGGGGCCCGTGGTGTTAAGAGCCCAAAACACCAATTTCCAGGGGGTCCCTAACGCCCGTGGCCCCAAAACCGTATTACCAGGGGCTCCTAACACCAGGGGCCCCAAACTCCATTTCCAGGGTCCCCTAACTCTGGGGGGCCCAAAACCCCATTTCCAGAGACCTCTAATCCCAGGGGCCTCAAAAACCCCATTTCCAGGTGCCACTAACCTCAGGGGCCCCAAAACCTCATTTCCAGGGACCCCTAACCTCAGGGGACAAAACCTCATTTCCAGGGGCCCCTAACCCTTGGGGCCCCAAAACCCAATTTCCAAACGCCCCAAACACCAGGGTCCCCAAAACCCCATTTCCAGTTGCCGCTAAACCTCATATCCAGGGGACCCAAAACCTAGTGGCCCCAAAACCACATTTCCTTGGGTTCCTAACACTAGGGGCCCCAAACCCCATTTCCAGGAGCCCCTAAACCTAGAGGCCCCAGAGCCACATTTTCAGCGGCCCCTAACGCTAGTGGCACCAACCCTCGATTTCCAGGGGCCTCTAAACTCAGGGGTACCAAACCCCATTTCCAGGGGTCCCTAACCATAGGGGACCCCATTTCCCATTTCCAGGGGTCCCTAACCCTAAGGGTCCGAAATCCCCATATCCAGGGGCCACTAACCCCAGGTGCCCAAAACCCCATTTCCAGGGACCCCTAACCTCAGGGGCCAGACAACCCCATTTCCAGGGTCCTCTAACGACAGGGGCAAGAAAACCCCATTTCTAGGGGCCACTAACCCCAGGGGCCAGAAAACCTCATTTCCAGGGGCCTCTAACCCCAGGGGCCCGAAAACCCCCATTTCCAGGTGCTCCTAAACCTAGGGGACCCCAAAACCTCATTTCCAGGGGCCCCTAACCCCAGGGGCCCCAAAACTCCAATTCCATACGCCCCTAACCTCAGGGGCGAAAAACCCCATTTCCAGGGGCCCCTAACCCTAGGGGCCAAAAAACCCCATTTCCAGGGGCCCCTAACCTCAGGGGCCCGAAAAACCCATTTCCAGGGACGCCTAACGCAAGGGGCCACAACCCCCCATTTCCAGGGTCCCCTAACCTCAGGGGCCTCAAAACCCCATTTCCAGGTACCCCAATCCAAGGAGCCCCAACCCCCCATTTCCCAGTGGCCCCTAAAATAGGGGCCCCCCTAAAACCTGTTTCCAGGGGCTCCTAACGTCGGGGGCCCACCAAACACCATTTTCAGGGGCCTGTAGGGTTAGGGGCCCCAACCCCCCATTTCCAGGGGCCCCTAAACTCAGGGGCCCCAAAACCCCATTTCCAGGGACCCCCTAAACCTAGGGGACCCAAATCGCATTTCCAGGGGTCCCCAACCCTAGGGGCACGACCCCCGATTTCCAGGGGCCCCTAACGTCAGGGGCCCCAAACCCGATTTCCAGGGGCCCCTAACCCTAGGTACCCAACCCTTCATTTCCAGGGGCCCCTAATTTCAGGGGCCCAAAACCCCATTTCCAGGGGCCTCTAACACGAGGGGCCCCAAAACACACATTTACAGGGGCTCCTAAACCTAGGGGCCCCAAAACCCCGTTTCCAGGGGTCCCTAACACCAGGAGTCACAAAACCCCCATTTCCAGGGGCCCCTAACCTCAGGGGCCCCAAAACCCCAATTCCAGGGGAACCTAACCCAAGGGGCCCCCAACCCCCCCATTTCCATGGGCCCCTAAACCAAGGTTCCCAAAGCTCCATTTCCAGGGGCCCCTAACCTCAGGGGCCCCAAAACCCCATTTCCAGGGGCCCCTAACTCCAGGGGTCCTAAAACGCCATTTCCAGGGAACACTAACCCCAGGGGCCCAAAAACCCCATTTCCAGGGAACACTAACCTCTGGGGCCCCAACCCCCCATTTCCAGGGTCCCGAATCCCATTTCCAGGGGCCACTAAAACCTAGAGACACAAAAAAAAACCCATTTAGAGGGCATTTAACCTCAGGGGCCCCAAAACCCCATTTCCAGGTCCCCCTAAGCCTAGGGGCCCCAACTGCCCATTTCCAGAGGCCCCTAACTTCAGGGGCCCCAAAATCTCATTTTCAGGGGCCCCTAACCTAAGAGGCCCCCATACCCATTTTCAGGGGCCCCTAGCCCCAGGGGCCCCAAAACTTTATTTCCGGGGGCCACTACCTCAGAGGCCCCAAAACCTCATTTCCAGGGACCCCTAACGTCCGGGGCCCAAAACCCAATTTCCAGGGGCCACTAACCTCAGGGGCCCCCAAAACCCCAGGGGCCCAAAACCCTAATTTCCAGGGGCCCCCTAAATTCGGGGGCCCCTGGAAATGGGGTTTGGGGGCCCCTAGTGTTAGGGGCTTTTGGAAATGGGGTTCTGGGGCCAGTAGGGTTAGGGGCCCCTGGAAATGGGTTTTGGGGCCCCTGCATTTAGGACCCCCCTGGAAATGGGGTTTTGGGGCCCTGGGGTTAGAAGCCCCTGGAATCGGGTTTTCGGGCCCCTTGGGTTAGGGGCACCTGGAAATGGGTTTTCGGGGCCCCTAAGGTTAGGGGACCCTGGAAATGGGGGGTTGTGGCCCCTGAGGTTATGGGTCCCTTGAAATGGGGTTTTTGGGCCCATAGGGTTAGTGGCCTCTGGAAATGGGGTTTCGGGGCCCCTGACGTTAGGGGCCCCTGGAAATGGGAGTTTTGGTCCCCTAGGTTTAGGGTCCCCTGGAAATGGGGGGCTGGGGCCCCTAGCGTTAGGGCCCCTGGAAATGGGGTTTTTGGACCCCCTGAGGTTAGGGGCCCCTGGAAATGGGGTTTTGGGGCTCCTAAGGTTAAGGACCCCTGGAAATGGGGTTTTGGGGCAACTGAGGGAAGGTGACCCTGGAAATGCAGTTTTCGGCCTCTAGGTTTAGGGGCCCCTGGAAATGGGTTTTGGGGCCCTTGGTGTTAGGGGCGTTTGGAAATGGGGTTTTGGGGTCCCTAGGGTTAGGGTCCCTGGAAAGGGGGTTTGGGGCCCCTAGTTTCAGGATCCCCTGGAAATGGTATTTTAATGCCCCTGGGGTTACGGCCCCTGGAAATGGTTTTTTTTTTGGCCCCTGGGGTTAGGGGCCCCTGGAACTGGGTTTTTCGTGCCCCTGAGGTTAGGGGCTCTTGGAAATTGGGTTTTGCGTCCCCTTGCTTTAGTGGTCCCGGAAAATGGGGGGTTGGGGGCTCTTTGGGTTAGGGGCCCCTGGAAATGGGTTTTTTTGGGCCCCTGAGGTTACGGGCCAGTGGAAATAGAGTTTTGGGGCACCTAGGTTTAGGAGCCCATAGAAATGGGGTTTTGGTGCCACTGGGGTTATGGGCCCGTGGAAATGGGGTTTTTTGGCCCCTGGGTTAGGGGCCCCTGGAAATGGGGATTTGGGGCCCCTGAGGTTGGGGCCCCTGGAAATGGGGGTTTGGGCCCCTGAGGTTAGGGGTCCCTGGAAATGGGTTTTGGGGCCCCTGGGGTTAGTGGTGCCTGGAAATGGTTTCTTCGGGCAACTGGGGTTAGGGGCCCCTGGAAATGGGGGTTTTGGGCCCCTGAGGTTAGAGGCCCTTGGAAATGGGGTTTTGTGTCCCCTAGGTTTAGCAGCGCCTGAAAATGGGGGTTTGAGGCCCCTTGTGTTAGGGGCCTCTGGAATGGGTTTTAGGTCCCCCTTAGGTTAGGGGCCTGTGGAAATGGGGTTTTGGGGCCCCTGGTGTTAGGGGCCCCTGGAAATGGGTGGTTGGGTCCTCTCTTGTCAGAGGCCCCCTGGAAATGGGGTATTTGGGCCCCTAGCTTTAGGGGCGACTGGAAGTGGGGTTTTGGTGCCCCTGAGGATAGGGGCCACTGGAAATGGGGTTTTGGATCCCCTAGGTTTAGGGGTCGCTGGAAATGGGCGTTGGGGCCCATAGGGTTAGGAGTCCCTGGAAATGGGGTTTTGGGGCCCCTGACGTTAGGGGTCCCTGGAAATGGGGTTTTGGGGCCTCTAGGTTTCGGGGACCCCTGGAAATGGGGTCTTAGGGCCCCTGGTGTTAGGAGCGTTTGGAAATGGGATTTTGGGGCCCCTAGGGTTAGGAGTCCCTAGAAGAGGGGTTTGCGGGCCCCTAGGTTTAGGAGGCCCCTGGAAATGGGGTTTGGGGGCCCCTGGAAATGGGGTTTTGGAGCCACTGGAGTTAGGGGCCTCTGGAAATGGGTGTTTTTGGGGCCCCTGAGATTAGGGGCCCCTGGAAATCGGGTTTTGATTCCTCTAGGTTAAGGTCCCCTGGAAATTGGGTTTTGGGGCCCCTGTTGATAGGGGCGTTTGGAAATGGGGATTTGGGGCCCCTAGGGTTAGGAGCCCCTGGCATTCGGGTTTTGGGGCCCCTGGGTTTAGGGGTCCCTCGAAATGGGGTTTGGGGCCCCTGGGGTTAGGGGACCCTGGAAATGGGTTTTTGGGGCCCCTGACGTTAGAGGCCCCTGGAAATGAGCGTTGTGGCCACTAGGGTTATGACCCCCAGGAAATGGGCTTTTCGGGCCCTAAGGTTTAGGGGCACCTGGAAATTGGGTTTTGGGGCCCCTAGGTTTAGGGGCCCCTGGAAATTGGGTTTTGCGGCTCCTAAGGTTAGGGACCCCTGGAAATGGGGATTTGGGGCAACTTAGAGTAAGTCCCCATGGAAATGCGGTTTTGGGGCCTCTAGGTTTAGCTGCCCCTGGAAATGGGGTTTTGGGGCCCTTGGTGTTAGGGGCGTTTGTAAATGGGTTTTGGGGGTCCCGAGGGTTAGGGCCCCTGGAAAGGGGAATTTGGGGCCCCTTGGTTCAGGATCCCCTGGAAATGGTGTTTTAAGGCCCCTGGGGCTACGGGCCCTTGGAAATGGGGTTTTTGGGCCACTGCGGTTAGGGCCCCTGGAAATGGGGGGTGGGGCCCCTAGGGTTATGGGGCCCCTGGAAAACGGGTTTTGGGGCCCCTGAGGTTGGGGCCCCTGGAATGGGGTTTGGGGCCCCTGAGATTAGCGGTCCCCTGGAAATGTGGGATTGGGGCCCCTGAGGTTAGGGGTCCCTGGAAAAGGGATTTTGGAGCCCCTAGGTTTAGGGGGCACTTGAAAAGGAGATTTGGGGCCCCTGGGGTTAGGAGCCCCTGGAAATGGGGTTTGGGACCCCTGAGGTAAGCGGTCCGTGAAAATGGGGGGTTGGGTCCCTTAGGGTTAGGGGCCGCTGGAAATGGGGTTTTGGTGCCCCTGAGGTTAAGGGCCCATTGAAATGGGGGTTTTGGGCCTCTAGGTTTAGGGGTACTTGGAAAAGAGGGTGGGGGCCCCTGGAAATTCGGGGTTGGCGCCCCAGAGGTTAGTGGTCCCTGGAAATGAGTTTTTGGGGCCCCTCGGTTAGTGGCACCTGGAAATGGGGTTTTTGGGCTCCTGGGTTTAGGGGCCTCTGGAAATAGGGTTTTGGGGCCCCTGAGGTTAGGGCCCCTGGAAATGGAGTTTTGGGTCCCCTAGGTTTAGGGGCCCATGGAAATGGGGGGGTTGGGGCACCTTGGGTTAGGTGCCCCTGGAAATGTGGTTTTGGGGCCCCTGAGATTAGGGGGCCCTGGAAATGGGGTTTTTGGGGCCTCTGGTGTTAGGGGCCCCTAGAAATGTGTGGGTGGGGCCCCTACGGTTAGAGGCCCCTGGAAATGGGGTTTTGGGACCCCTAGGTTTAGGGGCCACTGGAAAAGGGTCTTTGGGCCTCTGGGGTTAGGAGCCCATGGAATTGGGTTTCGGGGCACCTACGGTTAGGTGCCCCTGGAAATGGGAGGTTGGGGCCTCAGAGGTTAGTGGTCCCTGGAAATGGGGTTTTAGGGCCTCTGGGGTTAGTCGCCGCTGGAAATGCGGTTTTGGGGCCCCTGAGGATTGGGCCCCTGGACATGGGGTTTTGGGGCCCCTGAGGTTAGCGGTGCCTGGAAATGGGGTTTTGGTGCCTCTAGGTTTAGGGACTCCTGGAAATGGGGGCTGGATCCGTTAGGGTTTGGAGCCCCAGGAAATGGGGTTTTGGGCCTCCTGGTGTTAGGGGCGTATGGAAATGGGGTTTTGGGGCCCCTAGTGTTAGGGACTGCCGGAAATGGGATTTGGAGGCCCTAGGTTTAGGAGCCCCTGTAATTGGGGTTTTAGGGCCCCTGGGGTTAGGGGCCCCTGGAAATGGAGTTTTGGGTCCCCTGGGTTTAGTGGCCCCTGGAAATGCGGTTTTCAGGCCCCTGTGGTTAGGGGCCCCTGGAAATGGGTTTTTGGGGCCCCTGAGATTAGGTGTCCCTGGAGATGGGGGGTTGCGGCCCTTGAGGTTAGGGGTCCCTGTAAATGGGGTATTGGGGCCCCTGGGGTTAGGGGCCCCTGGAAATGGGGGTTGGGTTCCCTAGGGTTAGGGGCCCCTGGAAATGGGGTTTGGGAACCCTGAGGTTAGGGGTCCCTGGAAATCTGGGATTGGTGCCCCTAGGGTTGGGACCCCTGGAAATAGGGTTTGGGGCCCCTGAGCTTAGGTGCCCCTGGAAATGTGTGGTTTGGCCCCTAACCCTACAGGCCCTTGAAAATGGGGTTTTGGGGCCCCTAACCTCAGGGGCTCCTCGAAATGGGGTTTCTGGGCCCCTGGTTTTAGGGGCCCCTGGAAATGGGGGATGGGTCCCTTGGTTTAGGGGCTCCTGGAAATGGGCTTTTGAGGCCCCTGAGGTTAGTGGCCCCTGGAAATGGGGTCTTGGGGGCCCCCTGGTGTTAGAGGCCCCTGGAAATGGGGGTTTGGGGCCCCCAAGGTTAGTGACCCCTGGAAATGGGGTTTTTTGGCCCCTAGGTTTAGGGGCCCCCTGCAAGTGGGATTTTGGGGCGTCTGAGGTTAGGGGCCCCTGGAAATGGGGTTTTTGCTCCCCTAGGTTTAGGGGCCCCTGGAAATGGGCGTTGGGGCCCCCTAGGGTTAGGAGCCCCAGAAAATGGGGCTTTGGCGCCCCTAGGTTTAGGGGCCCCTATAAATGGGGTTTTGGGGTCCCTAGGGTTAGGGGACCCTGGAAATAGGGTGTTGGGGCCCAAGAGGTTAGTGGTCCCTGTAAATGGTGTTTAAGGGCCCCTGAGGTTAGTGGCCCCTGGAAATGGAGTTTTGGGACCCCTGGGGTTAGGGGCCCCTGGAAATTGTGTTTTGGCGCCCCTGAGGTTAGGGCCCATGGAAATCAGGGGTTGGGGCCACAGACGTTAGTGGTCCCTGTAAATTGGGTTTTGGGGCCCCTCGGGTTAGTGGCACATGAAATGTCGTTTTCGGGCCCCTGGGGTTAGAGTACCCCAGAAATGGGGTTTTGGGGCCCCCTGAAGTTAGGGGCAACTGGAAATGTGGTTTTGGGTCCCCTAGGTTTAGGGGCCCCTGGAAAAGGGGGGTTGTGGCCCCTAGGGTTAGGGGCCCCTGGAATGGGTTTTGGGGCCCCTGGCGTAAGGGGCGTTTGGAAATAGGGTTTTGGTGCCCCTAGTGTTAGGTGCCCCTGGAAATGGGGTTTTTGGGCCGCTGGGGTTAGGGGCCCCTGGAAATGAGGTTTTGAGACCCCTAGGTTTAGGGGCCCCTGGAAATGGTGGGTTTTGGCCCCTAGGGTTAGGGGCCCCTGGAAATGGGTTTTCGGGGCCCATGAGGTTAGGGTACCATGGAAAAGGGTTTTTGGGTCCCCTAGGTTTAGGGGCCCCTGAAAATGGGTGGTTGGGGCCCCTGTTGTTAGGGACTCTGGAAATGGGGGGTTTGGGCCCGTAGATTTAGGGGGCCCTGGAAATGGGGTTTTGGGCCCCTAGGGTTAGGGGACCCTCGAAATGGGGGGGTTAAGGCCCCTGAGGTTAGTGGCCCGTGGAAACAGTGTTTTGGTTCCCCTGGGTATAGTGGCCCCTGGAGAAGGCGGTTTTCCGGCCAGTCGGGGTAGAGGCCCCTGGAAATGGGGTTTTGGGGACCCCTGAGCTTAGGGGCCCCTGGAAATGGGGTTTTGGGTCCCCTATTGTTAGGGACCCCTGGAAATGAGGAGTTGAGACCCCTGAGCTTAGCGGCCCCTGGAAATGCGGTTTTGGGGCCCCTGCGGTTAGGGGCCACTGGAAATGGGGTTTTGGGGACTCTAGGTTTAGGGGGCCCCTGGAAATGGGCGTTGGGGCCCCTTGGGTTAGGAGACCCAGGAATTGAAGTTTTGGGGCCCCGAGGTTTAGGGGCCCCTGGAAATGGGGTTTTGGGGACTCTAGGATAAGGGCCCCCTGGATATGGGGTTTTGAGGCCCCCTGGTGTTAAGAGCGTTTGGAAATGGGGTTTTGGGGCCCCTAGGGTTAGGAGACCACGGAAATGGGGTTTTGGGGCCCCTAGGTTTAGGAGGCCATGGAAATGGGGTTTTGGGTTCCCTGGGGTTATGGGCCCCTGGAAATGGGGTTTCGGGCCCCTGGGGTTAGGAGGCCCTGGAAAAGGGTTTTTGGGGCCCCTGTGGTAAAGCGCCCCTGTAAATGGGGGGTTGTGGCCTCTAGGTTAAGGGTCTCTGGAAATGGGGATTTGGGGGCCCCTGAGTTCAGGGGCCTCTGTAAATGGGGTTTTTAGTCCCCTAGGTTCAGGGGCCACTGGAAATGGGGGTGTTGGGGTCCCTGAGATTAGGGGCCCCTGGAAATCGGGTTTTGGGGCCTCTAGGTTTAGGGCCCCCTGGAAATTGGGTTTTGGGGCCCCTGGTGATAGGGGCGTTTGGAAATGGGGATTTGGGGCCCCTGGGTTTAGGGGTCCCTCGAAATGGGGTTTGGGGCCCCTGCGGTTAGGGGACCCTGGAAATGGGTTTTTGGGGCCCTGAGGTTAGGGGTCCCTGGAAATGGGAGATTGTGGCCCCTGAGGTTAGGGGTCTCTGGAAATGGAGTTTTGGGGCCTCTGGGGTTAGTGGCCCCTGGAAATGGAATTTTGGGGCCTCTAGATTTAGGGGCCCGTGGAAATGGGCGTTGGGGCCCCTAGGGTTAGGAGCCCCATGAAATGGGGTTTTGGGTCCCCTAGGTTTAGAGGCCCCTGGAAATAGGCGGTTGGGGCCACTAGGGTTATGAGCCCCAGGAAATGGGGTTTTCCGGCCCTTGTTTTAGGGGCCCCTGGAAACTGGGTTTTGGGGCCCCTAAGTTTAGGGGCACCTGGAAATGGGCTTTTGGGGCCCCTGAGGTAAGGGGCCCCTGGAAATGAGGTTTTGTGCCTCTAGGTTTAGAAGCCCCTGGAAATGGGGTTTTAGGGCCCCTGGGATTAGGGGCCCCTGGAAGTGAGGTTTTGGGTCCCCTAGGTTTAGGGGAACCTTGAAATGGGCGGTTGGTGCCCCTAGGGTTAGGGGCCCATGGAAACGGAGTTTTGGGGCCCGTGAGTTTAGGGGCCCCTTGAAAGGGGTTTTGGTCTCCTAGGTTTAGGGGCCTGTGAAAATGAGGGTTGGGTCCCCTTGGGATGGGGGCCCTTGGATATGGTGTTTTGGGGCCCCTGAGGTTAGGGGCCACTGGAAATGCGTTTTGGGGCCCTGTTGTTAGGGGCCCTTGTAAATGGGGGGTTAGGGACCCTAGGGTATTGGCCCCTGGAATTGGTATTTTTGGGTCCCTATGGTTAGGGGCCCCTCGAAATGGGGGGTTGGGGCCCGAGAGGTTAGTGGCCCCTGGAAATGAGGTTTTGGGGCCCCTGTGGTTAGTGGCCCCTGGAAATGGGGTTTTCGGGCTTCTGGGGTTAGGGGGCCCTGGAAATGAGGTTTTGTTGCCCACGAGGTTAGGGGCCCCTGGAAATGGAGTTTTGGGTCGCCTAGGTTTAAGGGCCCCTGGAAATTGGGTTTTGGGGCCCCTAGGTTTAGGTACTCTTGGAAATGGGGTTTTGGGTCCCCTAGGTTTAGGAGCCCATGGAAATGGGGTTTTGGGGCCCCTGGGTTTAGGGGCTCATGGAAATGGCGTTTTCGGGCCCCTGGGGGTAGGTGCCCCTGGAAATGTGTTTTTGGGGCCCATGAAGTTAAGTGCCCCTGGAAATGGGAAGTTGTGGCCCCTGAGGTTAGAGGTCCCTTGAAACGGGGTGATGGGGCTCGTAGGGTTAGGGGCTCCTTAAAATTGGGTTTTGGACCTCTAGGTTTAGGGGCCCCTGGAAATGGGGCGTTGGGGCCCTTAGGGTTAGAAACCCCAGGAAATGGGCGTTGGGGCCCTTAGGGTTAGAAGCCCCAGGAAATGGGGTTTTGCACCCCCTACGTTTAGGGGCCCCCGGAAATGCGGTTTTGGGTCCCCTAAGGTTAAGGGCCCCTGGAAATGGGGTTTTGGGTCCACTGAGGGTAGGGGCCCCTGGAAATTGGGTTTTGGGGCCTCTAGGTTTAGGGGCCCCTGGAAATGGGCGTTGGGGCCCATAGGGTTAGGAGCCCCATGAAATGGGGTTTGGGGGTCCCTAGGGTAAGGAGCCCCTGGAAATGGGGTTTTGGTGCCACTGGGGTTACGGGCCCTTGAAATGGGTTTTTTGGACCCCTGAGGTTAGGAGCCCCTGGAAATGGGGTTTTGCTGCCCCTGTGGTTGGGGCCCCTGGAAATGGAAGTTAGCGCCCCTGAGGTTAGGGGTCCCTGGAAATGGGGTTTTGGGGCCCTGTGGTTAGTGGTGCCTGGAAATGGGGTTTTCGGGCCCTTGGGGTTAAGGGGTCCTGGAAATGGATTTTGGGGCCCCTGAGGTTAGAAGACCTTGGAAATGGGGTTTTGGGTCCACTAGGTTTAGGAGCCCCTGAAAACGGGGAGTTGTTGCCCCTTGGGATAGGGGCCCCTGGAAATGGGGCTTTGTCGCCCCTGAGGTTAGGGGCCCCTGGAAATGGGGGGTTGGGGCCCCTATGGTTAGAGGCCCCTGGAAATGGGGTTTTGCGGCTCCTAGATTTAGGGGCCCTGGAAATAGCCGTTGGGATCCTTAGGGTTAGAAGACCCAGGAAATGGGGTTTTGCACCCCCTAGGTTTAGGGGCCCCTGGAAATGCGGTTTGGGGGCCCCAGGGTTAGGAGCCTCAGGAAATGGGGTTTTGGTTCCCCTAGGTTTAGGGGCCCCTGGAAATGTGGGTTGGGACCCCTATGGTTAGGAGTCTTAGGAAATTAGGTTTTTGACCCTAGGTTTAGAGGCCCTTGGAAATGCGGTTTTGGGCCCATAAGGTTAGGGGACCCTGTAAATGGTTTTTTGGGGCCCCTGAGGTTAGGTGCCCCGGAAATGGGGGTTTTGGGGCCTCTAGGTTTAGAGTCCCCTGGAAATGTGGTTTTGGGGCCCCTGGTGTTAGGAGCTTTTTAAAATGAGGTCTTGGGGCCCCTAGGTTTAGGGGCCTCTGGAAGTGGAGTTTTGGGGCCCCTAGGCTTAGGAAACCCTTGAAATGGGGTTTTGGGGTCCCTGGGTGTTAGGGGCCCCAGTAAATGAGGTTTTCGGGCCCCCTGGGGTTAGTGGCTCCTGGAAATTTGTGTTTCGGTCCCATGGGGTTGGGGGTTCCTAGAAATCGGGTTTTGGGTCCCCTGAGGTTGTGGCCTATGGAATGGGGTTTGGGGCCCCTCAGGTTAGCAGTCCCTGTAAATGAGGTTTGGCGTTCCTGAGATTAGGGATCCCTGCAAATGGGGTTTTGGGGCCCCTGGGGTTATTGGCCCCTGGAAATGGGTTTTTCGGGCCCCTGGGATTAGGGGCCCCTGTAAATGGGGTTTTGGGGCCCCTGAGGTTAGGAGCCCTGTAAAATTTGGTTTTGGGGCCCATGAGGTTAAGGGCCTCTGGAAATGGGGTTTGGAGCCTCTAGGTTTATGGGCCCCTTGAAATGGGGGGTTGGGGCCACTGGGGTTAGGAGCCCCAGGAAATGGGTTTTTGGGGCCCCTAGGTTTAGGGGCCCCTGGAAAAGGGGTTTGGGGGCCCCTAAGTTTAGGGGCACTGGAAATAGAGTTTTGGGGCCCCTAGTGTTAGGGGGCCTTTGGAAATGGGCTTTTGGGGACCCTAGGGTTAGAGGCCCCTGGAAAATGGTTTTGGGGCCCCTAAGTTTAGGGGCCCCTGGAAATGGGGTTTTGGGGCCCCTGGTGTTAGGGGCGTTTGGAAATGTGGTTTTGGGGCCCCTTGGGTTAGTGGTCCCTGGAAATGGGGTTTTGGGGTCCCTAAGGTCTGAGGCCCCCTGGAAATGGGGTTTTGGAGCCCCTGAGGGTTAGGGGCCCCTGGAAATGGGTTTTGGGGCCCCTGATGTTAGGGGCGTTTGGAAACTGGGTTTTGGGGTCCCTAGGGTTAGGTGCCCCTGGAAATGGGATTTTGGGGCCCCTAGGTTTAGGAGCCCCTGGAAATGGGGTTTAGGGGCCCCTGTGGTTAAGGGCCACTGGAAATGGGGTTTTCCCGGCCCCTGGGGTTAGGGGCCCCTGGAAACGGGTTTCTGGGGCCTCTGAGGTTAGGGGTACCTGGAAATGGGGGGGTTGTGGCCCCTGAGGTTAGGGATACCTGAAAATGGGTTTTTGGGGCCCCTGGGGTTAGTGGCCCCTGGAAAAGCGGTTTTGCGACCCCTGAGTTTAGGGGCCCCTGGAAATGGAGTTTTTGGTCCCCTAGGTTTAGGGGCCCCTGGAAATGAGGGGCTAGGGCCCCTAGGGTTAGGGGCCCTTGGAAATGGGGTTTTGGGGCAACTTACGTTAGGAGCCCCTGGAAATGGGGTTTTGGGGTCTCTAGGTTTAGGCCCCCTGGAAATGGGGTGTTGGGGCCCCTGGTGGTAGGGGAGTTTGGAAATGGGGTTTTGGGGACGCTAGGGATAGGGGCCCTTGGAAATGGGGTTTGTGACCCCTAAGGTTAGGAGCCCCTGGAAATGGGGTTTTTGGGCCCCTGGGGTTAAGGGCCCCTGGAAATGAGGTTTTTGCGCCTCTGGGGTAAGGGGCCCCTGGAAATGGATTTTAGGGGCCCCTAAGGTAAGGGGACCCTGAAAATTGGGGGTTGTGGCCCCTGAGGTTAGGGGTAGCTATAAATGGGGTTTTGGGGCCCCTGCGGATATTGGCCCCAGGAAATGGGGTTTTGGGTCCCCTGAGGTTAGGGACCCCTGGAAATGGGGTTTTTGGTCCCCTAGGTTTAGGGGGCCCTGGAAATGGGGGGTTAGGGGGCCTAGGGTTAGGGGCCCCCTCTAAATGGGGTTTTGGGGCCCGTGAGGTAAGGTGCCCGTCGAAATCGAGTTTTCGGGCCTCTAGGTTTAGGGGCCCCCTGGAAATGGGCGTTGGCACCCCTAGGGTTAGGAGCCCTAGGAAATGGGGGTTTTCGGGCCCCTAGGTTTAGGGGCCCCTGGAAATGGGTGGTTAGGGTCCCTGAGGTTAGGGGTCCCTGGAAACTGAGGTTTTGATGCCCCTTGGGTAAGTGGCCGCTGGAAATGGGGTTTTTCGGGCTCCTGGGATGAGGGACCCCTGGAAATGGGGTTTTGGGGTCCCTGAGGTTAGGGGCCATTGGAAATGGGGTTTTGGGTCCCCTAGGTTTCGGGGCTCCTGAAAATGGGGGGTTGGGGCCCCTTGGGTTAGGGGCCCCTGGAAATGGGGTTTTGGGGCCCCTGGTGTTAGGGGCCCCTGGAATTGGTGGGTTGGAGCACCTGGGGTTAGTGTCCTCTGGAAATGGGCTGTTTGGGCCCCTAGCTTTAGGGTCTCCTGGAAATGGGGTTTTGGGGTCCCTGACGTTAGGGGCCCCTGGAAATGGGTTTTTCGTCCCGTAGGTTTAGGGGCCCCTGGAAATGGGCATTTGGGGCCCATAGGGTTAGGAGCCCCAGGAAATGGGGTTTTGGGGCC
The DNA here is from genome assembly GCA_026122505.1 of Aldabrachelys gigantea. NCBI lineage: Eukaryota > Metazoa > Chordata > Testudines > Testudinidae > Aldabrachelys > Aldabrachelys gigantea. The sequence goes on from CM047503.1 coordinate 22,506,368, forward strand.
CCTAGGTTTAGGGGCCCCTGGAAATTGGGTTTTGGGGCCCCTGAGGTTAGGGGCCCCTGGAAATGGGGTTTTGGAGCCTTTAGGTTTAGGGCCCTCTGGAAATGGGTTTTTGGGTCCCGTGGTGTTAAGGGCGTTTGGAAATGGGGTTTTGGGGACCCTAGTGTTAGGGGACCCTCGAAATGCGGTTTTTGGAGCCTCTAGGTTTTGGAGACCCTGGAAATGGGTTTTTGGGGCCCCTGAGGTTAGGGGCCCCTGGAAATGGGAGGTTGTGGCCCCTGAGGTTAGGGGTCCCTCGAAATGGCGTTTTGGGGCCCCTGCGGTTAGTGGGCCCTGGAAATGGGGTTTTTGGTCCCCTAGGATTTGGGGGCCCCTGGAAATGGGGGGTTAAGGACCCTAGGGGTAGGGGCCCCTGGAAATGGGGTTTTGGGGCCACTTCAATTTAGGGTCCCCTGGAAATGGAGTTTTGAGGCCTCTAGGATTAGGGGCCCCTGGAAATGGGCGTTGTGTTCCCAAGGTTTAGGAGCCCCAGAAATGGGTTTTTTGGTCCCTAGGTTTAGGGGCCCCTGGAAATGGGGTTTTGGGTCCCCTGAGGGTAGGGGCCCCTGGAAATCGTGTTTTCGGGAGTCTAGGTTTAGGGGCCCTTGCAAATGGGGTTTTTGGGCCCCTAGGCTTAGAAGCCCCAGAAATGGGTTTTTGTGTCCCTAGGTTTAGGGGCCCCTGGACATGTGGTTCTGGTGCCCCTGGGGTTACGGGCCCCTGGAAATGGGGGGTTAGGTCCCCTGAGGTTAGGGGTCCCTAGAAATGGGGTTTTGGGGCCCCTGGTGTTAGTGGCCCTGGAAATGGGGTTTTTGGGCCTCTGGGGTTAGGGGCCCCTGGAAATGAGGTTTTGGGGCCCCTCAGGTTAGGGGCCCTTGGAAATGGGGTTTTGGGTCCCCTAGGTTTAGGGCCCCTGAAAATGGAGGGTTGGGGCCCCTTGGGTTAGGGGCCCCTGGAAATGGGATTTTGGGTCGCCTGAGGTTAGGGGCCACTGGAAATGGGGTTTTAGGGCCCCTGGTGTTAGGGGCCCCTGGAAATGGGGGGTTTGGGCCCCTGAGGTTAGGGGCCCCTGGAAATGGGGTTTTGGGGCCCCTGAGGTTAGGGGGCCATGGAAATGGGGCTTTTGGTCCCCTAGTTTTAGGGTCCCCTGGAAATGGGCGTTGGGGCCCCTAGGGTTAGGAGCCCTGGTTTAGGCGCCCCTAGGCTTAGGGGCCCCTGGAAATTGTGCTTTGGGGCCCCAAGTGGTAGGGGCCCCTGGATATGGGGGACTTGGGGCCCCTCGTGTACGGGGCTCTGGAAGTGGGGTTTTAGGGACCCTGGGATTAGGTGCCCCTTTAAATGGGGTTTTGGGGCCCCAGGTGTTAGGTGTCCATGGAAATGCGGTTTTTGGGCCTCTGGGGTTAGGGCCCCTGGAAATGGGGCTTTGAGGTCCCTGGTGTTCGGGGCCCCTAGAAATGAGGTTTGGGGGCCCCAGGGGTGAGGGGCACCTGGACATGGGGATTTAGGTCCCCAGGTGTTAGGGGCCCTGGCAAAGGTGTTTAGAGGCCGCTGGGATTAGGGACCCATGGAAATTGGGGTTTGGGGCCGCTACGTTTAGGAGACCCTGGAAATGGGGTTTTGAGTTCCCTGGTGTTTGGGGCCCCTGGAAATGGGGTTTTGGGGCCCCATGGGTGAAGGGCCCCTGGATATGGGGATTTTGAGCCCCAGGGGTTAGGGGGCTCTGGAAATGGGGTTTTGTACACCTGGGGTTTGGGGCCCTGGAAATGGGAATTTGGGGCCCCTGGGATTAGAGGTCCCTGGAAATGGGGATTTTGGGACCCTAGAGTTAGGGGACCTGGTAATAGGATTTTGGGGCACCAGGGGAAATTGGGGTTTTGGGCCCCTAAAACCAGGGGCCCCTTGAACTGCGGTTCTGGGGCTCCACTGATTTGGGGCCGCTAGATATGGGGGTTTGGGTTCCCTAGGGTTAGCAGCCCCTGGAATTGTGGATTTGGGGTCCCTCGTGTCCCCATTTCCCCATTTCCAGGGATACTTAACACCAGTGGCCCCAAACCCCCATTTCCAGGGGCCCCTAACCACAGGCCCCCAAAACCCCATTTCCAGGGGTCCCAAACACCAGGAACCCCAAACCCCTATTTCCAGGGGCACGTAACCAGTGAGGCCACAAGCCCCCCATTTCCAGGGGACCCTAACCCCTGGGGACCCAAAACCCAATATCCAGGGGCCCCTAAGAGCAGGGGCTCCAAAACCCCATTTCCAAGGGGCCCCTAACCCCAGGGTCCCCAAAACACCAATTTCCAGGGGTCTCTAACCAGATGGTCCCCAAAAACCCCATTTCACGGGCCCCTTATTATGGGGCCACCAAAACCCCATTTCCAGGGGCCCCTAACCACAGGCCCCCAAAACCCCATTTCCAGGGGTCCCAAACACCAAGAACCCCAAACCCATATTTCCAGGGGCACGTAACCAGTGAGGCCCCAAAACCCCATTTCCAGGGGCCCAAAACACCAGGGGCCCTAAAACCCTATTTCCAGAGCCCCATACACCAGGGGCCCCAAGACCCCATATCCAGGGCCCCCTGACCATGAGGGCCCCAAAACCTCATTTCCAGACACCTCTAACCCCAGGGCCCCCAAAAACCTATTTCCACGGGCCAGAAAAACCCTCGGTCCCCCAATCCACATATCCACGGGCCCCTAACACCAGGGCCCCCAAAACCCCAGTCGCAGGGGCCGGTAACCCTAGGGGACCCAAACTCCCATTTCTAGGGGCGCTGAACCCTAGGAGGTACGAACCCCCATTTCCAGGGTCTCCTAAACGTAGGGGCCCAAAACCCGAATTTCCAGGGGCGCCTAACACCAGAGGCCTCAAAACCCCATTTCCAGGGCTCCTAAACCCAAGGGCCCTAAATCCCCGTATCCAGGGCCCCTCACCCCATTTCCAGGGGCCCCGAACACCAGGGAACCGAATCCACCATTTCGAGGATTCCCTAATCACAGGGGCCCCCAAACCCCATTTCCATGGGCCCCTAACGCCAGGGGCCCTAAAACCCCATTTCCTGGGTCCCCATACACCGGGGGGCCCCAAATTCCCATTTCCAGGGTGCCCCAAACCAGGGGCCCCCAATATCCCATTTCTAGGGGGCCCCTGGTGTTTGGGGCCCAAAACCCCAATTTCCAGGGGACCCTAACCCCAGGTGCCCCAAAATCCTATTTACAGGGGCCCCTTACACCAGGGGCCCCAAACCCCCATTTCCAAGATCCTCTTCCCCTTGGGGCCCCAATACCCCATTTCCAGTACCCCTAACCCAAGCGGTCCCAAAAGCGCATTTTCAGGGGTCCCAAACGACTGGGGCCCCAAAAACCCCATTTCCAGGTGCCCCTAACTCCAGGGCTAACAAACCCCTATTTCCAGGGGCCGCTATACCCAGGAGCCCCAAAACCACATTTCCAGTGGCCCCAAACCCCTGGGCCCCCCCAAACAACGTATCCTGGGGCCCCTAACAATAGGGGCCCCTAATCCCCATTTCCAGGGAACCCTAACACCAGGGACCCCAAAACCTCATTTCGAGGGCCCCTAACACCAGGGGCCCCGAAACCCCATTTCCAGGGGCCCCTAAACCTAGGGGCCTCAAACACCAGGAGCTGAAATCCCCATTTCCTGGGGCCCCTAACCCAAGGGTCCCCAACCCCCCATTTCCAGGGGCCCCTAACACCAGGTTCCCCAAAACACCATTTCCAGGGACCCCTAAGCCTTGAAGACCCCAAACCCCATTTCCAGGGGTCCCTAACCCCAGGGGCCCCAACCCCCCATTTCCAGGGGCCCCTAACCTACGGGTCCCAAAACCTCATTTCCAGGGGCCCCTAACACGAGGGGCATCAAAACCCCATTTCCAGGGGCCCCTAACCTCAGGGACCCCAAGACCTCATTTCTAGGGCCCCGCAGGGTTATTGCCCAAAACTCCGTTTTCCAGGGGCCATTAACCTCAGGTGCCCGAAAACTCCATTTCCAGGGGCCCCTATCCCTAAGGGCCCCAAAACCCTGTTTACAGGGTCCACTGACCGTATGGGCCCAAAACCCCATTTCCAGAGGCCACTAACCCCAGGGGTCCCAAAACCCCATTTCCCGGGGCCACTAACCCCTGGGGCCCCAAAACCCCATTTCCAAGGACTCCTTAGCTCAGGGGCCTCAACCCCCCATTTCCAGGATCCCCTAATCCTAGGGGCTCCAAAACCCAATTTCCAGGGACCCATAACCCCTGGGGCCCCAAAACCCCATTTGCAGGGGCCGCTAAACCTAGGGGCCCCAACCCCCTATTTCCAGGTGCCCCTAACCCCAGGGCCCCAAAACCCCATTTCCACGGCCCCTAAACGTAGGGGCCCCAAAAACCCATTTCCAGGAACTCCTAAACCCAGGAGCCCCAAAACCCCATTTCCTGGGGCCCCTAAAAATAGGAGCCCCAACTCC
>CM047503.1:22511370-22528968 GCA_026122505.1 Aldabrachelys gigantea
GAAATCGGGGTGTTATGGCCCCTGAGCTTAGGGGCCCCTGGAAATGGGGTTTTGGGGCCCCTGAGGTTAGGGGCCCCTGGAAATGGGCGTTCGGGCACCTAGGGTTAAGAACCCTAGTAAAAGTTGTTTTGGGGGCCCCTAGGTTAGGGGGGCCCTGGAAATGGGTTTTTGGGCCCCTAAGTTTAGCGGCCCCTGGAAATGAGGTTTTGGGGCCCCTTAGGTTTACGGGCCCCTGGAAATGGTGGGTTGGGGCCCCAGAGGTTAGTGGTCCCTAGAAATGCGGATTTGGGGCCCCTGGGATTAGTGGCAGCTGGAAATGGAGTTTTCGGGCCCCTAGGATTAGGGGCTGCTGGAAATGGAGTTTTGGGGCCCCTAGGTTTAGGGGTCCCTGGTAATGGGGATTTGGACCCCCTGAGGTTAGGGGCACATGGAAATGAGATTTTGGGGCCTCTAGGTTAGGGACCCTGGAATTGGGTTTTTGGGGCTCCTGAGATTCGGGGGCCACTGGAAACGGTGTTTTGGGTCCCCTAGGTTTAGGTGCCCATGGAAATGGGGGGTTGGGTCCCTGTGGTTACGGGCCCGTGGAAAAGGAGTTTTGGGGCCCCTGAGGTTAGGGGCCCTTTGAAATGGGGCTTTGGGGCCCCTAGGGCTAGGGGCTACTGGAAATGGGGGGTTGTGGCCCCTGAGGTTATGGGTCCCTGGAAATGGAGTTTTGGGGCCCCTGGGGTTAGTGGCCCCTGGAAATGGGCTTTTGGGGGCCCGGAGGTTAGGGGCCCCTGGACATGGGGGATAGGGCCCCTAGGGGTAGGGGCTCCTGAAATGGGCTTTTGGGGCTCCTGAGTTTAGGGGCCACTGGAAATGGAGTTTTGGGGCCTCTAGGATTAGGGCTCCCTGAAATGAGCGTTGGGGTCCCTAGGGTTAGAGCCCCACGAAATGGGGTTTTGGGGCCCCTAGTTTCAGGGGTGTTTGGAAATGGGGTTTAGGGGCCACTAGGGTTAGGGGCCCCTGGAAATGGGGTTTTGGGGTCACTAGGGTTAGCGGCAAATGGAAATGGGGGGTCAGGGACCCTGAGGTTCGGTTCCCTGGAAATGGGGTTTTCGGGCCCCTGAACTTAGGGGCCACTGGAAATGGAGTTTTTTTGTCCCCTAGGTTTAGGGGCCCCTGGAAACGGGCGTTGGGGCCCCTAGGCATTGAACCCCTAGGAAAAGGGGGTTTTGGGGGCCCCTAGGTAGCGGCACGTGAAAATGGGGGTTTTTGGGGCCCCTAAGTTTGGCGGCCCCTGCAAATGAGGTGTTGGGGCCCCTGAGGTTAGGGCCCCTGAGGTTAGTGGTCCCTGGAAAAGGGGTTTTGGGGCCCAGAGGGTTCGTGGCCCCCGGAAATGGAGTTTTCGGGCCCTTAGGTTTAGGTGCACCTGGAAATCGGGGGTTGAGGCCCCTAAGGATAGGGGCAACTGGAAATGGGGTTTGGGGGCCCCTCAGGTTAGGGGCCGCTGGAAATACGTTTTGGGCCCCCTAGGTTGAGGGGCCCATGAAAATGGGGGGCTGTGGCCCCTAGAGTTAGAAGCCCCTGGATATGGGGTTTTGGGGCCCCTGAGGTTAGGGGCGACTGGAAATGGGATTTTGGGGCCCCTGTTAGGTGACCCTGGAAATGGGGGACTGGGGCCCGTAGGGTTAGGGGAACCTGGAAATGGGATTTTTGGACCCCTAGGGTTAGGGGCCCCTCGAAATGGGGGGTCTGGGCCCCAGAGGTTAGTGGCCCCTGGAAATGGGGTTTGGGGGCTCCTTGGGTTACTGGCCCCTGGAAATGGGGTTTTCAGACCAGTGGGGTTAGGAGCCCCTGGAAATAGGGTTTTGGGGCACCTGAGTTTAGGGGCCCCTGGAAATGGGGGTTGGTTCCCCTAGGGTTAGGACCTCCAGGAAATTCGGTTTAGGGGCCCCTAGGTTTAGGGGCCCCTTGAAATGCGGTTTGGGCCCCTAAGCTTAGGGGACGCTGGAAATGGAGTATTGGGGCCCCTGGGGTTAGTGGCCCCCGGAAATGGGTTTTTCGGGCCCCTGGGGTTAGGGGCCCCGGAAATGCGATTTTGGGGTCACGGAGGTTAGGGGCCCCTGGAAATGGGGTTTTGGGACCCCTGAGGTTTTGGGCATCTGGAAATGGGGTTTTTAGGCTCCTAGGTTTAGGGGCTCCTGGAAATGGGGGTTGTTGCCCCTGGGGTTATGGGAGTTTGGAAATGGGGTTTTGGGGCCCCTAGTGTTTCGGGCCACTGAAAATGGGGTTTTGGGGCCCCTAGGTTTAGCAGCCCCTGGAAAATGGGGTTTTGGAGCCCCTCGGGTTAAGGGCCCCTGGAAATTAGGTTGTCGGGCCCCTGGAGTTAGGGGCCCCTGGAAATAGGGATTGGGGCCCCTGAGCTTAGAGGTCCCTGGAAATGGGGGGTTGTGGCCCCTGGGGTTTGGGGCCCCAGGAAATGGGGGGTGTGGTCCCTGGGGTTTGGGGCCCCTGGAAATGGGGTTTAGGAGCCCCTGGGGTTTGGGGAGTTTGGAAATGGGGTTTTGGGGCCCCTAGGGTTAGGGGCCCCTCGAAATGGGGTTTTGGGGGCCCAGGGTTAAGGTCCCATGGAAATGGGGTTTTGGGGCCACCGAGGTTAGGGGTCTCTGGAAAAGGGGAATTGTGAACCCTGAGCTTAGGGTTCCCCGGAAATGGGGTTTTGGGGCCCGTGATGTTAGGGGCCCTTGGAAATCGGGTTTTTGGTCCCCTAGGTTTAGGGGCTCCTGGAAATGAGGGGTTAGGGACCCTCGTGTTAGGGGCCCCAGGAAATGGGGTTTTGGGGCCCCTTGAGTTAGTGGTACCTGGACATGGGGTTTTGGGGCCCCTTGGGTTAGGGGCCCCTGGAAATGGGGGTTTTGGGGCCCCTGGTGTTAAGGTCCCCTGGAAATGGGGTTTTCGGGCCCTTGGGTTAGGAGCCCCTGGAAATAGGTTTTTGGTGAGCCTGAGGTTAGGGGTCCCTGGAAATGGGGGGTTGTGGCCCCTGAGGTTAGGGGTCCCTGGAAATGGGGTTTTCGGGCCCCTGAGGTTAGGGGCCCCTGGAAATAGGGGGGTTGGGGCCCCTAACCCTACGGGCCATTGGAAATGGGGTTTCGGGGCCCCTGAGGTTAGGGGACCCTGGAAATGGGGTTTTTTCGACCCCTAGGGTTAGGGGCCCCTGGATAGGAGGGTTGGGGCCGCTGAAGTTAGGTGCCCCTGGAAATGGGGTTTGCGGGCCCCTGCGGTTAGGGGCCTGTAACCAGGTCAACTCACCCCCTTGGCGCCTCCTGCTGGTTGCTTTAGTAAATTAGCTCAAACTGCAGCTGGAGCGCCCTCTGCAGGCCGGTGAGCCGCCTTCTGACTTCTGACCCCACCTCCCTCCCTCGACCCCGTAGCCGCTTTTACATGGGGTACTGCCCCCCTGGTAGTAACCCCTTTCCCTTCTGCGTTGCCCCTCCCTGGGAACTCCCCCCACTCTATCCCAACTTTCCCTCTGGGTCTTGGCAACTGCCCAGGCATTAGCGAGCCCCACACCCTGGGGCAGACTGCAGTCTTAGCCTCTAATCAGAGACAAAGGGGTTTGGGCCCGCTGCCTTGGCCTACACCTGGCTTGCACCTTGCAACCCCAGTACCCCTTGGCCCTAATTCTAGGCCACAGCTTGGGGCTCTCCAGGAAGGAGCTCCCCAGCTCCTCTGCCTTTCCCCAGCACTGCTTTACCCTAGGTACCTGTCTGGTCCCTTGCAGCACCCAGGCCCTTCTCCCTCTGAACACAGAGAGTCTTCTCTTGGGCTCCTGGCTTCTCTGCCCTTTTAGAAGGGCCTGTGGCTCAATTTGGGGCGAGGCCCCAGCTGCAGCCACTTGCCCAATCAGCTCAGCTCAAGAGGCTGCTTGCTCCAGCCCCAGCCCCTTTCCTGGGCTGTTTTTAACCCCTACAGGGCCAGAGGAGAGGTTCACTCTGCTACAGGGCCCCTGGAAATGGGGTTTTGGGACTCCTGGGGTTAGGTGCCCCTGGAAATGGGGGGTTCGGGCCCCTGAGGTAAGGAGACCCTGGAAATCGGGTGTTGGGGCCCCTAGGGTGAGTGGCCCCAGGATATGGGGGGTTGGGGCCCTTAGGGTTAGGAGCCCCAGGAAATGGGGGGTTGGGGAACCCAGGAAATGCGGGTTTAGGGGCCCTGTGGTTAGGGGCCCTTGGAAATGCGGAGTTGGGGCCCCTGGGGTTAGGGGCATAAGGAAACGGGGGGGGGTTGGGGCCCCTGACCCCAGGGGCCCTGGAAACAGGGTTTCTGGGCACCTGGGGTGAGGGGCTCCTGGAAACGGGGTTTCGGGGCCCCTGGTGTTAGGGGCCCCTAGAAAGGGGTTGTCAGGGCCCCTAAACCGACGGGCCCCTGGAAATGGGGGGTTCGGGCCCCTAGCCCTACGGGCCCTGGAAATGGGGTTTTGGGGCCCCTGGTGTCAGGGGCCCCAGGAAACGGGGGGGTTGGGGCCCCTGGAAATGGAGTTTCGGGGCCCCTAGGTTTAGGGGAGCCTCGCAATTGGGGGTTGAGGCCCCTAGGGTCAGGGCCCCCTGGAAGTGGGGTTTTGGGGCCCCTAGCGTTAGGGGCCCCTGGAAATGGAGTTTTGGGTCCCCTAGGTTTAGGGGAGCCTCGCAATTGGGGGGTTGCGGCCTCTACGGTCAGGGGCCCCTGGAAATTGGGTTTTGGGGCGCCCAGGATTAGGGGTCCCAGGAAACAGGGGGGGTTGGGGCCCCTAAACCTACGGGCCCCTGGAAAAAGGGTTTCGGGGCCCCTGGGGTTAGGGGCCCCTAGAAAGGGGGTTTGGGGGCCCCTAGCCCTACGGGCCCCTGGAAAGGGGGTTTGGGGGCCCCTGGAGTCAGGGGCACCTGGAGATGCGGTTTTGGGGGCCCCTAGGTTAAGGGGCACCTGGGGGCCCGTGGAAATGGGGGGGTTGGGACTCCTGGAGTCAGAGGCCCCTGGAAATGGGGTTTTGGGGCCCCTAGGTTAAGGGGCCCCTGGAAATGGGGTTTTGGGGCCCCCAGGGTTAGAGGGTCTGGAAATGGGGGGTTGGGGCCCCTGAGGTTAGGGGCCCCTGGAAATCGGGTTTGGGGCCTCTAGGGTTAGGGGCCAGGGGACATGGGGTTTTGGGGCCCCTAGGGATAGGGGCCACTTTAAAAAAGGGTTTGGGGGCCCCCTAGTGTTAGTGGCTTTTCGAAATGGGGTTTTGAGGACCCTAGGGTTAGGGGCTCCTGGAAATGGGGTTTTGGAGCCCCTAGGTTTAGAGGCCCCTGACAATGGGGGTTGGGGCCGCTAGGGTGAGGGGCCCCTGGAAATGGGGTTTGAGGGTCCCTCAGTTTAGGGGTACCTGAAAATGGGGGTTTGGGGCCTCTAGGTTTAGGGGCCCCTGGAAATGGGGGGTTGGGGAACCCAGGAAATGCGGGGGTTAGGGACTCTGAGGTTAGGGGCCCCTGGAAATGGGGGATTCGGGCCCCTAGGTTCAGGGGCCCCTGGAAACGGGGGGTTGGGGCCCCTAGGGTTGGGGGCCCCTGGAAATGGAGTTTTGGGGCCCCTAGGGTTATGGGGATCCGGAAATGGAGTTCTGGGGCCCCTAGGCTTAGGGGCCCCTGGAAAAGGGATTTTGGGGCCCCTAGGTCTAGGGCCTCTAGAAAAGGGAGTTTGGGGCCCCTGAAATTGGGGTTTTGGGTACGATAGGTTTAGGGCCCCCTAGCAATGCGGTGTTGAGGCCCCTTCTGATAGGGGCCGCTGGAAAAGGGGTTTTGGGTCCCCTAGGTTTACGGGCCACTAGCAATGGGGTGTTGAGGCCCCTTGTGTTAGGCGACACTGGAAATGGGGTTTGGGGGACCCTGAGGTTAGGGGCCTGTAACCGGGCCAACTTACCCCCTTGGCGCCTCCTGCTGGTAGCTTTAGGGAATTAACTCAAACTGCAGATGGAGCGCCTTCTGCAGGCCGGTGAGCCGCCTTCTGACTTCTGACCCCACCTCCCTCCCTGGACCCCGGAGCCGCTTTTACATGGGGTGCTGCCCCCCTGGCAGTAACCCGTTTCCCTTCAGCGTTGCCCCTCCCTGGAAACTCCCCCCACTCTATCCCCACTTTCCCTCAGGGTCTTGGCAACTGCCCAGGCATTAGCTAGCCCCACACACTGGGGCAGACTGCAGTCTTAGCCTCTCATCAGAGGCAAAGGGGTTTGGGCCCGCTGCCTTGGCCTACACCTGGCTTGCACCTTGCAACCCCAGTACCCCTTGGCCCTAATTCTTGGCCACAGCTTGGGGCTCTCCAGGAAGGAGCTCCCCAGCTCCTCTGCCTTTCCCCACCACTGCTTTACCCTAGGTACCTGTCTGGTCCCTTGCAGCACGCAGGCCCTTCTCCCTCTCAACGCAGAGAGTCTCTTCGGCTCCTGGCTTCTCTGCCCTTTTAGAAGGGCCTGTGGCTCAGTTTGGGGCGAGGCCCCAGCTGCAGACACTTCCCCAATCAGCCCAGCTCAAGAGGCTGCTTGCTCCTGCCCCAGCCCCTTTCTTGGGCAGTTTTTAACCCCTATAGGGCCAGAGGAGAAATCCACTCTGTTATAAGGAACCTGGAAGTGGGGGGTTCGGGCCCCTGAGGTAAGGAGACCCTGGAAATGGGGGGTTGGGGCCCCTGGGGTTAGGGGTCCCTGGTGTTAGGGGCCGCTGGAAACGGGGGGGTTGAGGCCCCTAAGGTTGGGGGCCCCTGGAAATGGAGTTTTGGGGCCCCTAGGGTTAGGGGCATCCGGAAATGTGCTTTTGGGGCCCCTAGGGTTAACGGCCTTTGGAAATTGGGTTATGAAGCCCCTAGCTTTAGGAACCACGGGAAATGGGATTTTGGGTCCCCTAGCATTAGGGCCTCAAGAAAAGGGGGTTTCGGGCCCCGGAAATTGGGGTTTCGGGTCAGATAGGTTTAGGGGCCACTAGCAATACGATCTTGAGGTCCCTTGTGTTAGGGGTCGCTGGAAACAGGGGCTTGAGGCCCCTGAGACTTGAGGCCCATGGAAATCGGATTTTTGGTTCTAGCTTTAGTGGTCCTGTAAATGTGGATTGGGACCACTAGGTTTAGGGATCCTGGAAATTCTATGAGGATCCACTGTTTCGCTTTTGGCAGACATCCATTTATAATTATAGCTAACGGTGAATCATTGCTCCCTTATCACTTCAAGAATTGAAATTTCCACGAAACAAAGAATTACATTGTCTTCGAATGCACTAATAGCCAATTTCCAGCGCTCCCTTTGTGACAATTGGTAAAGACGAAACATTGATTCTATTGCAAATATAAGCACGATTTTCACCTGTACTTTCGTGCTAATGCATTAGTACAATGCCTGATGATATGTGGAGATATTCCGGTGATAAATGGGAATCTTTCATTCCTGATCAAGGCTAAACACACGATTCTCTTGAAGAAGACAATCAGAAGACAATAGAATCCCATGCAGACCATTTAGAAAGATTCCCTTCATGTCTACAGCGAAACAAGAATCATTCATTGCAAACCACAGATGGGCACGAATTTCTCTTGGAAACACACCCCAAATACTTTTCGGATGAAACGCTAGCCATTTTTGGCAGTCATAATGCACAGCTGGCAAATTGACCGAGAGACGCCGTAAAAAGAGCTAAATACAGAAATTGGTTCAGAAGGGCTACCTGGCACAAATTCCTCCCGGAATCATCCGAAAAATGCTATGCGGATCCACTGTTCCTCTTTTGGCAGAGATCCCTTTGTGAAAATAGCTAAACCTGTCATTAAGCCCAAATCACTGCACGAAATGACATCCCTATGGAACCAATCTCTAAGTGCTATTCGGATGCATTGCTGGTCATTAGGCAGCCCTCCCTTTGTTACAATTGATAAACCAGAGACAGTCCTTTAGTGCCCAGATAAGCAGGCATTTCACAGGCAATGCCCTTCAAATGCCATTATTTCACGGTTTGAGACTGTAGGGAGTTTTTTCGGTGAAAAATGCCAATCATTCCTAGTCATGGCTAAACACAGGATTTTCTTGGAATAGACCGTCAGAAGCCCATGGAATCCCATGCAGACCCATTACAAAGATTCCCTTCTTGCACATGGCTAAAATGAACCATTCATTGCAAACCACACATAGGCACGAATTTCTCTTAGAAACACACCCCAAATACTCTTCGGATGAAACGGTAGCCATTTTTGGCGGTCCTAACGCACAGCTGGCAAATTGACCGAGAGACGCCGTAAAAAGAGCTAACTACAGAAATTGGTTCAGAAGGGCTACCTGGCACAAATTCCTCCCGGAATCATCCGAAAAATGCTATGCGGATCCACTGGTGCTCTTTTGGCAGAGATCCATTTGTGAAAATAGCTAAACCTGAGTCATTAAGCCCAAATCACTGCACGAAATGACATCCCTATGGAACCAATTTCTAAGGGCTATTGGTATGCATTGCTGGTCATTGGACAGCGCTCCCTTTCTGACAATTGTTAAACCCGAGACAGTCCTTCTAGTGCACAGATAAGCAGGCATTTCACATGCAATTGCCCTTCAAATGCCATGATTTCACGGTTTGAGACTGTAGGGAGCGTTTTCGGTGAAAAATGCCAATCATTCCTGATCACGGCTAAACACAGGATTTTCTTGGAATCGTCCGTCAGAAGCCCATAAAATCCCATGCAGACCATTTAGAAAGATTCCCTTCATGTCTATAGCTAAACAAGAATCATTCATTGCAAACCACAGATGGGCACGAATTTTTCTTGGAAACACACTCCAAATACCCTTCGGATGAAACGATAGCCATTTTTCGCAGATCCCGATGCACTGCTGTTCAATTTCCAGAGATGCGCTCTGAGCCCAGCTAAACACCATTAATGCATTTCGAAGGACTTCTTGGAAACAATTCCTTGTGGAATCATCCTATAACTGCTATTCGAATTCACTACTGGGGTTGTGGCAGAAATTAATGCTTGAAAATACCTAAAGATGAGTAATTAATTCTAAATCTCTGCAAGATCTGACATCCCTATGGAACCAATCTCTAAGGGCTATTGGTATGCATTGCTGGTCATTGGACAGCGCTCCCTTTCTGACAATTGATAAATCCGAGACAGTCCTTCTAGTGCACAGATAAGCAGGCATTTCACATGCAATTGCCCTTCAAATGCCATGATATCACTGTTTGAGACTGTAGGGAGCGTTTTCGGTGAAAAATGCCAATCATTCCTGATCACGGCTAAACACAGGATTTTCTTGGAATAGTCCGTCAGAAGCCCATAGAATCCCATGCAGACCCATTACAAAGATTCCCTTCTTGCACATGGCTAAAATGAAACATTCATTGCAAACCACACATAGGCACGAATTTCTCTTGGAAACACACCCCAAATACTCTTCGGATGAAACGCTAGCCATTTTTGGCGGTCCTAACGCACAGCTGGCAAATTGACCGAGAGACGCCGTAAAAAGAGCTAACTACAGAAATTGGTTCAGAAGGGCTACCTGGCACAAATTCCTCCCGGAATCATCCGAAAAATGCTATGCGGATCCACTGCTGCTCTTTTGGCAGAGATCCCTTTGTGAAAATAGCTAAACCTGAGTCATTAAGCCCAAATCACTGCACGAAATGACATCCCTATGGAACCAATCTCTAAGGGCTATTGGTATGCATTGCTGGTCATTGGACTGCGCTCCCTTTGTGACAATTGTTAAACCCGAGACAGTCCTTCTAGTGCACAGATAAGCAGGCATTTCACATGCAATTGCCCTTCAAATGCCATGATTTCACGGTTTGAGACTGTAGGGAGCGTTTTCGGTGAAAAATGCCAATCATTCCTGATCACGGCTAAACACAAATTTACTTGGAATAGTCCGTCAGAAGCCCCTAGAATCCCATGCAGACCATTTAGAAAGATTCCCTTCATGTCTATAGCTAAACAAGAATCATTCATTGCAAACCACAGATGGGCACGAATTTCTCTTGGAAACACACTCCAAATACCCTTCGGACGAACGGCTAGCCATTTTTCGCAGATCCTGATGCACTGCTGTTCAATTTCCAGAGATGCGCTCTGAGCACAGCTAAACACGATTAATGCATTTCGAAGGACTTCTTGGAACCAATTCCTTGTGGAATGATCCTATAACTGCTATTCGAAATCACTACTGGGGTTCTGGCTGAAATTCTGTCTTGAAAATACCTAAAGAAGAGCAATTAAACCCAAATCTCTGCAAGATCTGACATCCCTATGGAACCAATCTCTAAGGGCTATTGGTATGCATTGCTGGTCATTGGACTGCGCTCCCTTTGTGACAATTGATAAACCCGAGACAGTCCTTCTAGTGCACAGATAAGCATGCATTTCACATGCAATTGCCCTTCAAATGCCATGATTTCACGGTTTGAGACTGTAGGGAGCGTTTTGGGTTAAATATGCAAATGATTCCTAGTCATGGCTAAACACAGGATTTTCTTGGAATAGACCGTCAGAAGCCCATGGAATCCCATTCAGACCATTTTGAAAGATTCCCTTCATGTTTATAGCTAAACAAGAATCATTCATTGCAAACCACAGATGGACACGAATTTCTCTTGGAAACACACTCCAAATACCCTTCGGATTAACGGCTAGCCATTTTTCGCAGATCCTGATTCACTGCTGTTCAATTTCTAGAGATGCGCTCTGATCCCAGCTAAACACGATTAATGCATTTCGAAGGACTTCTTGGAACCAATTCCTTGTGGAATCATCCTATAACTGCTATTCGAATTCACTACTGGGGTTCTGGCAGAAATTCATGCTTGAAAATACCTAAAGATGAGCAATTAAACCCAAATCTCTGCAACTTCTGACATCCCTATGGAACCAATCTCTAAGGGCTATTGATATGCATTGCTGGTCATTGGACTGCGCTCCCTTTCTGAAAACCCGAGACAGTCCTTCTAGTGCAAAGATAAGCAGGCATTTCACATGCAATTGCCCTTCAAATGCCATGATTTCACGGTTTGAGACTGTAGGGAGCTTTTTCGGTGAAAAATGCCAATCATTCCTGATCACGGCTAAATACTGGAGTTTCATGTAATAATCCGTCAGAAACCCATAGAATCCCATGCAGACCCATTACAAAGATTCCCTTCTTGCACATGGCTAAAATGAAACATTCATTGCAAACCACACATGGGCACGAATTTCTCTTAGAAACACACCCCAAATACTCTTCGGATGAAACGGTAGCCATTTTTGGCGGTCCTAACGCACAGCTGGCAAATTGACCGAGAGACGCCGTAAAAAGAGCTAACTACAGAAATTGGTTCAGAAGGGCTACCTGGCACAAATTCCTCCCGGAATCATCCGAAAAATGCTATGCGGATCCACTGCTGCTCTTTTGGCAGAGATCCCTTTGTGAAAATAGCTAAACCTGAGTCATTAAGCCCAAATCACTGCACGAAATGACATCCCTATGGAACCAATTTCTAAGGGCTATTGGTATGCATTGCTGGTCATTGGACAGCGCTCCCTTTCTGACAATTGTTAAACCCGAGACAGTCCTTCTAGTGCACAGATAAGCAGGCATTTCACATGCAATTGCCCTTCAAATGCCATGAATTCACGGTTTTAGACTGTAGGGAGCGTTTTCGGTGAAAAATGCCAATCATTCCTGATCACGGCTAAACACAAATTTACTTGGAATAGTCCGTCAGAAGCCCATAGAATCCCATGCAGACCATTAAGAAAGATTCCCTTCATGTCTATAGCTAAACAAGAATCATTCATTGCAAACCACAGATGGGCACGAATTTCTCGTGGAAACCACACTCCAAATACCCTTCGGACGAACGGCTAGCCATTTTTCGCAGATCCTGATGCACTGCTGTTCAATTTCCAGAGATGCGCTCTGAGCACAGCTAAACACGATTAATACGTTTCGAAGGACTTCTTGGAACCAATTCCTTGTGGAATCATCCTATAACTGTTATTCGAAATCACTACTGGGGTTCTGGCAGAAATTCAGTCTTGAAAATACCTAAAGAAGAGCAATTAAACCCAAATCTCTGCAAGATCTGACATCCCTATGGAACCAATCTCTAAGGGCTATTGATATGCATTGCTGGTCTTTGGACTGCGCTCCCTTTCTGACAATTCATAAACCCGAGACAGTCCTTCTAGTGCAAAGATAAGCAGGCATTACACATGCAATAGCCCTTCAAATGCCATGATTTCACGGTTTGAGACTGTAGGGAGCTTTTTCGGTGAAAAATGCCAATCATTCCTGATCACGGCTAAATACTGGAGTTTCATGTAATAATCCGTCAGAAACCCATAGAATCCCATGCAGACCAATTACAAACATTCCCTTCTTGCACATGGCTAAAATGAAACATTCATTGCAAACCACACATGGGCACGAATTTCTCTTAGAAACACACCCCAAATACTCTTCGGATGAAACGGTAGCCATTTTTGGCGGTCCTAACGCACAGCTGGCAAATTGACCGAGAGACGCCGTAAAAAGAGCTAACTACAGAAATTGGTTCAGAAGGGCTACCTGGCACAAATTCCTCCCGGAATCATCCGAAAAATGCTATGCGGATCCACTGCTGCTCTTTTGGCAGAGATCCCTTTGTGAAAATAGCTAAACTTGAGTCATTAAGCCCAAATCACTGCACGAAATGACATCCCTATGGAACCAATCTCTAAGGGCTATTGGTATGCATTGCTGGTCATTGGACAGCGCTCCCTTTCTGACAATTGTTAAACCCGAGACAGTCCTTCTAGTGCACAGATAAGCAGGCATTTCACATGCAATTGCCCTTCAAATGCCATGATTTCACGGTTTGAGACTGTAGGGAGCGTTTTGGGTGAAAAATGCCAATCATTCCTGATCACGGCTAAACACAAATTTACTTGGAATAGTCCGTCAGAAGCCCATAGAATCCCATGCAGACCATTTAGAAAGATTCCCTTCATGTCTATAGCTAAACAAGAATCATTCATTGCAAACCACAGATGGGCACGAATTTCTCGTGGAAACACACTCCAAATAACCTTCGGACGAACGGCTAGCCATTTTTCGCAGATCCTGATGCACTGCTGTTCAATTTCCAGAGATGCGCTCTGAGCACAGCTAAACACGATTAATACGTTTCGAAGGACTTCTTGGAACCAATTCCTTGTGGAATGATCCTATAACTGCTATTCGAAATCACTACTGGGGTTCTGGCAGAAATTCAGTCTTGAAAATACCTAAAGAAGAGCAATTAAACCCAAATCTCTGCGAGATCTGACATCCCTATGGAACCAATCTCTAAGGGCTATTGGTATGCATTGCTGGTCATTGGACTGCGCTCCCTTTGTGACAATTGATAAACCCGAGACAGTCCTTCTAGTGCTCAGATAAGCATGCATTTTCACATGCAATTGCCCTTCAAATGCCATGATTTCACGGTTTGAGACTGTAGGGAGCGTTTTGGGTTAAATATGCAAATGATTCCTAGTCAATGGCTAAACACAGGATTTTCTTGGAATAGACTGTCAGAAGCCCATGGAATCCCATTCAGACCATTTTGAAAGATTCCCTTCATGTTTATAGCTAAACAAGAATCATTCATTGGCAAACCACAGATGGACACGAATTTCTCTTGGAAACACACTCCAAATACCCTTCGGATTAACGGCTAGCCATTTTTCCGCAGATCCGGATGCACTGCAGTTCAATTTCGAGAGATGCGCTCTGATCCCAGCTAAACACGATTAATGCATTTCGAAGGACTTCTTGGAAACCAATTCCTTGTGGAATCATCCTATAACTGCTATTCGAATTCACTACTGGGGTTCTGGCAGAAATTCATGCTTGAAAATACCTAAAGATGAGCCATTAAACCCAAATCTCTGCAAGATCTGACATCCCTATGGAACTAATCTCTAAGGGCTATTGGTATGCATTGCTGGTCCATTGGACCAGCGCTCCCTTTCTGACAATTGATAAATCCGTGACAGTCCTTCTAGTGCACAGATAAGCAGGCATTTCACATGCAATTGCCCTTCAAATGCCATGATTTCACGGGTTGAGGACTGTAGGGAGCGTTTTCGGTGAAAAATGCCAATCATTCCTGATCACGGCTAAACACAGGATTTTCTTGGAATAGTCCGTCAGAAGCCCCTAGAATCCCATGCAGACCCATTACAAAGATTCCCTTCTTGCACATGGCTAAAATGAAACATTCATTGCAAACCACACTTAGGCACGAATTTCTCTTAGAAACACACCCCAAATACTCTTCGGATTAAACGGTAGCCATTTTTTGGCGGTCCTAAACGCACAGCTGGCAAATTGACCGAGAGACGCCGTAAAAGAGCTAACACTACAGAAATTGTTCAGAAGGGCTACCTGGCACAAATTCCTCCCGGAATCATCCGAAAAAATGCTATGCGGATCCACTGCTGCTCTTTTGGCAGAGATCCCTTTGTGAAAATAGCTAAACGCTGAGTCATTAAGTCCCAAATCACTGCACGAAATGACATCCCTATGGAACCATTCTCTAAGGGCTTTTGGTATGCATTGCTGGTCATTGGACAGCGCTCCCTTTCTGACAATGTTAAACCCGAGACAGTCCTTCTAGTGCACAGATAAGCAGGCATTTCACATGCAATTGCCCTTCAAATGCCATGATTTCACGGTTTGAGACTGTAGGGAGCGTTTTCGGTGAAAAATGCAAATGATTCCTAGTCATGGCTAAAACACAGGATTTTCTTGGAATAGATCGTCAGAAGCCCATGGAATCCCATTCAGACCATTTTGAAAGATTCCCTTCATGTTTATAGCTAAACAAGAATCATTCATTGCAAACCACAGATGGACACGAATTTCTCTTGGAAACACACTCCAAATACCCTTCGGATTAACGGCTAGCCATTTTTCGCAGATCCGGATGCACTGCAGTTCATTTCGAGAGATGCGCTCTGATCCCAGCTAAACACGATTAATGCATTTCGAAGGACTTCTTGGAACCAATTCCTTGTGCAATCATCCTATAACTGCTATTCGAATTCACTACTGGGGTTCTGGCAGAAATTCATGCTTGAAAATACCTAAAGAATGAGCAATTAAAACCCAAATCTCTGCAAGATCTGACATCCCTATGGAACTAATCTCTAAGGGCTATTGGTATGCATTGCTGGTCATTGGACAGCGCTCCCTTTCTGACAATTGATAAATCCGTGACAGTCCCTTCTAGTGCACAGATAAGCAGGCATTTCACATGCAATTGCCCTTCAAATGCCATGATTTCACGGTTTGAGACTGTAGGGAGCGTTTTCGGTGAAAAATGCCAATCATTCCTGATCACGGCTAAACACAGGATTTTCTTGGAATAGTCCGTCAGAAGCCCCTAGAATCCCATGCAGACCCATTACAAAGATTCCCTTCTTGCACATGGCTAAAATGAAAAAATTCATTGCAAACCACACTTAGGCACGAATTTCTCTTAGAAACACACCCCAAATACTCTTCGGATGAAACGGTAGCCATTTTTGGCGGTCCTAACGCACAGCTGGCAAATTGACCGAGAGACGCCGTAAAAAGAGCTACTACAGAAATTGGTTCAGAAGGGCTACCTGGCACAAATTCCTCCCGGAATCATCCGAAAAATGCTATGCGGATCCACTGCTGCCTCTTTTGGCAGAGATCCCTTTGTGAAAATAGCTAAACCTGAGTCATTAAGCCCAAATCACTGCACGAAATGACATCCCTATGGAACCATTTCTAAGGGCTATTGGTATGCATTGCTGGTCATGGACAGCGCTCCCTTTCTGACAATTGTTAAACCCGAGACAGTCCTTCTAGTGCACAGATAAGCAGGCATTTCACATGCAATTGCCCTTCAAATGCCATGAATTCACGGTTTGAGACTGTAGGGAGCGTTTTCGGTGAAAAATGCCAATCATTCCTGATCACGGCTAAACACAAATTTACTTGGAATAGTCCGTCAGAAGCCCATAGAATCCCATGCAGACCATTTAGAAAGATTCCCTTCATGTCTATAGCTAAACAAGAATCATTCATTGCAAACCACAGATGGGCACGAATTTCTCGTGGAAACACACTCCAAATACCCTTCGGACGAACGGCTAGCCATTTTTCGCAGATCCTGATGCACTGCTGTTCAATTTCCAGAGATGCGCTCTGAGCACAGCTAAATACGATTAATACGTTTCGAAGGACTTCTTGGAACCAATTCCTTGTGGAATCATCCTATAACTGCTATTCGAAATCACTACTGGGGTTCTGGCAGAAATTCAGTCTTGAAAATACCTAAAGAAGAGCAATTAAACCCAAATCTCTGCAAGATCTGACATCCCTATGGAACCAATCTCTAAGGGCTATTGGTATGCTTTGCTGGTCATTGGACTGCGCTCTCTTTGTGAAAATTGATAAACCCGAGACAGTCCTTCTAGTGCACAGATAAGCATGCATTTCACATGCAATTGCCCTTCAAATGCCATGATTTCACGGTTTGAGACTGTAGGGAGCGTTTTGGGTTAAATATGCAAATGATTCCTAGTCATGGCTAAACACAGGATTTTCTTGGAATAGTCCGTCAGAAGCCCATAGAATCCCATGCAGACCCATTACAAAGATTCCCTTCTTGCACATGGCTAAAATGAAACATTCATTGCAAACCACACATAGGCACGAATTTCTCTTGGAAACACACCCCAAATACTCTTCGGATGAAACGCTAGCCATTTTTGGCGGTCCTAATGCACAGCTGGCAAATTGACCGAGAGACGCCGTAAAAAGAGCTAACTACAGAAATTGGTTCAGAAGGGCTACCTGGCACAAATTCCTCCCGGAATCATCCGAAAAATGCTATGCGGATCCACTGCTGCTCTTTTGGCAGAGATCCCTTTGTGAAAATAGCTAAACCTGAGTCATTAAGCCCAAATCACTGCACGAAATGACATCCCTATGGAACCAATCTCTAAGGGCTATTGGTATGCATTGCTGGTCATTGGACTGCGCTCCCTTTGTGACAATTGTTAAACCCGAGACAGTCCTTCTAGTGCACAGATAAGCAGGCATTTCACATGCAATTGCCCTTCAAATGCCATGATTTCACGGTTTGAGACTGTAGGGAGCGTTTTGGGTTAAATATGCAAATGATTCCTAGTCATGGCTAAACACAGGATTTTCTTGGAATAGACCGTCAGAAGCCCATGGAATCCCATTCAGACCATTTTGAAAGATTCCCTTCATGTTTATAGCTAAACAAGAATCATTCATTGCAAACCACAGATGGACACGAATTTCTCTTGGAAACACACTCCAAATACCCTTCGGATTAACGGCTAGCCATTTTTCGCAGATCCTGATTCACTGCTGTTCAATTTCGAGAGATGCGCTCTGATCCCAGCTAAACACGATTAATGCATTTCGAAGGACTTCTTGGAACCAATTCCTTGTGGAATCATCCTATAACTGCTATTCGAATTCACTACTGGGGTTCTGGCAGAAATTCATGCTTGAAAATACCTAAAGATGAGCAATTAAACCCAAATCTCTGCAACTTCTGACATCCCTAT